>ML685764.1:46513063-46527855 GCA_007922175.1 Pelusios castaneus
ACGAAAGCTCATGCGATAAATAAATCTGTTAGTCTTTAAAAGTGCCATAGGACTCTGTTGTATTTCTACAATAGACTAACACGGCTACCCCTTTGGAATTTGACTAGCCTGCAAAGTCAAAAGTGTCTGTACAACCACCTAACATGGGATACATCTACACTGGCGGTTCTGTTAAGTTGACTTAACCAAGGTCTACTTTAAGTCGACCTAAAGTTGACCTCGTTAAATGGACTTAGAGGCTATGTCTACACTGGGTAATTTAAGTCAACTTTAACTAAGTCAACTTAGTGTGTCGACACTGAAAATTAAAGTCGACTTTGGGGGGAACTTAAAAAGTCGACCTAGAGCGTCCACACCGGATGACTACGTCGACTTCTAGGGGCTTATGGGGACTTAGGGGAGGTCCACGGGGGTAGGGGATACCCCTTGCCCAATGCCAGGGGGCTCAGCCTTTTCCCCATTGTACCTAGGTACAATGGGGCAAAGGGGGATAAGGACCCTGGCAGGGCATAGGGGCAGGGTGGGCAGGACTCTGCCCTGCCCTGTGAGGAGGAATGCCAGGCTCCCCCTGTGCCCCCCCCTGGCAGGGAGGGCATTGGTGCAGCCCTGGGGTAGCCCTAAGTCAACTTAGGGCTACCCCACAGCTACACTGGCTTAAGTCGACTCTAGGGAGTCGACTTAAGCCTTAGGTCTAATAGAAAGGAGTTTTAATAAAGTCGACTTAATTTTAATTAAGTCGACTTTATTTTCCTTAAGTCGACTTAAGCAAGCTGCTTATGTTGACTTAAGCAAAGTGTAGTGTAGACGCAGGGTAAATTAAGTCGACTTAAGCAAGCTTAAGTCAACTTAATTTATCAGTGTAGACGCAGCGAGAGAGTCCATAGCCCTGAGTCCATGTTAGCAGGTGCTAGGTCGACGGAGGAGTGGCCAGGAACTCTGAGAGGGGGTCTGGAGGCCAATTAGGTTGACTTAAGGGCTATCCCTCACCTACCGTGGCTTACATTGACTTAAGCCTTAGGTTGATCTTAAGAGGTGGAGTTATTAAGTCGACTTAAAGAAGCACTTAAGTCGACTTAATACAAGCCCACTGTGGACGCAGCAGTCTGTAGATTGACTTAACCTTCCTGAAATCGACCTACGGCTCCAGTGTAGACGTACTCTTAGGTACTTATAAGGCCCCCATTACTGTAGCATCTGAGCATCCCACAGTCTTTAATACAATTATCTTCACAACAACCCTGTGAGGTAAAGGAGTGCTATTTTCCCCTTTATAATAATAACATCAGGAAAACTGCTGGAGATTTTGCTAGTGGGTTGCCAATGGATGGTGCAAATTACTGTCCTTTCTCCCTCACCTGGGCTTCCCTTTGGGGTTTAGGATGGGGGGGTATGAAAGAGACACAGCTCTGTTGTGTGAAATGGCTGTTACAGTAATCCTTGCCATCCTAAATGAGCATCATGGGTTTTTCCACTGATGGATTGTGTGCAATGGAGAAATAATAAAGAACATTCTGCTGGCTCAGTGCATTTGAATATTTTTATTGTTGCTGCTAGAGTTCTAGGAAAGAATCAGACACTGCAGTCACTGCAGACGAAGGTGGTTGTTGGACTTTGGAGTATGTCTTTGTAATATAATTTATCTAGAATAAGTAACTGAAGTGCATCACCCACTGACAGGGAATGCCACTCAGTCCAGCCTTATTTCAGGTAAGGAGAGACATCTATCATGTCAATTAACTCTGAACTGTGTCAGCAGAGTGTATGCATTGAAGGGATAATGGGTGAATGGTATATTTTACTACCTCAGTCTTTATTTATCTCCTTGAAATTCCTTTTTAAATAAAATAAGGAGCTCTAGTGATAATTGTCAAATGTCTGTACATTGGAAGAGCATGATTACCCAAGGGGGTTGGAGGACTTCTGAATTCATTGGAACTATTGGGTTAGCTGGGGTAGGAGGACAGCACTACAAACTTGCTTGTAACTCTGGTCTCTTCAGCTGTGCAGCAGAGGCAACACTGAACCTGGAAGATCTGAGACTCAGTATTATAAGTTGCTGGGATTCCTCTAAGGTGCTGAGTCCCCTCAATTACCACACAAGTCAGTGAGAGCTGAGGATGCACCTCCCTTCACAGAGGGTTTGTGCTTTGGAAAAGCCCTTGTCCTTAGGTTTTTGTCTTCTCTTAAATGTTCCCTTGTAGAGTATTCCACTGCCTCTGCTGGCAAGTGCGAGGACTCAGGGGCGGCAGCCACTGCCCACACCATGCCAAACCCAGTTACTTCTCATCGCATTGAAGAAAGGGTGAAATCTATCCGCCTGAAACAGAAGGAGATAAGCAACGCTGCTGATATAATCAATGGGTTCATTGATCCATTCATTAGTCACCTGAAAGAGTGTCCAGAGAGGCCCTACTTTAAGGGGGTGACCAAAGTGACCACTGGCAGCTACTATGAGCTTGTGAAAGTGAGTAACTTTCTGCTAAGTGTCTTAATACTATCACAAATGGATAACACTGACGTTTGATCCAGCAGAACTAAAACAAAGTAACAACGGCTCTAGCATTCAGTCTAGGAAGGAAATTCCTGGATTCACTGCTTTTCTCCTGTTATGGCCAGATATGCCTTCAGCTATGCCCATCTATCTCAGGTATTTCTATAGTGCCTGCCACTGTGGCATCTATGGCATCTTTTGTATATTGCCTGTCACTGTGGCGATTATAATGGGATTGCAAGGGCGTAACTCTATCTGTCCAGAGTTTATATCTTTCTATCCAATTTCCTAAGAGACAGAATCTGATATTCTTACTCACTAGGGCTATATCTACACTTACAAAAGTTAGTTCAAATTAGTTAATCCGAAATAACTAATTAGATCTCATTTTAATTAGTTCAAATTAACTTAATTCGAACTAGCATGGCCTCACTAGAATGCTAGTTTGAACTAGCAATGGCCATGCAGGGCACTTGCTTAGTTCGAATTAGTCAGTTGTATGAAGGTCAATGAGCCGGTTAGTTTGAACTAAGCAGTTAGTTCGAACTAATATGGTCACATTGACTTAATTCGAACTAGTTAGTTCGAATTAAGGGTTAGTTCGAAGTAAAATGAGGTTTTACTAATTCAAACTAACCTTTCCTTAATTCGACTTAAGGAACTACTTAAATGGAATTAAGGAAACTCAAATGTAGACACAGAGTAAATTAAGTCGACTTAAGCCTGCTTAAGTCGACTTAATTTGCAAGTGTAGATTCACCCTTTGAGCAGCATCTTAATTCTCAAGTAGTCTCTTTGATCAGTGATTAGTCAATGGGACCACTAGTGGAGCAATTTAAGTTACTTATAAAGGTGACTTAGACTATCAAAATCTGGTTTTAAATAATTAATTCAGTTCACTGTCTAGATGCTTTTAAAATAGTGCTTGTGTCATATAGGGGACAGTTTATATTCATATTTCATTCATCTTCATATTTCATATTCATCTTTCCTTTATTACACATTTCAAATTCCCTAGATTTATTTTTCACTGTCAAACATAACTGAAAGAAATTTCACTTTTAAACCTCTACATTTAGGCTACAGTTATTGTCATTTATTTTATGTATTCTACTGTCTTTCTTAGATGCTGATTTAATATTACTACTCCATGTAATTACATTGCATGTCACACACTTTATAAACTATGGCCCAGATCCTCTGCTGTTTGTGAATGTTGGTGGAAGTCTATGGAGTTAGAACTGCAAAGCTACATTGATTACCAGCCCTCCCCCGACCTCTCCAATATACACAAGAATCGCTTTATCTAGTACAGGGGTAGGCAACCCCTGGCACGCATGCCAAAAGTGGCATGCAGGCCGAACCTGAGCGGCACGTGGAGCTGCTCAGACTCCCCCACTGGCCCCACCGCCTCCAGTGCAGCCTGGGGCCACAAGAGGCATGTGGTGCAACTCCAGGCCCCCACTGGCCACACTTCCCTGCTGGGGAGCATGGCCAGCAGGGAAAAATAAGCTGCGGAGCGGGGCTTCTGGCCCGGTCCCCTGCTAAGCAGGGCAGATGGAGGGGAGTGGGGCAGGCAGGTCAGCCCTCCCGGAGCTGCCGCAGTCAGCAAGCCAGCCCCAGCAATAGCCGGGCAGAGGGCAGGTCGGCCTGTCCAAGCCGCCGCTGTTAGCTGGACCCGTCCCCGGCTGGGAACCGGCGGGAGAAGGCCTTGGTCCTGGTCCCAGCCGGGAACCGGAGTCCTTGCCCTGCCCCCTTTTGGCCCAGCCCCTGGCACTTGCTGTGGATGTGGTGGGTGGGGCTGTCATGGGGCCGGCAAAGGTTGCCGACCCCTGATCTAGTACTTAAGAGCAACCTCCTACAAGGCATAGGTGGCAGATGTTTACCTGCAACCAACTTCTACAGAGAAATAGTGTAGAAGTGAAGGAAAGCTACATCCAAGTGAAATATAGGGAGAATTTGGAGCTACAAGTGTAATTATCAAGATGGGGTTAGGCTAGGATATCATGACTAATATCCCAACTCTTGCAAAAAGTGACAGAGGATCTTTAATGACCACATTTGTGCAGGGCTGACATGGCAGCTAGAGCAGCATGATGTCCCACCTGACACATTAAGGCAATGGTTTAATTCTAACCTGAATGAGAATCACTTACTGAAAAACCAGTACCAGATCCTGCATCCGGGTGGCCAAAGGATGACTTAAAGCTGCCTTAGCTGGCAGTTGAGGTTTCCCTCAGCATGAGAGAATCTTTGGCTGGTACAGAGTCAGTGTAGTTAGCCATACCTGCCCTATATTGGGCATCTCAGAATTATGCTGGGGTAGAAGGGATGGGCAAGGGTGTGAGGCCAGAGTGCATATACTTTGGGAATCTCCACTGGCATAGCAGCTCCAAGAAAGCTGTTGCAAACCAGTTTAACATTGAGCTGGTAAAACTTTTGCCTGGGGGTGGGGGGGGAGAGGGGGTGAACTGGCCTTTGACACCCCCCAGAATTAGTGCAACTGAAAGGTGCTGAAGCTCATGCCATTTTCCATTATTCCTTATGGGTAACCTGACCATCACTGTCTCTGGCCATCAGAACCTTTCCCTGATATATTCTCTGGAAAAAACCTCAAGAAGTTAATGTGAAATAGTGAGGCAGCCCATTTTGTCATAACAGCAAATGAGCAGCCAGGATTCTGTCCATCCTATATTGCTGCTTGCACAGTTATTTAGTCACATTCTCTCTAAAGATGAAATCTTTCCTCCAGATTTTTCATCCAAATGAGTTTGACGTGATGTTAGCTCTGCCAGTTCCAAATATTGGGTATACGGACGTGGAAGACTGTGATGGGCTCTTCTACAAAGTTACTTTACAGAGAAAGTCTCGGAGCTTCCCCACACCTTTCCTGTTGGAGGATGAGAGCACTGTGTCTCCTGTGAATGTCCTGAAGGAATTCAGGAAATTTGTCAGTCAGTTCATAGCATCACACTACAAAGGTAAGCAAGTGCCTTTGACTCTCCTGGTTTCCAGGTATTCCTGGTCAACTTTTTCAGCTCATGAACTGTTAGCAACTTTGTTTCACCTTTAAAATTAATAAACAGATAAAAGCTGTGAATGCATGTAGTGAGTCTGAATGTACGGGATGGAAAAGCACCGCATTGAGCCATACACTGGGGTCGGAAGGGAATCTTCCCCCAGTGCAAATTGGCAAGGGCTCTGGGGGTTTTTCACCTTCCTCTATAGCATGGAGCACAGCTCACTTGCTAATGGATTCTCTGTACTTTAAAGCCTTTAAATCATGATTTGAGGGGCTTAATAACTCAGTCTTAGGTTAGAGGTTTATTACAGGAGTGGGTGGGTGAGGTTCTGTGGCCTGGATTGTGCAGGAGGTCAGACTAGGTGATCCATATTGGTCCCTTTTGACTTTACAGTCTATGAGTCTATGAATTTCACCTGTAAAGCCACCTCTCCTATGATATGGAAAATATGTCTAGTAAAGAAAATGTGATTTTTTATGTCATTATAAGTTTTGTTGATATTACTGACATAATAAAGTAATATTTCTTTAAAAATTTGACTTAGTACCTTAGGACATTCTTATTAAAATTTAGAACTATAAATCAATATAGCACATAATAAATCAATTAAAAACTAGTTAACTGATAGATTTCAAAAAAGTGATTCTAAATTGAGAATCATCATCCATAGAGTCATTTCTAGTAGGGTTCCACACACAGATCTGTTCTTGGCCCAATATTATTTATTAATGATTTGGAAGAAAATATTAAAACATTGTTTGCAAAATTAGCAGGTGACACAAAAAGTGATGGAGTGATAACAGTGCTAAGGTCCGATCAGTTATACAGAGCACTCTTGATCACTTTTTAAGCAGGTGTTGCTTGATCAATGTGCATTTTGTCCAAACACAAGGTGATATACATTTGGAACACTTATAGAATGGGGTACTCTCTCCTGGCAAGCTATGACCCTGAAAAGGATTGAAGAATCATGGTGGATAACCAATTAAATGAAGACTCCCAGTGTGATGCTCTTGCTGAGAGGTCTAATGTGATTCTTGGATTTAAAAGCAGGAGAATATTGAACAGGAATAGAGAAGTAAATTCTCTATAGTGATGTGTTCAAATGGCGTCTTGGATGGGAGCATTAATTTCATTAATGAGTACGAAGTTGAACATAAATCTCCGAAGATGATTACAGAACTAAAGTACTGCTCTACATGGGCCTATTCCAGTACCACTGTGAATATTACAGATCTCCATCATCCTGAGGAAAGTTGTGGCTTTCATAATCTATAAATTCCTGGTGGGTTTGTATAGATGAGGGTTGCTGACAATTGAATTGGAGATGATGCAAATCAATCAGGTTTGCTTGATGTCCTCTCTTTTTTCACTATAAAGTCTAATTCTGTGTTTGCCTATTGTATCCAGTGCCTTCCCCAGGATGGAAGATGCAGCTAAGGAAGAAGGACCGGAACAGCCCAGCAGCGACTGTTGAATTGCTGGATGAAAAAAATAGTGAGATCATGTCTATTGATCTCGTTCCTGCTTTGGAAATCTTAGCCCCCTGGCCTAAATCATGCAAGCTAGGGGAGGATGTTAAAAAATGGCTGGGAAAGAAAAGCAAGCCAAGGAATAAGTCATTTTATTTAGTTGCCAAGCAGCCCCCTGGGAAAGATGATAAAGGTAATTTAATTCCTTGCCTAATAAACTTTGTCCACCTCAGCAAACTCCCCCACTAAGGTGCTGATACTGAGATTGAGTTTCCAACTTTTTGCTTAGAGAAGGGATACAATAAACTATAGAACCAAACTCTGCTGTGGAGCTGCGAGACTTGCCTGATCCTTCTGTCCACCATAATATCTAGAGCCCACTCAGTCTGTGACATTTCCAAGCTCTGATTGCAAGTCTAAGAAAAATGCCCTCTCTACTTTCTATCTATTTGGATAAATGAGACAGGTTCAGAGAAGATCCAGGGGAATGATTAAAGGATTAGAAAACATGCCTTATAGCAACAGACTCAAGGACTTTAATCTATTTAGCTTAACAAAGAGAAGGCTAAAGGGTGAATCAATTTGAATCTATAAATATCTACTTGGGGAACAAATATTTACTAAGGGACTCCCTTCAGTTTAGCAGAGGAAGTTGTAACATGATCCGACTGGAAGTTGAAGCTAGACAATTTCAGATAGGAAATAAAGCATACATTTTTAACAAGTAGGGCAACTAACCATTGGAACAACCTACCCAGGGTCTTGATGGATTCTCCATCACTGACATTTTCTTAAAATCAAGACTGGATGTTTTCTCTAAAAGATGTGCTCTAAGAATTGTTTTGGGTAGGTTCTATGGCCTGTATTACGGTACGTACGAGATTAGCTCAGATGATCACAGTGGTTCCTTCTGGCCTTGGAATCTATGAATTGATAAAAGGCCGTACAGTCAGACCTTCAATACTTTTCTTCCTCTCTTCATGCTGTATTTCATACACTGATCTCCTTATTATTTTTTTTTTTAAAGAAAATAGCATCTATAACTTTAAATTATCCTTAAATACCTTTTCAATATTTAAGTAGCCTTAATTTGAGGGCTTGGATATAGGGCAATGCTGTTGAGGTCTATTCACATCCGGAGAGCTTGGTAATGTGGTAGTTGTGATGTTATGTATTGCAGAGGTCTGGAGAATTTCTTTCTCTCATATTGAAAAGGAGATTATGATGGACCATGGCAACACTAAAACCTGCTGTGAATTTTATGATACCAAGTGCTGCAGGTATGTAAGCCTGGGATCAAGAGCTAGCCCAGATGGATGTATTTCATGTGCTCCTTTGCATTAGTACAGGTGGAATCAAAATCCATACTAGAACAGGGCAAATAATTTGTAACAAACAATTTATTCTAAAAATTCTTACCTCTTTTTCTGTTCATGAAATGTTCATGGACAGAGTATAAAATGATTCCTTGAAAAACATTGTTTGGTAGCTGGTTAGTGGTTTGAATATTCCGTATTTTTGTTTTTTTGTTTGGACATTTAGATGGTATGATTTCCATCCCCTAACTGGGTAAATGTAACCCTTAGATTCAAGGTTCCACTTCAAATTCTCCCAAATACAACCTAGAACTCACAAGGCCTGATCATATTCCCATTAAAAATAATAGAAAGATTCTCATTGACTTAAATGGTGGCCCAAGGTCAGAGAGAGTCTTTTACATACTGTTGCATCTTCTCCCCCCAGCAAAAATATTTTGGTCTTGCCTTCTAGAATGAATCAGGAGTAATGTACCAGATGCAGGTTCTGCCCGTACTTACACTATTGTGAATCTAAATAGCACTGAGGTCAATGTAACTGAGATCAAAATTTGGCCCAGTCTGCCTGAACTGGAGCTCAACAGAAATATCAGCAAATAGAATTTTTTTTAAATGCCTAATGCAATATTCTGTGAAGCACTGGGTTCTTGCTAAGCTGCTACAATATGGTTAATCAGAAATAATGATAGTCATGATTATGAATATGTTTTACTTCCCCTGCTATGTGTAGGAAAGACTGCATTCGGCTGATGAAGAGCCTTTTTGAGGACCTGAAGAAAGATTATCCACGGCAACTAAGTCACCTGTGCTCTTATTATGCCAAGACATCCTTCTTCCACACTCTGACTCAATGGAACGAGGACTCCAACTGGAAACCTCATGACATTGCCTGCTGTTTTATCAGGGTGCTGGATGACTTCATTCGGCATGTGAAAAATGCTAACCTGCCCCATTTTTTTATTCCAGACTGCAACCTGTTCCATAGCCTACTACGCAAGGATTTGAAATTCTTGCTAGAGCTCTTAGAAGAGCAGAAAAAAAAAGATTTGCCAGCATTTGCAGTTCACAAGGAATAGTTTCTTCCAGCTGATGATCTATAGGTGTGATTGTTACGGAACCAATCAGAATCTCTTTCCCTGTGTTTTGATGATTCAGAGGCCAGCTTCAGGACCTCTTAGGCAACAACTTTCAAAAGAAGCCACTGTTTTTGAATATTTCAGTTTCTGAGTGTCCAGTTTATGATACTTTGGGGGCATGATTTTCATAGGTGCTGAGCACGGGCTACTTCCCATTGACTTTAGCTGCAGTTGTGGGTGGCCAATACCTGTGATAATGAAACCTAGAGAGTCTCAAATTGGGCACTCAAACATAAGAACCCAAAAGCTAAAGGCTACTTTTGAAAATTGCTCCTTAATCCTTCTGTCCCACATTTGCCTGTTTGTGACATGAGGAAAATAATATCTACCTACCTCACAGGATGTTCAGTGGAACGGTTGTTAGATAATATGTATAAGTAATTTGAAAGTGTAAAATGCTTATAGATGAGTGCTAAATCTAAATTCACCCAGTTGGAATTGTAAGGATGGGAGACTATTTCAGGCAATTAATCATGAGGTAGAGAATTGTCACAACTCCCCCTACCCTTGAGGAACCCAGGTGCAGATAATTCAATAAATGATTTTATAACTGCTTTGCAATAAGTGGTTGATGTTTTGTGTGCTTAACTTTCCTGGGCTGATTGGGGCTGCTACTGACACGCAAAGACTTGGTGCCAGTGTTACTGTCAGGTGAATCATGCCAGTTTTGGGGTATTTTCCCTCTCTCAGGGTGTGTCTACACTTGTAAATTAAGTCAATTTAAGCTTGCTTAAGTCAATTTAATTTACCCTGCGTCTACACTACAGTTTCCTTAAGTCGACTTAAGCAACTAAATAAAATAAAGTCGACTTAAGGAAAATTAAGTCAACTTTATTAAACCTAGATTTAGTTCAATTTAGGGCTTAAGTCATAGAATCATAGGGTTGGAAGGGACCTCACGAGATCATCTAGTCCAACCCCCTGCTAAAAAGCAGGACCTCTCCCAGTAAATCACCCCAGCCAGGGTTTTGTCTAACCGAGCCTTAAAAATCTCCAAAGATGGAGATTCTACCACTTCCTTAGATAGCCCATTCCAATGCTTCACCACCCTCCTAGTGAGAAAGTTTTTCCTAATATCCAACCTTGACCTCCCCAGCTGTAATTTGAAACCATTGCTCCTTGTTCTGTCCTCTATTACCATCGAGAACAGCCTAGCTCCCTCCTCTTTGGAGCAACCCTTCAAGTAGTTGAAGGTTGCTATCAAATCTCCCCTCAGTCTTCTCTTCTGTAGACTAAATAAGCCTAGTTCCTTCAGTCTCTCCTCATAAGTCATGTGCCCCAGCCCCCTAATCATTTTTGTTGCCCTCCGCTGGACTCTTTCTAATTTGTCCACATCCTTTCTGTAGTGGGGACCCCAAAACTGGACGCAGTATTCCAGATGCGGCCTGACCAGTGTCGAATAGAGGGGAATTATCACATCCCTCGATCTGCTGGCAATACTCCTACTGATGCAGCCTAATATGCCATTGGCCTTTTTGGCAACAAGGGCACACTGTTGGCTCATATTCATCTTCCCGTCCACCATAACCCCCAGGTCCTTTTCTACAGTGCTGCTGCTTAGCTGATCAGTCCCCAACCTGTAGCAGTGCATGGGATTTTTCCGTCCTAAGTGCAGGACTTTGCACTTGTCTTTGTTGAACCTCATGAGGTTTCTTTCGGCCCAGTGTTCCAATTTGTCCAAGTCTCCCTGGATCCTGTCCCTGCCCTCCAGAGTATCTACCATTCCCCCCAACTTGGTGTCATCCGCAAACTTACTAAGCACGCAGTCTATTCCATCATCAAGATCATTAATGAAGATGTTGAATAGAACCGGCCCCAGGACCGACCCCTGGGGCACTCCACTCGTTACCGGTTGCCAACCAGACATCGAGCCATTGATTCCTATCTGCTGAGCCCGTTGATCTAACCAGTTTTCGATCCACCTTACGGTCCACTCGTCCAACCCATACTTCCTTAACTTGCCGCTGAGAATGCTATGGGAAACCGTATCAAAAGCCTTGCTAAAGTCAAGGTATACCACGTCAATGGCTCTTCCCGCATCCACAAATCTAGTCAACTCATCATAGAAGGAAATCAGGTTGGTCAGGCACGATTTGCCCTTGGTGAATCCATGTTGACTGTTCCTGATCACTCTATTTTCCTCCAAGTGTTTCAGGATGGATTCCTTGAGGACCTGCTCCATGATTTTCCCAGGGATTGAGGTGAGGCTGACCGGTCTGTAGTTCCCCGGATCCTCCTTTTTCCCTTTCTTAAAGACAGGTACTATATTTGCCTTTTTCCAATCCTCCGGAACCACTCCCGTTTGCCACGAGCTCTCAAAGATAATGGCCAGCGGCTTTGCAATCACTTCCCCCAACTCCCTCAGCACCCTCGGATGCAGTTCATCCGGCCCCATAGACTTGTGCACATCCAATTTCATTAAGTGTTCCCTAACCTGACTTTCCATCACCGAGGGCCGCTCTCCTTCTCTCCATTCCGCGTTAACCCGTGTAGTAGTCTGGGAGCTGGCCCTCCCTGTGAAGACTGAAGTAAAAAAAGCATTGAGTACTTCAGCCTTTTCCGCATCATCCTCCACGAGGATGCCTGCCCCATTCAGTAAGGGACCTACACCACCTCTGATCCTTTTCTTGTTGCTGATATACTTATAGAACCCCTTTCTGTTATCCTTCACATCTCTTGCTAGCTGCAACTCCAATTGTCCTTTGGCCTTTCTGATTTTATCCCTGCAGTCCCGAGCAATATCTTTATATGCCTCCCTTGTCATCTGTCCAAGCTTCCACTTCTTGTAAGCCTCCCTTTTATGTTTCAGCTCCCCGCAGAGTTCCCTGCTAAGCCACGCTGGTCGCCGTCCATATTTGCTGTTCTTTCTGCACATCGGAATGTTATCTTCCTGTGCCTTTAACAGGGTTTCTTTAAAATACAGCCAGCTGTCTTGGACACCTTTCCCTTTCAGATCAGCCTCCCATGGGACCCTGCCCATCAGCTCCCTACGGGATCCAAAATCTGATCTTCTGAAGTCCAGGGTGTGTGTTCTGCTTCTTTCCTTCCTTCCATTGATCAGGATCCTGAACTCTACCATCTCATGGTCGCTGCTGCCCAGGTTGCCATTTACTTCTACTTCCCTGATCAATTCTTCTCTGTTTGTGAGCAATAGGTCTAGAGGTGCAAGGCCCCTAGTTGGTTCCTCCAGCATTTGTACTAGGAAGTTGTCCTCAATATTCTCCAAAAACATCCTCGATTGCCTGTGCACTGCTGTATTAACTTCCCAGCAGACATCAGGATAATTGAAGTCCCCCATAAGAACCACGGTCTGCGACAATCTGGAAACTTCTGTTAGTTGTCTATAGAACGCCTCATCCACCTCCTCTTTCTGGTCTGGCGATCTGTAGCAGATACCCACCACGACATCCCTCTTGTTGCATTCTCCCCTAAACTTAACCCACAGACTTTCAACCATCTTGTTTCCACTTTCATAGTGGAGCTCCGAGCAGTCATAGAGCTCTTTTACATATAGCGCTACTCCTCCCCCCCTTCTTCCCTGCCCGTCCTTCCTGAACAATTTATATCCATCCATGGCAGTGCTCCAGTCATGCAAGTTATACCACCACGTTTCTGTTATTCCAATTATATCATAGTTCCTAGTCTGTGCCAGTACTACCAATTCTTCCTGCTTGTTTCCCAGGCTCCTCGCATTTGTGTACAGGCACTTAAGATACTGGGCCCATTGCCCTATTTTGCCCTGTCGAGTCTCCCTCCTGTTGCATCTTCCTCCTTGCAATTTCTCCAGGTGTCCTCCTTCCCCACTCGCCTGAGGTATTATGACTTCATCAGGAAATAAAAAAACAATTATTTGATCCCCCCCCCCAGTTCCAACTACCCTCTCTTTTATTCCTGCTGTTGCAGCCCCAGCACCCCCCCAAGTTCCATCCCTTACCCCAGGTTTCCCTCAGTTTCACTTACCTGTGGGCCTTGGTCACCTTCCCCCTTCAAACCTAGTTTAAAGCTCTCCTCACCAGGTTAGCCAGTCTGCTTCCAAATACGCTCTTCCCCTTCTTGGATAGGTGGAGTCCATCTCTGCCTAGCAGTCCTTCTTCTTGAAACAGCACCCCATGACCGAGGAAGCCAAAGCCCTCCTGGTAACACCATCTCCGCAGCCAGGCATTCACCTCCAGGATGCATCTGCCCCTGCTCGGGCCCCTTAGAGCCTCCTCGACTCCTTAGAGTCGACTTAAGCCAGTGTAGACGTGGGGTAGCCCTAAGGTGTGCCCTGCCTGCCCCCGTGGACCTACCCTAGGTCCCCTAGCCCCTGGAAGTCAACCTAGGCATCCAGTGTGGACACTTTAGGTCAACTTTGTAAGTTCCCCTCAAAGTCGACTTAAAATTTAAGTGTAGACTCACTAAGTCGACTTAGCTAAAGTCAACTTCAATTTCCAAGTGTAGACATAGCCTCAGTGAGGGGTTTACACCTAGATTCCTATTGCTGCCCAGGGGCGTTGCTGGATAGAAAAAAGATCCAGGACTCTGGCCCCCCAGCCCACTCCCTGCTAGCTCCCGCCCCCAGCTAGGCCAAACCCCAGCCCCCACCCCCACCCAGTCCCCCCACCACTACCCAGCCCCCACCAACTCTCCTTGTCCCCATGCTCCCTTCGCCTCTTCCCAGGCCTCTAACTCCATCCATCCCTCCCCAACCTCCCATCCTGACCCCTTGCTTGACCGACTCATGAGTCCGGACCCCTCCATTCCCATTCCCCGGTCTCCGCGTTCCCCCCTTACCTTAACCCCTGATACAAAGGCCCAGGACCGGCCTGTGGGGGCGGAGCAGGACAGCCGGCAGAGGAGCCAGATCAGGCCATGCTGCCAGCTGCTGCGCTCTCCTCCCGTCGCCGCTGCCACATGCTGGCCCCTCGGGCCTGATCTTGCCCCTCTGTTGCTGCATGCCGGCCCCTCGGGCCTGATCCTGCCCTGCAGCCGCTGCACGCCGGCCCCTCGGGCCTGATCCTGCCCCGCTGCACGCCGGCCCCTCGGGCCTGACCCTGCCCCTCTGCTGCCGCCGCCGCAGGCCGGTCCCTTGGGCCTGATCCTGCCCCTCTGCCGCCACCATCACAGGCAGGCAGCATGGCCAGATCAGGCCTGGGGCCCCTTTCCCGGCTCCTCTGTCCCTCTCCCCCATGCTCCTTTCCTGGCTCCTCTGCCCCCTCCCCCATGCTCCTTTCCCGGCTCCTCTGCCCCCTCCCCCATGCTCCTTTCCCAGCTCCTCTGCCCCCCTCCCCATGCTCCTTTCCCGGCTCCTCTGTCCCCCTGCCCCAAGCTCCTTTCCCGGCTCCTCTGTCCCCCTCCCCCGTGCTCCTTTCCCG
>ML685764.1:46527865-46548216 GCA_007922175.1 Pelusios castaneus
CCGGCTCCTCTGTCCCCCTCCCCCGTGCTCCTTTCCCGGCTCCTCTGCCCCTTTCCCGGCCCCACTGCCCGCTGCCTCCTCCCAGCCCCCCTCACCTGGCCGGAGGCTTGCAGGGACGGCCGGCAGAGCCGCTTCTGGGCCAGGCCGCTCCCGCCCTAAGCACGCTCTGTCTGAGCATGCTCAGGGCGGGAGATTTGAATCTCTCCCGCCTGGCTGCAGCAGGAGTCTGCGGCTTTGCTGGGGCCCCTGGGTGGAACGCAGCATTCCGCCTGGGTTTTCTATTTTTAGGGGCCCCGGAATGCTGGCCCCTAAAAATTGGGAGCCCCAGAACTGTTATCCCTTACTTTAATGTCTGCCTGCTGGGGAAAATAGATCCGGGGCTCAGGCTATTCTACCCAGGGCCGACGCCCTGCCAGCCCGACGGCAACGACGCCTCTGTTGCTGCCCATCCCATCCCCCAACATTTATGCCCGTGCTCTCTTGTACATCCAGAGCCAGGGCAGTTTTGCAGTTGAGATATCTATGGCTATGACTACACTTGTAAATTTAGGTCGACTTTAGCTAAGTCAACTTAACTAAGTCGACTTTAAGTTGACTTAGTTAAGTCAACTTAGCATGTCTACACTTAAATTTAAAGTCGACTTAGGGGGGAACTTACAAAGTCAATCTAGAGCGTCCACACTGGATGCCTAGGTCGACTTCTAGGGGCTAGGGGGACCTTGGGCAGGGGGCTCAGCCTTTGCCCCATTATACATGGGTACAATGGGGCAAAGGGGGACAGGGACCCTGGCAGGGCATAGGGGCAGAGTGGGCAGGGCTCTGCACTGCCCTGTGGGGGAGCATGCCAGGCTCCCCCTGTGCCCCCCTGGCAAGAAGGGCAATGGGGGAGTCCTGGAGTAGCCCTTAGCCCTAAGTCGACTTAGGGCTACTCCAGGTCTACACTGGCTTAAGTCGACTTGAAAAAGTCGATTTAAGCCTAAAGTCGACCTAAAAGTAGGTTTAATAAAGTCGACTTAATTTTCATTAAGTCATCCTTATTTTCCTTAAGTCGACTCAAGCAGCTTGCTTAAGTCGACTTAAGGAAACTGTAGTGTAAGCGCAGGTTAAATTAAGTAAATTACAAGTGTAGACGCACCCAATGTGAAACCGTGACAGCTTAGGCACATTCCTTTTTGAGTAGTTACCTCTGACTTGGCCACATTCCAGTCAGGCTCCTTAAATTCCCTCTGTCATGGAAAGGGTATGACTCTCCATTTAACTCTTCTTGGTCTGTATATCCTGTGACACATCACCCGAGAGCTGGGACACTGCAGATGCTGGTCAGGAGAAAAAACAGAGATGTCTGTGGCTTGAATTTGCCTGTTCTGAGGTCTGGTGCAGCCCCTGGTGTAAGCTAGAGTGGTCCTTGGGGATGTTTTAACTTAGATCCCCTCTCCTCCCTCTCCTCCCACCCCCACCCCCTCCCGCGGCTGATCTGAGTGTTACCTCTACTCCCTCTTTCACTGTTAGCACCCAAATTAGGGAGTGGGTTGCAAGGAGGGGTTAGCATAGGGTCATGAGTGACAGCCCAAAATAGTCACTTCTTAATGGGAGATCCTTAATTTATTCAGAAGTGTACATCAGCTTCTGGAGCAGATCAGAATTAGACGAGCAAAAAGGTGATCATAAAGCTATTTCCCTCCTTCCTCCACCCCTTTCCTTTTCCTTGTACCTCCTGAGAGGTACAGTACAAAATCTTGCTATGACCAGGTGCTGGGAATGGACCTCACTGAGAATGGCACTCTTAGGGCAGGCTGCATGTACCACACTGGTTAACCAGAAACCAAGCACACTCCCCCTTATGCACTCCAACCCTTGGCTCCCATTTAGATAAATGGGTGTAATATAGTGAGAAGTTGTTGCACCATATGTGAGGTTCTTCCTGACCCTAAAGTATCAGACACATATCCCTAAGTCAATATGAATCTCACATCTTACCCAATAATCATTCTGATGCCAAACTTTTAATAACTAAATGTTTAATAAGAAAAGCAGAGAATTATGCATGGTTAATAGATCATATACATAAAAGTGATTTGCAGTGTTCACCGATCACAATCATAGCAGTGATGAAAACAATGGCTAGAGTGCACAAGTGTCTCTGGAGTCACCCAAACAAATTGGGGGTCACCAGTTCTTCGTCAGAGCTTTGTTATTAGAAATCTAATGCAGAGAAATGAAGCAGGAAATGGGCAACAGCACATGGGATATACTTGCTGAAATCTCATGACATCTTCACCCTAATTTCAAATACGCTCTCCCTTCAGATCCAGCCTTTGCTGCTGTTGGAATCTGACTATACACACTGTTTAATCTCTCCTAGCTTCCTCATTAACTATGAACTTTAGCTTTATTACTCTATAAAAACTGCTTCTCTGAAAAACTTGGCTTGAAACAGCTTTTCAATAAGGAGCTTGACTGATACAGGGTGCGCCTACAAACGTTGCCCTTTAAAGTCTCACTTTGGAATGCCGAGGGCATGAATGGACCTGATGAAAAGATGTATCTTCTGGCTCAGTTCTGAAGAAACGAGAGCAGACAATGCACTGCTGTTTAGAAATGTACTTACTGGAACAGAAGGCAAACAAATTATGAAGAGAATGGGTGGGGCTAGCTTTAACCTTCAGGTAGTGGCAAGGAGCGGGTAATACCGAATGTTGTCAGTTTCTGAGCACTTTCTATGAGGTGTCATCAGTGGTAACATCAGACAGGAATGGGTCCTTAAAGGCCCTAGTTTTGTTACGGAGTAGAGGCACAGTCTGAGGCACAGGCTAAGCAGCTGTTCTGTATTTGAAGGATCTGTCCATTCACCAAAAGAATTGACTTTTCTCTCAGTCATTTGAGGTCTTTGAGTTTCAGATTTGCTGTGTCATATGTTGGAACATACATGCAACAGGAGCTCAGCTACCAACTTGTCATGAGGCATCACAACATAGTTAAGGCTTACCATCAGGAGGATACAGAATAGCTTCCCTTCTGTTGCTGGAAGCAAAAGGAGAACTCCCTCCCCTCTCTTGACCTGGGTAGCGCTCCATCTCACAACTATCCTTCTCTTCCTCAGTTGACTGGAGCTCTTCCTCCCACTTCAATGTTCCTTGACTCAACTAAAAGATTCATGCATTGACTTTCTGAATCCCTCAAATTTACCACATGTAGCCTTCCCTTTTAAAAGGCTCCTGGTTCTTTGTCTGAATGTAACAGCAACATCTCCTTTAAAGCACCATACCAGCCATTGCAAAAGGTTCTAAGATGTGTATGGGAACTAGAGGCACCTCCTTCAGACACCTGTTTTGGATACTGAAATAGCAGAGACAGAAGGTTGAGTGGGTGGCTAAACTGACAAGGTTATTACGATGCAGGCAAGCAGGGGAGTTCCAAAGAAACCAAGACTGACTCATGAATTTTGGGATATCTGACTATTTAGGAGGACAAAAAGACCTTGACACCCCCTTGCTGGTGGAGTTTCATACAAACTATTTTGTGTTGCAATATAATGTGCAGCATCTTCAGATAGTGATCACATGGGTTTGTGAGGGTTCTCTTTTGTTCCCTAGTTTTCAGTATGGCCTAACTGGTGAGAAGGGGCAGCCAGAAAGTATGACTCCTGGGCTATGCCTACACTAGAAAAAGTTAGGTCAACTTTGTTAAGTCGACTTAATAAGATCGACTTTAAGCTGACTTAAAGTCGACCTTATTAAGTCGACTTAACAAAGTGGACTAAGTCGACTTAACTTTAAGTCGACTTAGTCCACTTTGTTAAGTTGACCTAACTACCCTTAAGTTGACTTAATAAAGTCAACTTAAGGGTTACTCCATGTCCACACCATCCTTAAGTTGACTTAAGGAGTTGACTTAAGGCTTAAGTCGACCTAATGGGTGGTTCTTATTAAGTCGACTTAAGATTTCATTAAATTGACTTAAATAATTTCTTAAGTCGACTGAATGAAAGTCTGGTGTAGACAGGGAGTAATTTAGGTTGACTTAAGCCTCCTTAAGTCGACCTAAATTGCTAGTGTAGACATACCCCTGTAGTCTAGTTCCTTTCAGTCTTCTTCTTGCTTTGTGACTTTGGGCTTGTCTCTTAACCTCTCTATCGCTTACCCTCAAACATGGGACTAATAGAATCTGTCTAAGAGGAGTGGCAAAGTCAGGCCAGATGGCTTTAGGAGGGTGATTGAAGGTAGATTTGTCAATCCTAGGATGCTGAAGGCACTGTTCCCAGCAGGCAGAGGAGAAACAGCTGCAGGGCAATTAGGGACACCTGGGCCCTATTAAGGGCTGTTCCTGGCCCAATAAAAGACCCACCTCCACCAGCTCAAAGGGTGGGTATTTAAAGGAGGTTGGAGGAGTGTAGAGGAGGAAGTGAGGTGAAGTGAAGTAGCAAAGAAAATTCAGATAGGGTTAGGGGAAGGGAAGGAAGAGAGGCAAGGCCTGAGGGGCTTGCCTCAGCTGCTGCAACAGGGACAGTGGAAAAACTCACCTTCCCCAAGGACTGCAGCTTAAGACCTCCCTAGAGGGAGAGCTGGCCCCAGCTACTCCGATAGCCTGCCCAAGGCTGCCTGCCTAGGCGGAGGACTGAGTCAAGGTCAGTGGAGCCACGGCACTGGCAGAGAGAAGTGGGCTCACCAGGGAGGCTGACTTACCACAGGCCCTACTACGCCAGGGAATTGGACATTAGGTGACATGAGCTGGGGAGTACTCTGCCACACAGTATATATAGTGAAACTTCATTTGTTAGTCTGTGTAAAGAGCTTTGAGAGTCTCAAATAACAGGCACTACAAGACTGTATTATCATGCATCCAAAGCTTCTCATGTTGATGAAATTGTAATATGGGCAGTTGCTTAAGGAGAAAAAATGGATTTTTTGCTTAAGGAAACCTTCCCTCAAAATTTTATCCATTTGACATGGAAGAAAATGTTTTGCTTTTGACAAATCCATGGGAAATGGGATTATTTTTTGCTGGCAGTGAGAATTTTTACTGTAACCAGAATTCTGTGGATTTCAGAGAGTGTTTGTGTATACTTACATCACTATACCTCACTGTCTGTTCATACTTACACAGCTCTATGAAGCCTCTGAGAAAAAGTAACTAGGCAAACTTCACAAATCTTTGGCATAATTACTGCACCAGGTATAGCACAACGGAGGATTTTATTTGCCACCGGAGGGTGCTGTGACTATATACTCTAGCCATCCACGCACCCAGGACAGGGTGAGTGATACTGCATGTTTCTTTTATCAGAATTACTTATTTCACTGCTGGTAGCAGCAGGGTGGTTTTTAAAGTAAACCCTGTGCAGGCTGATGCGGTGCCTTTTAACGCTGTGGGGGTTTTGGTTTTGCTCTGCTAATTTGCATTGGCAGTGGCTGAATCACCACCCTTCCCAGTGCCAGGCAAAGAGGAATTCTGCTTGTCACACTGTAACAGGCCATTTATCTGGCCCTTTTTGTGCAGCTTAAAGCACTTTGTATTAGCAATGGAACACAGATCTAATATTCTGGACTGCAAGCAGGGAAAATATCACCACTGGCAGCCTGTCTACCCTTTCCACAGCCATTCTGCTCTCAGTCAAGTGCTGTCTGGGGAGAGGGAAATATAATGGACAGGGCAGAATTCCCAACCTGGATTAAATAGGTTACAACATTCCCACTTCTCCCTTTTTTCCCATAAGGCAGTTCTTGGCTAACTAATCTAATAAACTATCTACATTTCTAGGTAGCCCGTCACCATAGAGCCTAGGCTGCTGCTACTTATAAGGCAGGGAGGTACCTTCTCTGTGCCCGGGAATAACAGCCTTAAATACAGCACACACAGGCAGACATATAAGAATTATTTTGAAATTATAAATTCCACAAGGGTAGCCTTGTTAGTTTGTGTACAGCAAAAACAACGAGAGTCCTGTGGCACCTTAGGCTATATCTACACTAAGGGTGCTACATTGTAAATTAAGTTGACTTAAGCTTGCTTAAGTCGACTTAATTTACCCTGCGTCTACACTACAGTTTCCTTAAGTCGACTTAAGCAAGTTGCTTAAGTCGACTTAAAGACAATAAAGTCAACTTAATGAAAATTAAGTCGACTTTATTAAACCTCATTTTAATTCGACGTTAGGCATTTAAGCCAGTGTAGACCTGCAGTAGCCCTAAGTCAACTTAGGGCTCCTCCAGGACTCCCCCACTGCCCTCCCTGCTGGGGGGGAACAGGGGGAGCCTGGTATGCACCCCCACAGGGCAGGGCAGAGCCCTGCCCACCCTGCCCCTATGCCCTGCCAGAGTCCCTGTCCCCCTTTGCCCCACTATACCCATGTACAATGGGGCAAAGGCTGAGCCCCCTGGCAGTGGGCAAGGGATGCCCCCCCCGCCCTGTGGACCTGCCCAAAGTCCCCCTAGCCCCTAGAAGTCGACCTAGGCATCCAGTGTGGACGCTCTAGATCGACTTTGTAAGTTCCCCCCTAAGTCAACTTTAAATGTAGTTGTGGACATGCTAAGTCGACCTAAATTTACAAATGTAGACATAGCCTAAGAAAGTTAGGTCGACTTTCTTAAGTCACCTTTCTAAAGTTGACTTTAAGTTGATCATAATAAATCGACTTAGAGAGTCTACATGAGACTCTTAAGTTGACTTAAAGGTGCTCCTATTAAGTTGACTTAGAGAGTCTGCACTAGACTCTCTAAGTCACCTGGATAGGTGGAGGGAGAGCCAGCCTTGCAGGGCTGGCTCTCCCCAGACCAGGAAGTCACTCGCGGCTCATCCTGGTGAGAGCCAACTGGCTCTCACCAGGACGAGAAGCCGCTCATGGCTCATCCAGGCAGATCCAGCCGGCACACGGCTGGCTCTGTCGGGACCAAGAAGCCATGGGTGGTTCTCCCGGCTCCCTTCTCCCTGGGACCGCTCAGGTCCCAGAGACAAAGGAGCGCAGGCTCCCTTCTGGCTGGGACAATGGGATCCCGGGGAGAAAGGAAGCCCTGTGGTCCTTTCTCCAGACCGGGGTTTCTCCAGACCCGGGAAACCCCGGGGTTTCCTTATCAGCTGGAGCATGGGGCTGGCACGGCCCTCCAGCTGACAGAGTAAACCCCGGGATTTCCCTGTCAGATGGTCCACAGTCTGGAGAAGGGACCGTGGATCTCCCTTCTCCCTGGGACCCCATTGTCCTGGCCAGGAGGGAGCCTGAACTCCTTTCTCCCTGGGATCTGAGTGGTCCTGGGAAGAAGGGAGTTGAATGAACCGCCTGCGACTTCTCGGTCCCAGCAGAGCCAGCCGTGCACGGCTGGCTTTGCTGGGATGAGCCGTGAGCAGCTTTCTGCGGACAAGGGAGACTCCTAGGTTCTCCAGCCAGGGTTCCAATGGGGGATTCCCTCCAGCTGGAGCCCTGGCTGGGGAGCAATTCTCCCCAGGACCGCGTCTCCTCTTGCAGGGAAGCTGCAGGTCTGGGGAGAAGGGAGCAGGGGCTCCCCTGGGGGCAAGGGAGCCATGCGGGGCTCCCTTGTCCCCCCTGCCCTAGGTTGACCAAGTCAGCTTAGAGCATCTACACTGGCTAAGTTGACTTAATAAAGTCGACTTAAACACTAGTTCAAATTATAATGAGGTTCTATTAATTCGAACTAGTTTTTCCTTAATTCGACTTAAGGAGCAGTTTAAGTTGACTTACAAGTGTAGACGCACCCTTAAAGACTAACGAATTTCTTTGGGGACAAGCTTCCGTGGGCTCCAACCCAGGATGCATCTGATGAAGTGGGTTGGAGCCCATGAAAGCTTATCCCCAATGAAATATGTTAGTCTTTAAGGTGCCACAGAACTCTCATTGTTCCTGAAATTACACAGCCCTTGTCTTTCTAAGAATTTCCAAGAACTTTACAAACTGTACAGCGAAAACAGGAAACCCACAGCTAAGAGGCAGCCATTTCTGACTGGAACACAGTAGACGTTTAATAATTCAACAGTGGGGAATGTAGGGAGGGAGACTTTAATTTCCCAGATTGGAATTGTCCCAGAATTTACCCCTCTGTTTATATGCAAAATTGCCATGGGAACTTTAAGGTCATATTAAGAGACTATGGCATAATGCTCTTGGGTGCGTCTACACTTACAAGTTAGGTTGATTTAAGGAGGCTTAAATCAACCTAAACTACTCCACGTCCACACTGGGCTTTCCTTAAGTCGACTTAAGCATTTCCTCAAGTTGATTTAAGGAAAAGTTAAGTCAACTTTTGTTAAGTCGACTTAATAAAGTCAACTTAACTTTTCTAGTGTAAACATAGTCCTTGTGATTTTCCTCTCTGGACGCTGCCCCCACACCACAGGCCCATTTCCTACAGGGAACAGTGACGGCAGATGCCAGCACAATGCGGTCTCCTTTTCTCCTTCATTTGTGGGAGCAGGGGACTAAGGTGCCAGCTGGGGCCCCCACAGTCCTGACCTTATCAGGTGGGGTGTTTCTGGGTGACTGTGGGTGTGAACTGGCTCTGCTGCATTCTTCTGCAACACACAGAGTCTTCTATTGGGCTGGCATTGGCAGAGCCTCTAAGAGCAGTGGATCTGGGTGTTAATACCCCATAGAGCTGAACAGGGCAGGTCACCCCACTCAGAGCTATTGTTGACATACACAGGCAGGCACCACTTCATCAGTTTCACCTGAGCTGGAGTCCCTAAGCATAGGCCTGAGGATCTTGAAAGAGTACATGTGGCTGGTTTGAGAGCCTTCTTTTGACATATTCCAAAGGAGTAGCTGTGTCAGTCTAGTTCAGCAAAACAAACAAGGAGTCTTGTGGCACTTTTAAAGACTAACACATTTATTTATCACATGAGCTTTCGTGGGACTGGGATTTTCTCCCATGAATGCTGATGCAATAACTAAATGTGTTAGTCTTTAAAAGTGCCACAAGATTCCTTGTTTCTTTTGACATTGCAGCGAAAGCTTATCCCTGAGAACTTTCTCCATGGCATACCAACATAATGGGCATTTTCGTAAAGCATAGATTAGATTAGTCAGCACCATGCTGAGGCTTGGTTCCATACTGACTCACATGAAAGAGATTTTTCCCGTAAATCATCAACCCCCACGTCATGCAGTTCCCTTGTATTTCCTGTCAGGGCTCCTGTTCTAACACTATCCAAGCCTGTCCCTCCTTAATTTATGAGATCTTGACAAGAACTCAGTGCAAAAATTTTGAACAGTGCCAACTTTCTGACAAAGCATGTAATCATTTTATAGTGTTGTCTAATAACTGTGTTTGTTTGGGAACCTCTGGAAGTTACTTCAGGTTAAGAAGGGAAGAGGTCAGTCTGTAGTATGGACCGAGGCAAGGAGAAAGGCAACAGTTCAAACACAAATCTCTAGTCTTGCCCAGAAGGATATTAAACAAAACAGGAAAATGCAGTTTTGCTGGAACCCTTCATATTTGGCCCCCCATCCTTGCAGCAATGTACTGTTCATCTGGGTTTCTCTCTGCCAAAAGCTGGAAGAGCAAGACAGGCAAACACACTCCATCTCCAGGAATGCTCTACAGCGACCCCTCTGGCTCATCTAGGAATGACATTG
This sequence comes from Pelusios castaneus, assembly GCA_007922175.1. NCBI lineage: Eukaryota > Metazoa > Chordata > Testudines > Pelomedusidae > Pelusios > Pelusios castaneus. Next base: position 46,537,446 of record ML685764.1, read on the forward strand.
TTGAATTTAGGAAGGGAACGGCACCCAGATCTCTGGCTAAAGGGACAGTCATTTTGATAGGGTGTCATGAGGATGCTGAGGATGATGAGAAGGAAGACATAGAGAGGCTTCTCTGTGGAGATGGCTCAGGTACTCTTCTCTTCCTCCTGAATAGTCCCCAAATCTTAATGATAAATGCTCTAATATGAAAAATTTGAGATCCTCCGCCCTATTATTTGTAGGCTTAGCTCAAATCCTTGTTAAATCAATGGCACTCATTCAACTGGCTTCAGAGGGCTTTGGATTAGATCCTATGTGATATCCCCACCACATGATTTGCCATTTAAATCACATGGTTTTGGTTTTGTTCTCTGATTGGAGGACCTGAATTGGAAGACTCAGGAGAAATCCTTTTTCATGTTCTCACATTTTCTGCAGATTTGGTATGGTTCTCTGATAAATCTATTGTGTGAATAACAAACAGCTTTTCAAAATGACTTTAAGTGCATGTTTGGTACAAGGACGCTCAGGAACATGTAATCACATGAATATTTGCATCATGTGTGCTTTTCCTTCTCTGAATGTTCAGGACTAAAAGGGCTTATAAGTAACACTAAGCAAACCAACCAGTTTTAGCTGAAACAGTGTTCACAAATATGGTGCTGCAATAATTGCACATATTCACCTAAATTGTTAAAACCACACTGCAACAACGATAGTGCATGGAAACCATAGTGTGAAACTGAGTAGTCAAGATTCATTCTTCCATCTGAGCAAGTGTAAGAACTTAATGAATTGCAGGTATGATGAAAAATGGATTTGATTTGAATAATTTGTACCAATCTCAGATGTTAGAAATAGAGGAAAATATGTATATTTAATGACATGAGGTCAGATTCTTAGCTGGTAGTCCTGGAATGCTCCACTAAAATCAATGGACTTATGAAGCCATGTCTATCAGCTGAGAATCTAACCTGTGATTTATTTTCACCACTTTAAGTGATGCTGCACTACCATAACTCTGGGCTAGGTAGGAATTCCTTATTCTGCCCCGAGATTTTGAAGGCTGAACATTTAAACTAAAATTTCCATAACTCTTCAGAGACAATCAGACTTGAAAGTAAATTGATGCGTACGTAGCCACCAACTTCAAATAACATGATTGCATGTTCCCTTCAGCTGCAGTGTAGTACCCTAATAGGACTTGCTTAGAATAATGTTTGGTGACACATGGCTCCTTTTCTCAGATATTTTATTCAGCGTCACAGGATCTGTTTTTTGCCTGAATGTCATAATGATACCTGTCATGCCTATGGGTTGTGGACACCCAGGGCTTTTTTTAGTGATGGTACCCAGGGGTACTGAGCATCGGCACCTTTTTTTGGTGATGGTACTCATGGGTAGTGAGTACTGGCACCTTTCTTTCATGTGGCCCCAGGTCTCTGGCTGAGTACCAGCATCTTTTTTTTTTTTTTTTTTTAAATAACAAAAAAAGCACTGTGGACACCTATTTGTATTTGCCTTATGGCAAAATAATGGTGCTGTACTGTTAATGCCTTTTTTCTCCTGGGCTTGGAAGGAGATCTCCACACTACTATATCATCCTTAGTGAGTCCAGCCTTACAATACTCCAGTGAGATAGTGGAGTATCGTGATCTTCACTTGATTTATGGAGAAACTGAGACTCAGAGAGGTTTAGGATTAGAAGTGTGTGGGAATTGGTTTCTCTACCTCTTAAAGTTGTCAAGGTTTCAAAAGTTTTCTCATCCTGAACCAAGATAAAAAGTCAAAATTTCAAAAATGTCTGTGAAGTGATTATCCAAAAAAAAAATGTTTTAAATTGTTTTTTTTTGAACATTCTGATAATTTCTGATAATTCAGAAATAACATTCTGATTATTCATTCTGATAATTTCAAAATGTTTGTTTTTGTTTTGACTTTTTAAAGTTAACATTTATTATTATTATTGATATAATTAAACATAAATTTTGAAATTAAAAGTTGTTTCAAACAACTTGGAAAACAAAACTTTTCTTTTGAAAAGGTCAGAATGTTTCATTTCAATAATTTAAAATCATTTTTTTTTTTTTTTTTTTTTTTTTCCAAAAAATGTTTTGAATCAAGAAATTTCTTGAAACTGACTCTTACCTGGAAACAGAATCCAGATTCCTGGTACCCCAAGGGGACAGAGTGATTGCTGTGGGATTGTGGTCTGGTCCTTTATAGAGATGGAGCCAGTGGGGATGGAAATCAATTGGAAGAAGGAGGCATTTTCCCTGATCCTTATAACCTAGCCAGATTTCATCAGATTTTATCTGGGATGGCAAAAGGCACATCTCTGACACCAGGGTGACCCCCTTACCAAATTTCAAGATCCTGCATGGGAATGCGAGATACTTTTGACAACATGGTAATACAAATTCTTTTAATATAGGGAAAACACTATTTTTCCTAACTTCATTCTCACAAATTTCTAAACCATTTTAGCCAAAACAAAAACAAAACAAAAACTAATAATAAAAAAAGAGACCAGACACTCAGTATGGAAAACTTCAGCCCAAATAATTAAAGTTTAGCAAAATTATAAGCAACTGAAAAAAAGAGTTTTATTAGAGTTTCAGGCAATCTTAATTATGGGCAGTGCTACCAGCTCTACTTTCGAGTGATTTATGCCTATCGTTCATGAAGTGCTCCGAAATCCTTCAAGATGAAAAGTTTCATAAAATGGATGTTGCTGCTTCGCAGGATTACCAACCCCCAATTTAAACATAAACCATGAATCAAACTCCCCAGAAAAATGAGTTTGGTCCCCAAATCATGAGATTTTGTTTAATCTCATTTTTCTCATCAGTCTTTTTGACTTGTTGAGCTCCCATCACCTCCCCTCCCCACCAGTGTGTGTTTGCACATGTGTGACAATTAGAGTTGTCAATTCTTCCAAAGTTATAAAGTAAGGTGACATTTGGCGCCTGTGGAGTCTTAGCTTCTCCACAAAGCCTGAAATTCTAATTAATTAATTTGTGCCCATTCAGATCCAATATATGCCCCCCAACTCCTCTTCTGCCCCTTTATGTATCTTTGCTCTTCCTGCAGCATGAGGGTTTATTCACTTTCACTTCTCTTTCCCTGGCTTGGGTTGTAGTGGGAATGGAGAGGGAAGAAACAGGGAGCAGATCAACCCATTGTGCACAAGTGGGGAGGTGATGGGAGCAGAGCCTCTCTGAGTTGTTGGGTTCTTTCTGCTCCCTCTTTCCCCTCTTCCCCTTCCCTGAGAATGATATCAGGGTCTCACTCCCTCTCCACAAATTCATCTGGGCCCCTGAGTGGAGTGAGGACAGAGCCCCTGCTGTCTCCTGCAGCAGCCCTGATTGGCTGTTTTTTCCCAGCAGGCAGGGAAGTGATGACAGTAGCCAATCAGAGAAGGTTTCCCTAGAGCTGGGCTAATATTTGCTTGTGGGGGCTGGAGCTTCCCTTATCACAGGGAGGCTGACTCTGGCAGGATCAATATCACCTTATTCATGAAATTGCGAAGTTGGATCTGGTATGTCCAGGCCTGCGGGCAGCTAATTCTTGGTATCTTCTCCTGTGCCCAAGGGAAGACCCAATTGTTCCCAACACATTACACTCAGTCATTAGTGATCAGCTCCCATGTTCTTAAGAAAACTGATCTGCTGACTGACTAGTTCAATACTCAGGAAGGTGAAGCTGCAGTTCCCACACTGTGGATGGCAAATCCTAGTCCCCATAATCCCAAACATGGAGGGTCTCTCTAACATATCCCGGTGCTCCAGATTTCTCCATTACTCCATAAATATTTGCATATTCATCTACTCAGAAATCACTTTCTTGGGAGTTTTGCAGAACTGCCTGATTTCCACAGTGCCTGCCAGAATTACCACAAGGACAGCCCCTGGAGTATTTCAGCCTCCCTGCTTTTAGCCGCAGCCGGTACCTCCAAGTATGGAGGGAGCTGTGAAAATAAAAAATAACAAGAATGTAAATCAATTAAGTGACTATTTAAAGTCCTCAACAAATGTTTGACAGAAAAGGATTTTTACCCCCAAATGATTCAGTTATTTCTACAGCGACTCCTAACCTGGTGATGCTGGGTGTAGCATTGAACCATGTGACTTTCATTAGCCTTGACACTGAGGTAGGTGGGTGCAGGCAATCTGTGTAACTATGTTACCCACGGTATTCTTTGAACACTTAGGGGTTAACATTGGGATAGTTGGTTGCTGGGTTTTCAGCATGATGTTTATATGTGGGGAAATGTTCTCTCTTTAGCACAATGTTCTTTGCAGTCCCTGATCTGAGTCAGACAATTGGATGTGGAAGTCAAACCTAACTTGGGGCAATGTCTGTGCTGTCCTTCTGTTGCTGAGCAACTGGGCCAGCTGGCTAATTAATTAATGATGAGCAACGTGATGAGGCACACCTGGAAACCATTAGTTTCCTGGAGTTTACATATTCATGAACTTCTCCCACAGAACCCTGAAGGCTGTTACTTTTTGTTAGTTTCCTCCAGCCTCAAAAATAAAGTTCAGAAGCCCCTCACTCCCCTCAAGGAAAAATGCAAAGGTAGAGAATTCTGAAAATCTCAAGCAAGATTACTTTTTCCTCTGGCCAGGTGCAATGAGTTCAATCTGTTGACTCTAATAGACCGTAGATTAGACATTGGCTTGGAGTTAAAGTGAATGAAGCCTCTGGGGTCTCTGCGTGTGAATCAGTTTCTCTTGGAACATAACTTCCATCAAGAAAAATAAATACAAAATAATAAATGAATTAAGGATCACACCGGGTATTTTTAGGTCAGCTTGAAGAGAAAACGGAGAGGTCTATGTTCCATACCCTTTCCTACACCTTTGGGTCTCATACCACAGATGCAATATGAATTACTCACTAGTTATCAGCTTTCAATTCTTTTTCATTTCTCCATGAGAGCTTCACACCTTCTAAATCCTTAGGATTTTCTCTTCTGCCCCAGAGTGTGATCAGAGTGTGGGACAGGAAGTTAGGACTCCTGGGTACCATTCCTGGTTTGGCCACTTACTTGTGATGTGATTTTGTGCAAGTCACTTCCCCTCTCTGTGCCTCAGTTGAATTGAGCCTTCTCCTCCCTCTCTACTTCTCTCCTCCTTCTACTTCTCTACCACATGGCAGATTGTGAGAATTAAAGTTTGTGATATGTTTTGAAATGCCTAAGTTAAAAATGCTACATATCTACAGGAAAAAGTTTAAGTTTAAAAGATATCGCCCCACAATGCTTTGTTACAAAATCATCTATTTTATATGTTATTGCTTGAAAATATAGGATGGTATTTTCAAAAGAGCTCAGCTCTGACCTAATTCAGCTTCCACCGATGTTAATGTCAAAACTCCCGGTATCATGAATGGCAGTAAAAATGAAGTCAACAATTAGTGCTTTAGAAAATCCCACTGTAACAGGGCGCTGGGCTAGCACCGGCTATAGAGCCCTAATTAGGGAGGGAATGGAGCCAGCTGGGTGAGCTGGCTGGCCCAGGAGCTGATGGGGAATGGCTGGTGTGCTCGTTAGGCCAGACTCCATAAAAACTCCCCTAGGCAGGAAGCAGAAAGGGGAACCTGAAAGAACAGCCAGCCAAGAATAGCCAGCCAAGGGTGAAACTTCCTGTAACAGAGACTGAGCTTCCTTGATCTGGGGCTGAGCTGGTAGAGCTGCTGAGGCCGCTAGACCTATATTTTTTGTACATGGTTGATGGTGGGTTGCTTGAACACAAATAAAGAGCATGGTGAAGTCTGAATCTGGAGTCTGCATATGCCTTGCTGGGGAAGAAGGGTAGACCAGCAGAGGAGGCCTGTGTGGGAGGGCTACATCCACCCATACTTCATTTATGAGCTCAAATATTTCTGAGTAGCTTCTTAATGGATTGCAGGATTTTGAGCACCAACGATGCTTAATACAGAAAGAATGGTCATATATAAAAAACAGGAAGTATGATCATCATTTCTATATCATATTTGCAATTAGTTTTCTCATGAAATCTCCTCTAATACCAATTTGGAAACATAATTGGCATCAATCAGATCTTGGCTGATTATTATTATTTATTTGTACTGTGCTAGGAGCCTCTAACATAGGTCAGGACCCCTTTGCTCTAGCTTACAACCTCCTGCTTCAAAAACCTCAGTTTTTAGAAGATGCTAATATTCAAGAAGGCTTTATGTTTGCTAACAGTTGAGTTAATTATTTATAAATTATTATATTAGAACTGATTAGAATAAAAAACATTTCCAAAAATCTTTCTGAATATTTGTAATTGTTTTCAAGTTTTCATATATAACTTGGTTTAAATTGTTTTTTGAAAAAAAAATCCTGAAACTTTTAGTTATTTACATTTGTTTGTGTGTGTTTTACCATTGATGAAGAGGGGAGGGAAAGGTAGGAAAAGAAAAAAAAAACGTGAAAATTGAAATTGAAAACTTAAATTTTTTTTTTGTTTGTGGGGTGGGGGAGTAGAAACACACAGACACAAAACCTCAAGAACATTATTTTTGCTGCAAATTTTTCATTTTTTTAAAAGAGGGCATTTTTCAATTGCAAGCAGAGTCTGAATGAGCTTTTCCCTGACATCCAGCAATGTCTTTTGTGGGAAAGGAATCCAGGATCTGAACTGGTTTGCACAGGAACAGCTGTCCTGCCTAGATGTGCAGCATGATGGAGCTGCTTTGCCCAGATGATTACTTTTTGCTGGTGTTGGATTGCACATCACTTTGGTATTAGTTGCAGGGGTAATAAAGCATTGTTACCCAATTCGTATGAGTAAAGGGCAGAAAATCTCTGCTTGCTATTCCTTCAATGTGGAGGTTTGCTCTCAACTTAACTTCACTTTCTAAGCAGGGGCTAAGAGTGTCAAACCCTGGTAGAGATGAGTGATGGTGGGGACAGGTGTTTGTGCCTGGTTCTGCCCAAAGAATCCTAGACACCATTTGACACGCTCCTCTTCCCTGTTTAGAGATGGAGCTGATTACATTCAGAATCTTTTGTTTGTTAACTGATCACTAGAGGTGAAATTACTGATAAACAGATCTAGACGCTAAGCATTAGACCTGCTGTGGGAAAGTGTTTTCAGAGAAAGGCTATGTCTACACTAGAAAAGTTGTCCACTTTGTTAAGTCGACTTTAATAAGGTCGACTTTAAGTCGAATTAAAGTTGACTTAAAGTGGACTAAGTTGATTTAGCTTTAAGTCAGCTTAGTCCAGTTTGTTAAGTCTACTTAACCACCCTTAAGTTGACTTAATAAAGCCAATTTAAGGGTTACTCCACGTCTACACCGTCCTTAAGTTGACTTAAGGAGTTGACTTAAGGGTTAAGTCAACTTAATGAGTGGTAGTAACAAAGTCGACTTAAGCTTTCATTAAGTCGACTTAAGGAATTTCTTAAGTTGACTTAATGAAAGCCTAGTGTGGATGTGGCTTAATTTAAATCGACTTAAGCCTCCCTAAATTGACTTAAATTGCCAGTGTAGACATAGCCAAAGAGACTGGCACTGGCACTGGCACTGGCACTGAGGTTCCCCCTGCATACCACTAGCCCGTTTAACGTCCACCCCCGGGATGTTATTCATCGGGGGCTGCGGGTAGACGGGGGTCCTTTTGGCCATAGGGATTATAGCCCTACCTTTGTTCGGTGACTGATTGGAGGCCTTTAATAGTGCATAAGAGATCAGAAAATATAAGCAATAGAGTGTGGGACCGAGCCTGCCGACAACCCACATTAGTGTTAGGAGAAATGGATGTTTTTCCCATGAAAGAGGGAAGAGAAATGAGAAGGGAGCAAGGGAAACCAATAGTGACAGGAGAAATAGCAAAGAAATCACAAGGAGAGTTGTGAACATAAAAGATTTATTTTTAATTACCATGGTTACAGATCTGACTGTTTATGTTTCCTGCCAAGATAGCTTTAAAGAGTTACAGACAATGGTTATGCAATTGCAGATTGTGTGTGTCTATGTTTCTTTATTATTATGCTGCAGCGACTCTTAAAGGTTATAGGTGGGACGCAATGGTCCGGTTTAAAGGCTAAAGCTATTCTTATTATACTGTGCTTAATTCTCCTCCTGTTTACAGAAGGAGACACAGCCTAACCAACCTGTCCTCCCAGGCTTGGGGTACTACCTATCGGTCCCTAACCTTATCCCTAAGCCGACTTGTTCTCCCAGGCAGGGGTTCTAAACTACTTTAGTCCTTGCCCCAGGACTAAGGGGTGCTAAAATCTTCCCGTTACTGTTTCCCCAATCTGCAGCTACTATTCCTGAACCAGCCTTCACCGAGATCTGGGTGTATGTGTTTGTAACTAGTTACTTACCAGCGCTCCCGCCAACGTGTCAGGTCCGTCTCACCTTTCAAGTCCGCTCCTTCATGCCAGTCCCGTCACCTATACGGATCGGGGGTGCTGACGCTTCTACCCTGACTCAATGGTCCCCACTGGCTTTCGACCCAAGGGCAAGCCCAGGGATCGGTGCGTCTAGAGACCAAAGAGCCTGCCTTAGAGCTTTCCCCACTTGCGTTTACCAACAGGCAGGGCATCTTGAGAAAGCTCTGGCACTTCCCCCTTCTTTGGGAATGGGGGCGCTCTTTTATAGGGATTTAGTCCCTCGGGCCCCCACCTTTGTTCTAACACCTTTTGCAAATGAGCTTCCTTGCAACTTTTAGTTTGCAGAGCTCCTGCAGACCTTTTGCAGACGGCCGAGTTCCTGGCATATGTCCAGGGGAGCTGTTGCTGGGCAAACAAGACCTTTAGAGGTTAGTTCGGGCTTGTTGTCAGGCAGAATAGACCTTTGAAGGTTGGTTCAGACTGGGACTATGCTTACTATTGGCTAAACTTATATTATGCTAAGCTATTACAAATACCCCCATCTAACCCTGGTTTCTACACCCCCAAATAACTGTTGAAGTCACTGAGAGCTGTAGTAAGTGGTGGAATGACAAGATATTGCAGAGGTTGAAGTAGTGAGGCTGGTGACAGCAGAGAAAGTCATGGTAAAGCAACCAACAGCAATGGAGTGAAGAAAGTTGGAGTGAATGATGACACAGTGGCCAATGGTGGCAATGGACAGCAATGCAGAGTGAATCGTGCACCAGCAGCTGAGGCATTGCTAATCACCTTCCCCTCTTTCCTCCTGGGTGGGAGAGAAACTCTGTGAAAGCACCTCTGAACTCTGAGTCTTTGCTGACCAAGGGAAGCAACCATGAGTGGGATGCTGTGATGAAATGGAGATATTCTTGGTGTTTTCTCGTGGTGCTGTGTGTGCCTAAGTTTCCCTATAATGTGTTACTAATGTATAGTGATAGGATGCAGGTGTGTGATCATTATGGAGACTACTTGTGGGTGGGTGGGCCTTCTCCAGCTACCTGTAAGCAGACCTGGCCAGGACCCACTGTCTCAGCTCCAACCAGTTGTATCAGGTTGGGGCAGCTGAAGATCAGGGCAGTGGCTATCTATCCCAGGAAGGAGACAAAGGATTGGGATGGCTAGGGCATGGGTCTGGGAGTATCTAGGCAAAAGATGCTAGTCCCTCATGAGGGACCAGGAGGGAAAGAACCCCAAGAATTGGGCTCCCTATGTTGTCACTGCTGTAACTTCTAAATAGTCTGCTAGCAAAGCCTTTCTATGCTGTAATCCTGTGAACTAATAAACCCTTCTGACTTCAGCACTGGTAATTCTGTGGAGGTGGGGTGCAAGGCCCTTTGGGGCATGGAGGAACTCCCTGGGACCCTGCAAGGGACTTCCCACAGGGGGAGTTCCTGATGGAGTAGGAGTGCTGAACCCATCAGAGTCAGATGGAGAAGACAATTTCAAGGGTGCATGGAGAGACTAGAGGTGGCAGACACCTCCAAATGCGCTTTTGTCCTGTCTGGTTGTGCTGAGAGGAGTCCAGAGCACATGAATCCTGTGAGAATCCATCACAAATACAGTGGAGGGAATAGTGTATTAAAGGAAGATTTGTTTTTTGGAATTTCACACCACAAGATGAGAAACTGAGGCAAAAGACTGTGTTCAATGCACTCTGGGGTGAGTGTTTTGCTCATGGTCATGTGTGACTAAATGCAGCTTTTCTCCAGATTATTGCTGGGTTCCTCCTGTCTCTTTTTTAAAAATTACATGTTTTCCTTGCTATGCAGATACTCAATGTTTGTAAGAGGGGAAGTATTGCCTCTTACAAGTACCCAGAGCAGTGTTCAAATTTCCCAGATTACAGGGTGGGGCTCAAGCCAGTTCTGTGTTGTATTGTTAAGAGGAACCCCTAGATATTTGACACATCCTTTGTCGCTGTTGACTCCATCTCGCAGAAGGATTACATAATTAAAAAAAAATCATTTGAAAAATATCTACTAGCTCTAGATTATATCCGTTTCGCAGGTTTTCAGACAGTGAAGGATGAAAGAAATGCAATTGGAAATGCCTGGGTATTTTCTACTCCATCCAGAAGAAGAGAGAGGTGGTCTAGTTGCCAGGCAGAACATTACAACTTGCACTGGCTGAAATTCTTTGAAATGTCAGTGTTTTCATTATTGTTTTTTAAATCATCAAAAATGTTCACCATTTTCCAGCCAGTTCTACTGGCAAGTCCCATCACAGACTGTGAGCATCGCAAATGTATTGATGTTATTGTACTTTCATTATTGTAAGGTAGCTCCCTTTCAGCGTTTAAGACAGCTCCATTAAAAGTCATTGGAAACAAGACAGTTACCACCTTGATTGAATTCCAAAGGAGTAGCCATGTTAGTCTATTGTAGAAAGACAACAGA
>ML685764.1:46556615-46626425 GCA_007922175.1 Pelusios castaneus
GATAGATAGATAGATAGATAGATAGATAGATAGATAGATAGATAGATAGATAGATAGATAGATCTGCATAAGTAATGTTGTGAAAACATACTGAGAGTGGCATCTTTAATTCCAATGTGTCCAAAAGGCTATGCAAATCATACATATGAATCAGTGAAATGCAGCCATCTCTGGTGAGGAATGTGGCTTCTCTTTAATCTTCCTACTTTGCAGCACTATCTATTTCTATTAGAAAGAGATTCCTTTCTCTTTCAAATGACTCTTCAGGTATGTCTAGGCTTAAGCTGTATCATATTCCCCCTGCCATGGAAAATGTATGAGGAAGTTATTTTCCAATTATTTGGGTGTAAAATGCATGCTAAATAGAATAAACAAACTCTGAACATTGGTGACAGGCTCAGATAACTTCATTTGTCAAACAGATATGTTTTCAATAGTTCACAGTGTCAGCTTTAAAGATGAAACTCTCCCCAGATTCAACTCTGGGTTGGAAAGACTGAGATAGGAGGAGAAGCTAACAGACTGCGTATATAGAGGTGGGTCAAATGATCACCATAAATGGTATTAGAGTGAGTATTTCCACGTATCTGAAGCATGCCTTCACCGTTTAAGTCAACGAGAGTTTTGTCCCAAGAAGAGAAAAACATAAAATGTTTCTAGGATAGAGGCCAGAGAGTATAACAAGAGTAATGGGATGAAACTGAGCAAAGGACAACATCTCAGGTTGTCGGAGCGATCAGAGGAGGGAATTTACTGGTAAGTAACTTCCCATTTCTAGTCCTGCTGCTGGAGAGGTTGATGAAGATGGTCCATGCATTAGAAGATATGTGGCACCCCAAAACAAGTATTCCAGTCTGCTTGCTTATTTTATGCTCACGTTTGGCCTTCAGTAGCCCCACTTCACTTTATTGCATGCCGTGATTCAACTTCATTGTAACCCAGCATAAATTCCTGATATCCTTCAATGATCCTTCCAGACAAGACTGAAACACTCCAGTATGTGTTAGGTGACCCATAAAATTCGGGAGGCATTGAAACCTTGCTTGGGATGGATCAGATTGGTAAGCAAAATGTGTTAACAGACAGGCAACTGTCGCAGAGAAGAGGCCTTAAATTACCCAGGCTACATTTTCAGGAACACCACAGGGCAACAAATACAGGATTTTACCGGTAATTTGCCCATTTGTAATTTAAATGGGTTTTGGATTATGTGAAATAAAGGAAAGAGACACTGTTAAGTGATCACCAGTTGCACTATATGGTGTCTGTCAAGGAAGCTCTTATCCCTTTTAAAGGTGTTGATAATATAAGATGATGGCATTTCCCTTCATTTTATATTAACACTTTTAAGATGAATTTTAGTGCTTTTTGTTGGGAGGGCTGGGTGCTCTGGCAGCTAGAGTCAGGGACACTGTAGCCAGGAGCTGTGAAAGTCAATTTTGACTTAACATCAACCCTGCTGCTTTAGCCCTGGGCCTCTGCTATTTCTGACACACTTTGGTGTCAGATTGATTCAGGGGGTTGTGAAGCAATTTACAAGAGCAATCGGATACTTGGCTGAAGCTGACAAACTCTCATGACTTTCCATCAAAGATAGAAACCCCAGGTGGGACTCCATAAGTTTGGAAGCTGGTGTCTTTTCTCACTCAAGCCCCCACACCTCTGCCTGGTCTTCATGTTCTTTACTCTTAACAGGTAGTGATAACCCACTTTGTAACTTGCTTGTTCTGTTTCTCTCGTAGTAGAAAACTGAATTACTGACAGTTACAACACTTATAAAACCATACTGAGGCCAGCATCTAATGTCATGGGTCCCCTCTTTGCGGTGTACATTATAACTATCCACTGATTCTTCTAGGTTGTTTTATGCACAATCTCATTAAAATAAGTTGACAGATACAGTAATCAACTGGTTAGTACAGATGTGCATCTTTTCTGTTTCCTCATCAGCTACGTGTAATACACTGTACACTGCTAACAGTTAATGGAGATTCTCAGTGTGAATTTGCAGCACAAATATCTTTGTTCTATTCCTGCTGCTACCCACAAAATTTTAAGTGGACATGCTGTTTAGCATTGTGACAAATATGAAATCATGAATAGCCATGAGCTTTTTTAGGGAAGGAACTGCCTTCATTTTGTTTGCACTTTGCAAATTAATAGTTAATCCATTTGGAAGGGATTTTTATAGTAACATTTACCATGTGTCATGTCCATACAAGTGGAAGTCATTTCCCTGCCAGGATGTGAAAGGGTGACTCTCTCACACCCAGATCCCCCATAGGCAGTCTGTGAGGGATCTCACTAAAAGGAGAGCTCTGATGCTTTCTTGAGTTGAGAGATAATGAGAATGGATTAGGGCAGAGATACATGACTGTTTCCTGCTGCTACATAAGAAACAAAGTGTTTATTGTCAGAGCAGGAGACACTGATCCTCTGACAACGCTCTATTATGATGTTATCCCAAATGGCTGAGATAATGTTTTCTGATGAATGTGGGTGCACTAGAATGAGTTGCCCAGTGTCTTATCTTTTTTCTTCTTTAGGAATGCTAACATTCATTCTTAAAAGTAAATGAAGTGCTGGAGAAAGCTTCTGTGGTAAGGAAGCCCTGAAGGCTCATGGTCCCTATTTTTACCTTGAACAGGTTCAGACCAACAAACTTAGATTGTCCCAGCAAAGATCTCAACCTTGCCCTAGAGGTACCACCTTTAAAGGGGAATCCAGTCTCTGTGACCCACTCAATTCTTGGCCTTTACTATTGCATTGATAAAATATGAAATTATCATCTGGAGCCATACTTGTGCCATCAATTTTGGATTTGATCTGGAAGACACACAGGTTAATTTGCTATTTCCCCCTATTTAAAAAAATAGTGTTAGAGGGGAAACATGGCAAACACTCAGATTAAATTATATTTTCTTACAGAGGTGTGTGTTGCTTTGAGATCCTTAACAGAAGATTATTTTTGTCCAAGAGAGGGGAAGGATAGTCCAGTGATGAAGGGCACTAGTCTTAGATCTGGCTTTGCTCTGCCACCAACTTCCTAAGTAACTTTGGGTAAGCTACTTAAGCTCAGATCTTCAAAGGTATTTACACTCCAAGCTTCGTGAGCCCTACCCTCTCCACCTCAATTCCCTAACTGTAAAATAGGAACAGCAACCTGTTCCTACGTCATGGTGATGTGGTGACGGCAAACATATTAAAAAGATTGTGAGGCACTTGCATTCCACAGTAATGGAACTATTGTGAGTAACTTAGGTAGACATCAAAGATTCTATGGTTATTGCTAGGGTGCATGTCATGGCCACTCAGAATCTGTCTCAAACCAGGGATAAATCTTATTTCCTTCAGCTGCATAAATGTACATTTTATAATAACTAATAAAGAATAAATGACAGGGAAGGCAGCTCAGTGAGTCAAGGCTCAAAACTAAGCTCTTTTAGCTTGTCAGTCACTGGTAAGAAACGGCCTTTGGGCGGGCCATTATTGTTTGACTAATGTGCTAACAAATGTATCCCTCTAGAGGTTTTCCTCTACTGCTGGGTGAAATTCAATTTATATTCAGCTAGGCACTCAAGGTTTGACATTATCCAAACATCTTAATTTGCAAAGGTGGGCTAGAAATCTCATTAAAAAGAGGTTTTGCCATGGGATTTCTGACACCCCTGCAGACAATCTTGGCCAGAAATACCTCAAGAATGATCTTCTTAGAGTATTTTAGCTCTTTCTGTTCAACAGGAAACCAGAAGAGAAGAAAATATCATCCACATGTTGCCTTTAAATTCCACCCTCTCTCATACCTGTGCATTGCTATTGCCTTCAGCTAACTGCAGAGAGATTCACACTGTGCTGTTCCTGGAACTTAGTTAATAATTGTGTTCATGATGCATGAGTTGGAGCAGAATCCAGCTTCCACTCAGAGCTATGCTAGCTCTGCAGAGTTAACAAGAGTGAAAGGTATAAAAGCTGATTTTTGCCACGAAGCTAATTGGAGGCTGTATGATTCAGATTCAAGCCAATCTGTTGAGCAAGGGGATGATATTTTTACATGGTGATTTTTCTAAGGAGAACCATGCTTAAGATAGGTTCAGTGACCTGAGTGGTAAGGGTGAGAGTCTAGTATCAGGGAAGCCAGTGGAAATACTCCCTTTGACTTTCATATGACTTGGATTTTACCTGAGGTTAGAGCATGCAGCCATCTCAACCCCATATGTTGAAATCTAGCAGTCTCGAGTCAGGCCTTCCATATTTCCAGGGTGTATACATTAATCTCCATGCAGTTTGGTGCCTTGGGGAATGAGAGTGCCTTATAGATGCCTGTCCTATATGAACATAAGATCCTGAATGACTTAGTGTAGTAGTTAACCTTGATATCCTTGGCCTAATATTTGCCTTCATGCTCCACATTGTTGTACATATCTTATAGTCTGTGGTCTGGTTTGTCTGTCCCTAATTCCCACCTTACATTACAGGATAATTTCTTTCTTTCCAGCAACTCTTGCTTTTTGGAGGAGCAAGCATTTTGTTCCCTCCTCTGTCCTCCAAATAAAGTTTTCTTTGGCAATCCTTATCAGGATAAATTCAATAACTGTTTCATTCAGAAGCATCCCTAAGGAGGAAACCAAGAATCAAATGCTACAATTATTCACATTTTGGAGAGAGGCACGAACTCCTTGGGAATTATTTCAAACAAAGTGGTGAGAATTTTCACCCCGCTGCGAGGAAGCAGAAAGAGTGCTGGAGGGAGCCAGCCAACCTGCTGAGCATGAGGAGAAAGAATCCAATGGATGGACAATGAGAGGAACAGAAAGAAACATTAATGAGGAAAAATGTCTCTGCCCCCCCACCCCGTACTAATTGTAAAAATGTGTTAACGATGGCAGCAATGGTAATTTCTCAAGATGCTAATAGCTACAACATGTTCTGTAACATAACTGACTACTTCTCACACCCACATACTGAGTTAATGCACTTAAATGCAAATGATAGAAGCTTTACTTAAAAAATAAATACCATGACTGTATAACGCTTTCTTTCACTCAGGAACTAAGTACTGCTTCTAGTACTTCTCAACATATAGTTATAATTGCCAAAGAGAAACTTTGTAACATGGGAGAAAAGCACAACCTTTTTATACAGAACTTTCATTCACTCCCCTGCCCCCAACCCCCATCACTGCCTCTGAAGAAATTACACCACCCCAGCAACAAACAAACTTAGCCTGGATCAGTCCACACAGGAAATCCACTTTCTGGACACTACAGTGGACACATAAACACCACTCTATTCTGAAAACCTACTGATCGCTATAATTATCTACATACCTCAAGCTTTCATCCAAGACATACCACACAATCCATTGTCTACAGTCAAGCCCTAAGATATAACTGTATTTGCTCTGATCCCTCAGACAGAGAAAGACATCTTCAGGATCTCTATCAAGCATTCTTAAAACTACAATATCCACCTGTGGAAGTAAGGAAACAGAGCCAGACAAGTACCCAGAAGTCAACTACTATAGGAGAAGCCCAAGAAACACCAGTGGTCATCACCTACAACTCCCAAGTCAGGCCTCTACAACACGTCATCAAGGTTCTACAGCCTATTCTACAAGACAACCCCTCACTCTTTCAAGCCTTGGGAGATAGACCTCTCCTTGCTAACAGACAGCCCCCAACCTTAAACAAATACTCACCAATAACTACAGACCAAACAACAGAAACATTAAAGCAGGCACATATTCCTGCAACAAACCACATTGCCAACTTTGCCCACATATCTACATAAAAGGCACCATCACAGGACCTAATCAAGCCAGCTACTCCATCAAGGGCTCATTCACCTGCTCATCCACCAATGTGATTTATGCCATCATGTGCCAGAAAAGCCCCCGGGACAAACAGGACAGTCTCTGTGCAAAAGTATAAATGGACACAAGTCTTACATCAGAAATCACAACATTCAAAAACTGATAGGGGAACACGTCAATATCCCTGCTCACTCCATTTATGACTTAATAGCTGTGCTCAAACAAATGGATAACAAATTGAAGCTTCAAAGAGAAACCATAGAACTGGAATTCGTATGTAGATTTGACTCCATTGCCTCAGGGTTAACCAGGGACTACGGATTTTTTTCTCATTACAATAGGTGATTTGACCTCATCTTCCTCTATATGGGTGCATCTACACTGGCAACTTAGGTCGCCTTAAGGAAGCTTAAATTGACCTAAACAAAGTTACGTCCACATTGGGCTTTTATTAAGTCGACTTAATCATTTCCTTAAGTCAACTTAATAACACCTCGTTTTAGGTCAACTTAAGCCTTATGTCGACTCCTTAAGTCTACTTAAAACCAGTATTGACGGGGATTAACACCTAAGTTGACCTTATTTAGTCAACTTAAAGTGTTAAGTCGACTTAATAAGATCGACAAGGGGGCTATGTCTACATTAGAAAAGTTAAGTCGACTTAATAAGGTCGACTTTAAGTCAACTTAAAGTCGACCTTATTAAGTCGACTTAACAAAGTTGACAACTTTTCTAGTGTAGACATAGCTTTTGTTCTTCCCTTGTGTTTGAATCTTAACATCTGCTTTGATTTACTGTTACAGTCTGACCTGATCCTATGACTTACACTTCCCTGTGTTTATTTTCCTCCCATTCTGTAAGTTCCCCATCTTCAAAGCATCTGACAAAGTGGGATTTTCTCCCACGAAAGCTCATGTGATAAATTTGTTAGTCTTTATAAGTGCTGCAGGATTCCTTGTTTGTTTTGCTAAAAGAGAAAACATCATGACCATGTGGGGCCTATAGTGCAACTGGATCTAATGGGGAAAAAAAATCTGAGGCAAACACTGGTGTATAAATTAGGTCTGGATGAAATTGGATTCGTTTTTTTTCTAGGTAGAGGAATCATTGTATTCTCCTGCCCTCCCCCCAACATTATGGTATAGATGTTTTCCTGCAGCTGAGCTCTGCTTGATGCAAGGTAGAAGAGTGGGGATCAGGAATCTAGTGATGTCATCAGGGTCAGTCCTAGCTCTGGTCACTCACAGCAGTGGTTAGGCTGCTCTATGATCCATGACTAGACTAACGTCCTTAAAGAACCCCAGGCTTGGGGAGAATTAACATAGCATAGCTCCTTTCCCCCAGGACTCCATTCCCTGGCATGTCCCCTCTGACAGGTCAGGGGAGGGGGCACAAAGGAAGAGGTAAGTGCTGTTGGATGTTCTCTACCAAAGGTAAATTGTCAGCTGCTGGGCATTTTCATACAGATTACAGCCCCCATGTACTGCCTGAATGACACAAAGAAGCCACCAAGAATTAATGAATCTGGCTTTTACAAAGAGAGGGAGCTCAAGATTCTAGCTATTACAGTCTCTGCATGATAAGAAGCAAACCCACCAGCTCAGAGCGACGATTCTCAAACACAACACTTTTCACTGCACTGAACTCTTCTTTATTTATTTTTCAGAGTAAAAACTTGGTCCAAAATATTTGATTCTGATATATTTTTGTATAATCAGGGTGCACAGAGCACGACGTACAGCCCGAATGCAACACACAGGGCTCTTTTTTGATCAAGAAATACAGAATCAGGCTCTTGGTAGTTGAATTCCAGTAAACAGGTTTTCTAGAACAACTGATTCAAATTCCACCATCATTTACTCAGCTCTTCTTTGTGAGGTAGATAATGGATCTCCATGCAGTTTTCCCTGTGCATGTGTGTCTTTCTGATGAAACCTTTAAATGGAAATATGGAGAGAAAGGGGAGTTTGAGGTTATGTTGGACATCAAAGAATATTTCTGCTACTAGGGAAGAATTTGAAATTAAAGATCAGGTATCAGTGGTGGGGTTTGACTGAGGTGGGTTGTGTGTTGGAGAAGCACCAATCGTCCACTTGAATCTTCTTAATGAGGCTTCACTTTTGTTGAACACAGAAAAGAGGTTTCAAGAAGAGATCAAAATCTCTCTGTTTCCAGCTTTCAGATTGTGCTCAGGATCCAACGCCCTTCAGCTGCTCTTTACACAGACCCTCAGCAAGTGAATTAAACATATGTGCACGGGAGAGCATTACTGACAATAATGAATCACCTTATTCTCATTCATTTCTAACCAATATGAATCCATGGACTCCATCTTAGACCATGTAAGCACCCTCTGAGATAAATTAAACAGTCAGTTGCTAGAATAAAACATAACCCTGTGCAAAATGCGTATCGACAGTTTTGGTAGGGAGTTTGGTTTTTTTTAACTGTTAGTAGAACATCATTTTTAGAATGTATTAAGGAAAGTCCTGGCATAATCAGACTGCAGGAAAGTAGAAAACAGAGAAAATGGCTAAAATGAAAGGGATAATTGGTAAGGGAAGCCGTACTGAGGTTTAATTCAATGTGCAGGTGCCTAAGGAAAATGAGATGGATAAAGGGAGGAAGCAGCCAATGACTGATCTTTGGGGAACAGCACAGAGGTGATATCTGTTGCCAGTGTGTTCATTGTCAGGCTCTCAAAAGTAGAACAAATAGCAGTTAAATAGAGCAAAATTAAGAGGGGAAGGGACACAGGATCTGTATGAAGCCATTATCAAGAAGCTTGATGATAATCATCCAAGCTAAACTTCCTGTTAATGGCCTCTCACAGTTCATTGGGATCCTTTCCCTCTTAGGTAAATTGTCTTCACTTCAGGTACTATGCAAACATATTAATCAGATATTATTATCACTCTAATCTCAATAAATACCCTTGTTCTGAGAATAAGATATGAGGAGAGTTGATATTTCATTACTGACTGATGTGATGTATGATGTGCATTATTTCTCATTTGGCTGCTGTATCACTTGGTTCATGTCCATATTCCCATCCCCCTTAAAATCCTGCTCATCCTGAAGAAGCTGCTATCTTGCATAAAACGGAATGCCAATGCAGCTGGAGACACATCAATGCCTAGCTTAGCCAGCTGTGAAGAGCAGCAGAGACTCCAAGACACTCTTGAGGTTTCAGAGGGCAAAGAGCTACGAGAAAAGTCAGTCAAATTCTCAGATTCATTATGACCCACAAACTGCCTGCCAGAAATGAAATGCCCAGTGGAACTCAGAACTCTGCAGTGTGTGTGTAGCAGTAACAGTAGAAGAACTCAGCAGTGTGTGTCTGTGTGTGTGTGTGTGTTGTGCGCCTGGGGAGATGTGGGAGCAGAGAAGAGAAAGGCATTTACAATTTCTCTCAGCACTTTCCCTTTATTGCTGGATTTAAGGTATTCATACCGTAAAAGTTGGAAGGGACAATTCACCTGTCCCACCTTATACCCAGAGGCTCAGATTCTGTTGCCTTTACTTATATGGAGTAGTACCTTCCTTTTCGAACAGTCCCATTGATTTGAAGGTGAGTAAGACTATCAGAATCTGGTCCCAAAGGCTCAGTTGTAAGCTATATTATGAATCACACACAGTAAAAGAGCATATAACATCCCCTTAGACTAGACTAGTCTCTTGTGCAATCTGCCTACAACACAAATAGTAGCATGATGGAGAGAGGGAAGGGGCAAAGTAGTGTCTGTGGAGCTGCTATTCCCTATTAGGGGTAAGGCCCAGAGGAGGAGCGAGGCATTGTCTTAGCTCAATCTCCCTGTCATGCTGGCGGGAGCAACTGAGTCAGCTGAGAGGGAACAATAATATTTCCAGTATTACTCTGCCAAGATCACTCTCAGAGTCACAGTCTGATCCCTGGACAGCTCTGGGGGCATCTCAGCTGTGCATTGTCCCTTGCACTGGGTTTATTGCAAAGCCACACTTGAGCTTTGAGACTCTAAAGCCCACACAGTGCCAAGAGCTAGCCCATAGCAGTAACCCCTCATTTTCATCACCATCAACTTGTCATCAAGATTTTCTAATAAACAGGGGTGGGACCCAAAAATAGTAGAGCATGTGGTGGCTTTTCATTAAGGAACATACCTGTAGCTCTCTCCCACAGTCCTCTGTTGAAAGCAAAGAGATCCTATCTCCAGTATCAATGGAGCGCTTATGGGCTCAGGGACTGCAATACTTCCACTGGCCCGTGAATAATTATCTCCATCCTGAGTGCTTGCCAGCACGACGCATCTTCATTTCATTAAGGGGACAGGCTAGAATGGGCAGTGGCAGAATTCATTTATCACATTTTAATAGAGAGGCAGCTTGGGAAGGGAGGGACTAATGAGAAATTTCTAAAGAAATTAGCAGGCTTCTATTACAGGGTGTCTCCTGTGAGGATGCTACAGTAATGATGGATGGCTGAGGCCATGGCCCCCTGAAGCTTTCTCTCCGCTTCCTCCCTCCCCCTCTCTCCTGCCCCCACCCAATGCTGACTTATAATGTATTATCTCTTTGTGCTTATTCCTCAGCTGCTGGAATATGAATATGGAATATCATTAGTAAGTGATGCTGAAGTGTGGCACAGAGATATTCTAAAGTGCCGCCTTTTGCATTCAGGAGCACAAAGCTCCTGGTGGCGTTACCAGCGGTCTAGGGGCATAGCACATCTCTAGCACTGAGTAGTTTGTAATCAGGCTTTTAACAGATTTCCCACTGCTGAGGGCTCAACTCTAGTGGCTGGATGGAAAGACACTTTTCACCATGTTGTGAAGTGCTGATGGTTTGTTTTGTTTAAAATAATAGATATATTTAAAGTTTTAGTGAAAGGCACTGAAGAATGCAAACTCTATGCACTGATCAGGTCTATTTATGTGCAAGGTTTCATTACCCCCTGTCATCACTTTGGGACCTGACCTGGGAGAGGCATTTCAAGAATGAGAAGGGAAGTTCAGCTTCCATGGCCCATTCTGTCCTTGGCCATCTTTAGCCAGCCACAAAAGGCTATTTCATGCCAATGCTGATGGTGTTTCCATGATCTGGATCCACTGGGAATTGTGCTGAGGTCTATTGGTTCATTGCACACAGGCCACCAAACAACTTTGAAAAGGTAACAGCTTTTGGACATTACATGCCACGTTCACGATCAGTGTAAGTGGGAGAAGTCAATGAAGATGTATGCACTGACAATAGCATCCAATTTGACCATAGATCCAGACCTAGGGGGAAAAGGCTGTGAATCCCACCCACCATTATTTTTTTTCCAAGAGCCATCCACATGCTTCTGCTTGTAATACACTGAATTGTTTTTTACTTTAGTCCTTCCTTGCGGGGGATGGAGGGGAAGCAGGGAGGATGCAGGACATTTTGGGTGGATAAAAATGTCTCTTAGCCATTCACACACTCCAGACCAGAGATATGGCTGTTCCTGTGCCTTGCACAAAGGAGGTCAAATCTCCTTTATCTCCCTTCATTTGCATCATGATTATTGCCTAAATTCCAACTATTGGGGAATGAGGATTGCTGGCTGGCTGGAGAAAATCCATTCACCCTGCACCAGTATGTTTTAGTAGACTGACCATAGAAATGTCACATAAAAATGCTGAGTTCTTATTAAGAATGTAAGAATGACCATTCAGGGAGATGAATGGTCCATCTAGTTCAGTATTGTGTCTTCTGACAGTGACCAATTCCAGGTGCTTCAGAGGGAATGAATTGACTAGGTAATCATCAAGTGATCCATCCACTGTCATCCAATCCCAGCATCTGGCAAAAGGGGTTAGAGACACTTCAGAGCATGGGCTTGCATTCCTGCCCATCCTGTCTAATATCCATTGACAGACCTATCTTCCATGAATTTATGTAGTTCTTTTTTGATTGCTTTTATAGACTTGGCCTTTACAGCATCTTCTGACAATGAGTTCCAAAGCTTGACTGTGCGTTAGGTGAAAAAAGGCATCCTCTTCTTCATTTTAAACCTGCTGCCTATTAATTTCATTTGGTGCCCCTAGTTCTTATGTTATGAGAAGTAAATAACATTTCCTTATTTACTTTCTCCACACAAGTCATAATTTTACAGATGTCTGTCATATCCCCCCTTAGTCTTCTCTTTTCCAAGCTGAAAAGTCTCAGGCTTATTTCTCTCTCCTCATATGGAAACTGTTCCATAACCCTACTCATTTTTGTTGCCCTTTTCTGTACCTTTTCCAGTTTTGATACATCTTTTTTGAAATGGGGCCACCAGATCTACACAGAGTATTCCAGATGTTGATGTACCATGAATTTATGAAAGGTAATATATTTTCCTCTTATCTATCCCTTTTTAAAAAAATGATTTTCAACATTCTTTTAGCTTTTTTGACTGTATATTGAGTGAATGTTTTCAGAGAACTATTTACAGAGACTCCAAGATCTCTTTGCTGTGTGGTAATGGCTAATTTAGAGTCCATTGTTTTATATATATCTTGTTGGGATTCTGTTTTCCAATGTGCATTATTTTGCATTTTTCAATATTGAATTTCATCTGGCATTGGATTGTCCAGTCACCCAATTTCTGAGACCCCTTTGGACTTCTTCTCAGGCCTTGTCCACACTGCCGGCGGTTTTTGACAGCAGTTGAAGGGAGATACGCAAGGTACGTAAAATAACTTGCGTATCTCTGTTCGACTTAGTAACTCCACCGTACACACTGCACTAAGTCAAACGCAAATAGTGTAAGTTCGACTTAGCACTACTCTCATTGCCAGTGTGGAGTTATTAAGTTGAACTCTGGATCGATTGAGTGCGTTTTGACTGACCCCTCATTCAAACCTGGAAGTTTGAACTGACAGCAGTGAATATGCTACCGTCAGTATAGACATAGCCACAGTCTGCTTTGAATTTAACTATCTTGAGTAGTTTTGTATCATCTTCAAATTTGGCCACCTAATTGTTTACCCTATTTTCAATATTATTTAGGAATATGTTAAATAGTACTGGCTTCCATACAGACCCTTGGGTACACCACTATTTACCTCTTATCCCAAGATAGCTTACTTTGCTTTAAAAACATCTAAGTATACTATAGCTACTGGATCATCCTTGTCCACATGGTTGTTGACCTCCTCAAAGAATTCTATTAGATTGGTGAGGCATGATTTCTTTTTACAAAAAACATGTTGACTCTTCCCCAACAAAACATGTTCATCTACATGTCTGAGAATTCTGTTCTTTACTGTAGTTTCAACCAATATGCTTGGTACTGAAGTTAAGCTTACTTAACTTAATTGCCGAGATTGTCAAGACCCTTTTTAAAATTTGTGTCACATTTGGTATCCTCTATTTATCCAGCACAGAATCTGATTTAAATTATAGGTTATATACCACAATTAGTAGGTCAGCAATTTCATATTTGAGTTTTTTCAGAACTCTGTGAAGGCTGATGGAAATAATTCATTTAGTTTCTCCTCAATAGCCTTATCCTCCTTGAGTGCTCCTTTATTTCCATCTTTCACAGTGATGGCCTCTCATCCCTGGGCAAGTCACTTTACTTCATTTCATCAGTTTCCTGGAGCCACATTTTGTTTTTTGGTGTAAATGAGAGGACTATTTATTCCACTCTGAAAAATGGAAGTGCCCATCATGCAGACCTGTAAGTATTTCTTCAATATAAAGCGGTTATATTTGGTGAAAAATCTCAATGTTTGGATACTTATCAAAGCCTCTTGGGCTAATGCTGTTTCATCCATAGTAACTGTACTGAAGACCAGATCTTCACTGATGTGACAGATCTGAATTTGGATTCTTGGGTCTTTCATTAGTGACCTGATAGTCTCATGAGAAGAGGCTTCCTTACTTGTAAAATTCCTGATGTTTCCTGTAAGCTTGAAGTACCACAAGAAGAGTTTTCCTGAAGTACAAGAATAAAATCCAATTGGAAGAGATTTTTTTTTTAAATAAAAACTTGTGAACCTGTAAAGCTCCCAGGTTCCTCATGGTTGTGGGGAACCTTAGCAAGAAGCAATTTTGTCTATTCTTGTTATAGTTCAGCTCCTTGAAACCAATAACTTCTGGCTCCTAAGCAGTGACTTCCAGATCTCCTCAGATTGTGCTGACTAGTGCTAAGAATACACCAACCCCTAAGTCCTTAGAGTGCTTCTCGCAGTAGCCAGCCACTGTCACTGGATGCCCACAGTAATTAATAGGTAAGCTGTCCTCAAAGAGGACAACTAAGGATCAGATCCTTTATAACACAGCACTGAAATATACAAATAGTGAAAACAATCATAAGTTTATTAACAAAGATCCAGATTTAAGATAGAGAAAGGGTAATGAATGGAAACAGAATTGGATATGTATATAAAACAAGATATGAAATGTAATCCTAGATGTATACTTTTTAATGGTTACCTCTCATATTTAATAAAGTAGATCTTCTCCCAAGGAGTCAGTCTTTGACAGAACTACCGGTTTTCAGTCAAAAACCATATCCAAGTTTTCATGAATATCTCCATGCACTTTGATGGATTTCCTCAGTAACATTGATACCAAAATGACTTTTCGCATCTCCTTATACATCCCAAAATACCATTTTGGCCTCAGAGTGAGGATGTGCTGGTTTCAGATTCCTTTCACATCCTCATGTTGACTTGAAATATAAATGTAGCCCACCTTGTGTTTAGTTTACAATGCTTAACCTACATATGAATCTAGGAAGACATGTAAATATATACGCTCTTTTCTGACAAAACCAGTTTTTCACCTCTGCTTTGGTGTAACACCTTGCAAACTATAACAGAGATATATCTAGTAGTATACAGATAACCTGTTAAATATACTCAACACTTACAATTGACAACCATTTAAGTGCCATCATGATTTTGGATTTAATTTAATATCTCATACAACATTCTTAACGGATAAATACTCCGACAGCAAAGTGTTAGATGTACAGAGTTTGTCATGCCTGACAGAAGCTGCTGTTACAGAATAGTGAAGCCTTGGTCAATCAGCATCGAGGGATTCTTAAGATTATAAAATCCGAAAGGAAAGCTTAGTCAGGTTCAGTATAGATTTGGGGTGAAAGTTTAAGTCAGTTCCTATTTTATCAAAACGAGTTTGTAGATGTTAAGGTAAATATGAGCTATCAGTCAAATGGGAATCCTTATCTGACCTTATCCTCCCATACTTTGTTGGTTTGGATAAAAATAAAAATGAGAATCACGTCTCATTTTGGCTTTAATTTTGTAAACACACTGATGAGGTGATGAAAATCCAAACACAGTCACCTCAATACATGTCTAGTAAATACTGGTATATAAGGCTATGAATTTTCTCTAACTCATTAAGTTGGACTCTCTCCTGTTAAGTAGACTGCACAGAGGGCTGCTACCCTAGGGATCCTTACTTACACAGCGAGAATCTGAATGAGAACCAAGCAACATGTTTGTTTTGTTTATTTCTTGGTTTGGTAGTTAAATTCTGCAGAGAATGCCAGAGTACCAAACATTCTACAGTGGTTCTTACAAAAAAGTCGGGGCCCGGCGTCCCCCCCCCCAAAAAACACTTCTACATTTTTGTTATTCTTAATGTCAATATGTTATTTAAACATAGCCCTAGAATCTGGAGGGCACTGAATAAGGATTTAAGGCTGAGCTGAGGAATAAGCCTGTTTAACAAGAACTGGAAATACAAGGCACAATTATTTCACTAATACCTGTTTTACATCAGTTCAACATCACTCAGGTCAATGGCACTGTCCTTGATTAGCACTGGCCTGGGGGAGAGATCTGTTAGTTTGAGAGACACCTTTCTGCAGTGACTTACCGGTAGCTAGAGGCAAGGAGAGACCTGTGTGTCAATAGCACTAAATTCTTGAGGCTAAAGCAAATTTGAACCTGAATCCACAGCCCATTGAAGTCAGTGGGATTCTTTCCCTTGATTTCAATGGGCTTTTGATCAAAACCTTTATTGGAAGTGGGGGAAAATAACTACGATATCTTGTCTTAAATCCAGGAATATTTATCTTTTTCCTAAAGTTTAAGTTTTAGCCATATAGTCCAGATGACTTTAGCTAAGACAGTAAAGTTTTAAAAATGCCTCTCTATGCAAATTAAATGTTTGTAAGTAATATTTATTCTTGGAACACAGCAATTGGTCCTAAAATTACTTTGATGAATATTGAATTGTATCTATTTTTACTGCATTGTTCAATACTGTTTCTGCATTGTTGAATATTTATTTTTCTTCTGTATACTGGCTTCTTTTTGATGTACTGAGATTTTATAAATGTATCCTATCATGACAAAAGCCAGAAAAATAATGTATTTGTGCAGTGCATGTGTACGCCTACACACACATATCTGCACATTTAGTATAGTTGGAAAAGTAGTAGGTATTTCTTAAATCATTTTAAAAGAAAGATTTAGGTTTAAAAAAAAATCTATTTTCATAGAATTTTTCAGATGTTTTGACAAAACAAAAATTAGGGTTTTTTTTTTTAAGCTTTACAGTTTTCAAACTGAATTGGTTTTCAAGATTACACTTAAATCATCTTTTTCTTCTCTTTATCTTTTAATTCCACTGAAAAGTTGGAGAGAAAAGGGGAAAACAAAAGATGGGGGGGGGAAACAAAAGTTGCGAGGTTTTTTTTTTTAAATAAATGAACACATATTTTCTGAAAAACAAAACCTATCACTTTAATCAAAAAGTTTTTTAAAATGAAAATTTTTGGATTGCTTATAATATTTAGGACCTGATCCAAGTTACCTACAGAAGTCAAAAGAAAAACTTCAATTAACTTCACTTAATAGAGAGTTGGAGTTGAATCAATCCTGTATATACTACCACAGAGTACTCTACCCACCACTGCATAGTGCATCTTTCTGGTACTCCTGGGGGTTAGCACCACCTAGGTCTGGTCTGGTCTCTTCTCTTCCACAGTTGCACTCTCCTGCCATTCATGGAAGAGCACTGAACAGGCAGGTCAGGACTCAGCCCTCCAGCCAAGTCACACTGTGATTTCTCCTTCCAGAGGAATCTTTCCAAATCTCTGCACACAAGCAGCCCTCACATCTTCTACCCTATGTCACTCCTGTACTGTCTCAAGCAGTCTTCCCAATACACTCCCCTAGCAATACCACTCTGTAGTTGATAGCAGGGGAACTCAGACTCATCTTCTACTTCAGGTCGTAATCCAGGACCCGATAGTGAACAGTTAAGGTCTGCAGATACACCAACCCTACTTCTCTCACCCTAGGACTACTTCCTCCCAAGCTTCTCCAAGCTTTTCATTCTCCAATCTTCCTAGACGGACCTCCTCTCTCCTAAGCTTACTAGCAAAGTCTTCTTCCTGGAGTCCTATCCCTTTTCTCAGGCATTCTTATCCCCCTTCCTTATCCCAGGGAAAGAAACTACTACTGGAACCAGTCTCCTGGCTTTAGAAACCCTGCCTTTTCCCTCACAGGTGAGCTTCCTTCTAA
The DNA here is from genome assembly GCA_007922175.1 of Pelusios castaneus. Lineage (NCBI taxonomy): Eukaryota > Metazoa > Chordata > Testudines > Pelomedusidae > Pelusios > Pelusios castaneus. The sequence continues at coordinate 46,573,923 of ML685764.1, forward strand.
TCAATGCTCTCCACACAGCCTAAATCTCCCCCATTTCTGGTTTAATTGGCTGATTGGGCCCACATGGTTAGTATGGAGAGTACACCCAATTACTCATATATTACCATTTTAGCCAATGATCTGGAGGAGGGAGCCAGAAGCAAAAATAGCTTTGAGAGACCTTTATGGTTCTCAGTCCTGGAGCAGAGAGGGGACTGCTTTAGTTCCCCATGTAAATTAGAGCAGCCTTATAGGACATCCTGGGACCCTCTAAGCATGCTCCTTTCTCTCTGAAAATGTTCTTTGCATCAAGGTTCTGGAGTGGATGGTGGGGGATTCACTAGAGAGAAGCCATTCTCCAGGACAAACCTGCTGACTTTATTGTAGGTATGCATCAGTGCTGTTGACCAAGCTTAATTATTTTGTGTCATGTGCAGATTTTGCCACCTCACTGTTCACCTTCTTTGCTAAATTACTAATACATTTGTTAAAACTCACCTGTGCTAGTATAGGGCTTTGTGGCACCTCACTCTTAAGCTTGCCAATTTTGAACATGGACCATTTAGTCATGCTTTGCTTTTTGCTTCTTAGCCAGTTTCTACTCTGTACCAATATTTTGCCTCTCTTGCAGGACCACTTAGTTTCTTTAAGTTCCAAAGGGGTAGCCATGTTAGTCTTGTTCAGCAAACTGAACAAGGAGTCCTGTGGGACTTCTAAAGACTAACAAATTTATTTATTGCAAGAGCTTCAATTCACTTAAACAGATGCTTTGAAGATGGTGAACTTACAGAAACAGTTCTACATCTTCAAAATCTCTGATGAAGTTGGATTTTCTCCCACAAAAGCTCATGTGATACATAAATTTGTTAGTTTTTAAAAGTGCCACAGAACACCTTGTTTGTTTTAGTTTCTTTAACAGTCTCTTGTGACACAGACTTCAATCTTTCTATTTACCACTATTTTGTTGAGATGCTCAAAGATCTCTAGTGGACTGAAGAGGCCTGATTTGTTTTTTTAAAAAAAAACCTTCCTGGTTTGTCCTATCATATCTTGTTAATCTAGGTATGTACAATGAGTCGTGAATACATTTAGTATTGAGGGAATGTTTATTTAATCTGTAATCTACTAGGATCATTACTAGACTTTTTTTTTTTTTAAAGGCTGATGCAATATTTGCTGCCATTTACTACACTGGTATAGTAGCTAATTTCAACAATTACCAGTCAATTCCTTGACTTTGACACTGACTTTAATGGAGATACCATGTTTAACCCCATTTCATTTTATTCTTAAACATTTTCAGCACTTCTTGATGCATATCATTTAGCTCTGTTACTCATCACTGTTTATCAGGTTGCTCATAATCTTCTCTCTTGACACACCAGTCTCTGAGGATATCACTTTACTATCTAAAAAGAGTAGATCTGAAGTAGCTACCTCCCTGGTATCCTTGGTGGTGAAGACTTGAGTCAAAGAAATTATTCATCTTCTTGGCAATGTCCTTATCCTCCTTACTTGATCCCTTTACATCCTGCTAGTTCAAAAGACAACTGATTCCCTGACAGTCCTCCAGCTTCAGATGCACTTAAGGAATTCCATGGTATTTAATTTTATCATTGGGAAAATGCTCTTTAATTCCCTTTTTAGCCCTCCTATTTTCAATCTGCCATTTACAAGTCTGCCTCTGTAAATGTACAAGCACATCTGATCTCATAAACTAAGAATACTATTTAATTACAATGATTCAAAAGAAGAAAAAATGAACAAAACCCTTTCCATTAGAATTCTTTCCACTTATTTTTTTCTGGTACTGTAAATAACTTTTAATGAGAAAGGGAATAAGCTCACCAGCAATCATCTACTCTCACCCAGCCATTATTCATCTAAAATAGCCGGTGATTCTCCTGCAAGATTGTTAAGCTCCCCCTGCCCCAACTCCCTTGCCCTGGCATGCAGTCAGAAAAAATTTCAGCTGATCGGGTTAGATGTAACATGAATAATGAGACCAATCCTAGGAATAAATATGACTATGAGAGCAAAGAATAGCAAATCAAGGAAGAAAGCCCAACCCAGCATCTGCCCTCCACCCCAACTGGTATAAATAATAGGAGCTCAGAATCAGAAGACACAAATACCAGCTATCAAAATAATTAATAAATGCAGTTGCCATACAATATATTACTTGTAAATTCCATTTAAAGGGCATGTCACACCATTTAGTAAAATGCATTAATCAACAGTCTACAGAGAAAGAAACCATCTATCTCAGTCTGTTTCTCAAATCCAGAGTTTTAAATAAGGAGAGATTTGTTCAGATTTGGCATTAATTATTCCAAAATGGGGAGACTGAACCACCAAAGGGGAGCAGGGAGACATGATTTAGTAGAGAAAGGTGCATTCTGAGGGATTTTTTTCTAATTACTCTATACTAATGTGAGGAGTTATTTCCTGACCCCAGCTGGTGCTGCATAAGCCTTGAGCTGGTTATTTGCACAGAGGGACTTTCACCCATTGTCAGCATAGGCTTGTGCCTATGGCACAGACCAGCGTTGCCCAGCACAAACTCAGGAAGAAATGCTTCAGTGAAAAAAAAAAAACACCTTTCAGAGAGCACGTGGCAATAATGCTGCAACTACACCCATTTATATGGAACCACGATGGGCTCCTCCTCATTCCTCTCTGTCCTTTGGGAAGGCACAGTTCCCACACAGTGCCATTGCAAGCACCAAGACTGTGACAGTGTCCTGTATGGGGGGGTGGCCTCTTACACCCTGTGATACCTCCATTCCTGGGTCATGCCCGCTACCACATGGTGACTGGATGCAAAGTGGCCTGCAAGGTGGATTCCTGTTCCATTTTGAACAGGTACCAAAATGCAGTGAGCAGGAGGATACTTCATTCCACAGTTCATATACCTCGCTCACCTCTGCTACCACTCTTCTTAGTCCTTCATGCCATTGTAGTAGTCTGGGTGATTCAGTGTCCTCACCGTTGGTTCCTTTGACCTCTTTTATAAACCCAAAATACAATGATCTGATAGGGAGAGGGCTGAGGTACTCATTCCTGCCCCCTTCCACCCAACTAGGAGGTTGGTCCTGGCAGGTGTCACCAGGGTCGGAGACCTCCTGGACTATGCCTGGGGGGACTGGGTGGATCCCCTTGTGCTGGTGCAGCACATGGGGTTCTCCACCCCTTGAACCCCCTGGCGCCTACTCCAGGAGGTGAAGGCAACCTTTCCCTCTGCTGCTTGGCTTTACCTCGAGCGGGTCCTGTGAGAGGGTGCTCCCTGCCCTCTCCTCAGTCCTGGCCCTCCAGAGCTTCTCATCGGGACCCTGCCCCACGAGCCCCCTGGCCACCCATGCCCCTAGCTGGCTGCTAGACTTGCAGCCGGTCTGTTTCCAAACCGCGCCCTGCAAATATCTGTACATGGTTGTGCTCCATATCATCCACCTCCTCACCCTCATGTCCTGCCCTGATACAAAATGGCAGGACCTGATTCCATCAATGGAGGGCGAGGACCCCTGGTGGGCCAGTCTCTATGCTACCAGACCCTGCGGCCCTCCAGGGATATCAGCTGGTGGTTCCTCCATGGAGCCGTGAGCACGGGGGTATACCTGGCACGGTTCACCCCTTACCCCGACACCTGCCCTTTCTGCAGCATGAGGGAGACCTTGGTGCATGCCTACCTCGACTGTACCAGGCTGAAGACCCTCTTCCAGAATCTCTTATTGAGGTTCTGGCTGCACTTTTCCCCTCACCTGTTCCTATACACACACTCCGTATCTGCGACCCCACAAAGTCGCGGGACCTTCTTGCCAACCTCCTCCTGGCTTACGCCAAAGTGGCCATCTATGAAACCAGGGAGAGGAGGTTGGCTGAGGGAGGGGCCTGGAACTGTGGGACCTATTTCTGGTCCCTTCTCCATTCATGTCTCTGGGCAGAGTTCCTCTGGGCATTGTCTGCTGGCTCCTTCGACACCTTCTGGGAGCAGTGGGGGCTGTCTGGGGTTATCTGTTTGGTGTCCCCCTCAGAAACCCGTGTTTTGAACCTATGACCTCACACCCGCTCCCATTTTGCATTAGTTGTCCCTCGACACCTGTTGGTACTGGGTCCAGTGTCACCTCCCCTTAGGCTGGGGGAGGAGTTTTAGTAGTGGGCAGGCTGCGCCCGCCCACTACCCAGCTGCCAAATAGGTCCTCTGTTGTTCATTTCTTAGGTGCTCCCATTTTGACCTCCTAATGTGGCCCATCTCCCTCTGCTGATATCATGAGGGAGGAGTTGGAAAGCACAGCAGGCTGGAGGAGGTATCCAGGCAAGTGGGAAAGGAAGAATTTTGGGACTGTTTCCAAGAATCCAGAGCTATCCAATTTCCACATCTAGAAATTTCCTCTATTCTCTGGCGCATCTACACACACAAACTCTGCTAACTCCTACAGAACTGCCTTTTCCTACTCAGTCATGGGAATGGAATCATACAGGTAACAGATGCAGGGATTTGATCCCTGGGGATTAAACAATATCCTCAGTATTAAGAAATTTTCAAATGCTCAGACAACTACAAACTGCCATTTGGGTGTCATCTAGGGGCTCAAGTGTGCATTGGATGCCCCAAGTATTTAGCCATATTCATATTGTCTAAATACCCCATGGTTCAAAACCTCCAAAACACATTTTGCTTTGAAAATTCATTTTGATATCAAATGCCCCAAACTGGCTGGCCAAATCCTCAGCAGGTCAACCGAGATTTCCTTTTAATGTTGTACAGCTCTTTGGAGACAAAAAGTTATGCAGATACTTTGCATTATTCTCAGTTATTTATTAATTATTATTATTTGTTGTTATTATTATTATTATATGGCAAAAGCAATTTGCAGCATAATAACTGACTACTTTGCTTGCTTTTGAAAGAGATTTTAGTCCCTGAGGAAGTGGATGGATAAGTATATTAAGAAAGAGGAAGAGAAGGTTTAGTCTGTTAGCATTGCTGCCTTGACTTCTATACTGTGGATTATAACGAATGATTTTTAATTATGTTTCCAGGTCTTACAATTTCAGTTCATCTGTACATTTTCTTCCGTTATTATTTGCACATACTGTTTTAGATCATTTCTGGAGCTGCTAAGATTGTGTGTCTTGAAGGTAAATCAGCAACTAGATGCTGGGTGGCTAGAGAGGGAGAAAAGGCAGCACAATAAATGGGTAACAGTGACATTTTAAGATGGAGAGTTTAAGATTGAGTCTGATCTGAATTGTAAGTGATTTCGCATTTGACCTTCAGCAGGTACTGCACTTCTCTGTGTCTCAGTTTCTCTATGCATAAGGTGGAGTTAATAAAACTTCCCTGCCTCACAGGGAAGTAGAGATCTAGCACACTTCTGGTGCTCTAGTCTATAAAGTAGGATTAGTTAGAAATTTATTGTCAACAGGTTTATTTTTTAAGGAAAAAAGGTGAAAATGTTCATATTATTTTTTTAAAAAAGTGTGATTCCTCCCTCCCCCCCTGGAATTATTAGAATGAAAACTTTCATTGTCACTGATTTGGAAGTAAAAATTCATTTTAACTGAAATATAATGGAATCAAAATGCCCCCCCCCCCCCAATTTTTGATTCCCCTTCATGTCTTTCATTTCAAATAATTTCATCAAAAAATTGGGAAATTCTACACAAAAATTCTAAAATTATAACAATAGGTGAGTTGTATGTATGTAAAGTATTTTGTGATCCTCAGATGCAAGAAATTATTAACAGTACAAAGTAATATTTATTTTCTCACATTAAAAAGAACGATCTTAAAATAAAACTCACATGTAAGTCCTTCTTTCCTTCTCCAACAAAGAAAATAAATAAATAAATCACATCCCTACAGTTTCCTGAATCACGGGCCTGAAATTGCTTTCTGGCTTTTTCCCTGTTTGTCACAACCCTAATTACTTTATTGACTAAGGTGATGCCACTACTGAATGCCTTTTAATTTCTTTTAATTACAGGAAAGATCTTTTACTTAACAATGGAAAATAATTAATCTCCTTAAGGGAAAGGATTAGAAGGTAGGTTGCTTATGTGTTTGAAGCAAAAAGATTACAATTAAATAAATAATAATCAACCCTTTTCCCCCCCTCAAGCATTGTCTTGGCGTGTTGAAAAATAAAGCCAGAATGGAGGGGAATATTATCTTCCTCCTAAGTGCTCAAGGTGCTTTTCTTTTTGTTTGGAAATCATTATATGCCAACCCTCTGTGGTAAAAACTCCAGATTTTGAGTGAAGATTCAAACCAGAGGGGTAGATGCAACGTCTTGCTGAACTACTTCTGAAAACAATGGGTATTAAGACTGCTCAACTGCCCTCCTCTCCCACCAATCAGCCTTCCTTTCTTCCTTCATAAACACATCTGAAGGTCCAAAGGTTTAGAGAACAAGTAGAGCTCAAAAAGGACTGATTCAAAGCCTAATGAGATTAATTGAAAGGCTCCACCAATTTGATTAGGCTTTGGAGCAGGGCCTGAGGAAAACAACCTTCTCTCATCTTGTGTGGGAGATGATTGTATTTGCCCTCTTGGAGAAGCTACTATATGTGAATGGAGATGGATTCAAGTTGCAAAACACAGATCTGAATAGGGATCATGGTTTCAGATAAAACAACTTTCCAGAGCTGAACTAAGATGGAAATATTTGAAAGGTTTGACTTGATTTTTTTTTTCAGCATTATTGATTTATGTGGCTGCCCCTGTGCTTTCAGCTTCCATTGGGGTTAGAATAGAAGAGTTATAATATCCCAAGGTAGACACTTGCCAGACTCTCTCCATTCCAGCTGGCAGCAATAAGTGCTAGACAATTCACAAGCTAACTTTTCAAGTTCAAAAGCTCCATCCTGCCTGTTCTTTGCTATTCCGCATGGGGCAGGCTTGACCCTAAATTTGCAGATACAAAAAATCTGAGTAAGTCTGGGATAAAATCAAAGGGAGGGATACAAAAAAGAAGTTAGCTATTGTGATGCAGAGAATCACAGTGCTAACTTTGAGGGACCTAGAAAATCACTGTGATCCACAAAGTCTAAGTTAAAAGCTCAGGTGTCCAATGCAAAGAATAGGGAGAGATATATATGCACGTTAGATTAAAACAAACAAGGAGTCCTATGGCATTTTAAAGACTAAAACATTTATTGAATATGTAAGGTTTTGTGAGTATAATCTCCCTTCAAAAGATTTATGAAATGGAAATTGCAGTAGGTTACCTGCAAAGAAGAGCAAACTCATTATATCAGGTCACTTGCCCTCTTTTAACATCAATACCTTCTCATCTATTGTTCTTTAAAGACCACATGGACACTGTTAGGATCAAAACAACTTGTCTGATTTGCTAAAAGAAACTAACAACCTATCTTGTGACTCGGTCTTCTCTGCATGTAACATACTGCAGTTTCCATTTCATTACATCTGATCAAGTGGAATTATACCCACAAAAGCTTATGCATTAAATACATTTGTTAGTCTTTAAAATTGCCACAGGACTCCTTGTTTGTTTTTGTTGAAACATACTGACCCAGCTACTCCTCTGGAACTTGGCATCTTGGGGTGCGTCTACACTTACAAGTTAGATCGACTTAAAGAGGCTTAAGTCGACCTAACTTACTCCCTGCTCACATTAGGCTGTTATTAAGTCAACTTAAGCTGTTCCTTAACAGAGGGACTGGATGGAGGGTCTACCATCTCCTAGGCATGAGCCCTAGCCATTGCCTATATAGGTTCATTCTTATGTTCTCCCTTTCTCTGGCTCAATGACTATCTAATTTTTTATCCACAAAGAAACAGTCTTGTCTATCACTAGACCAGAAACAAACTGCAGGAATAAATTCTGAATCCTCTCACTGAATTCTGAAGGGTTATTTTCATAAACTTCTTCCTTCAAAATGATACTACACAGCAAAAATGACACTATTATAAGGCACCCTCGGGGATACTTGCCATTCCTAAGCACTAGTAACCGCCTTTATATATGTAATGAAAGACTATTTAGTTTCAGTGTTTGGGAACAGTTCTTTTCAGTACTTACTGTAATAACATGAACCATTGTGACCCCAATCTATCCGTTAATGTGGATGTACAATAAAGTGGAGCTCTCCAAGTGAGCAGAATGTTATGTCTACTTTTTTGTGAAGTGCATGGCTGTCTTTCTGTTGTCAAGCAGAGAAGGGGATGAGCAACACTTCTGAACTGTAGGAAGCAGGATACTTGGAAGTCAGTGATAAAGCAGATATTTTGATGCACTTACTTACCTTTGAGCCTACAGCATTTGATATAATTCTTGAAGAGTTACTCCCTCACCCAGCACCACTGAGGCTGTCAGTGAATTCATATTTACCCATCTCTCTGTGTATGCACTTGTTTAGCACCATTCATCAAAGATCATAAAGTGTGTTACAAATATTAATGGCTAGAGATTTGCAACATCCTGTAATGTGACTAAATATTATTGATCACATTTAATGGGCAAGGACATTTAATGAGGCAAAGAGAGACTCGAGGCTGTATTTTTAACCCCAAGCCTCCACTTACACATGCATTTTCCAATCTCACTGTAATGCTCATGAACTTGAGAAAATTCTGTGCCCATATAAACATAATTTGAAATTGGGGCAAATGGATCTTGTGAGAGCCATTTCTACCCTGAACAGTTTTTAAAGTATGCACACATTAAAATATCAGTATGTATGTACTCACAATTTCCTGGGCATAACTGGAACCTGAACTGAAGCCCAAAAGCTCCTGTCATATGTGAATAAAAAGAAACATGGGCATCTCTTTTGGAGGAGAATACAGGCTTGGTGGGAGGAGTCAGAATGGTTTGAGAAGAGCTTTTTGGCACTTGTTTGTTGGCAAGTGATCACCGTCTCCCTAATGTTATTCCCAGGTCCCCATAAAAACGTGTCACTTTCGTGTTCGCTTATTGCGGCAAAAGCCACCACAGAAGTGCATGGTATTTTTGTATTAGTTGGTCAACTATTTGCCTCTACTGGGTTACTGATACATCTGCTGCAGACAGAAAGGGTTCCCATTTTTCCATGATTTACTCTTCCCCACATGCTTGCAGAGGCCCAGTGTTATGGCAATCTCCCTTCCAGCTGAAGAGAGAGGGATGGGATTTCTTTTGGAGCGAATCAACACTGCTTCTCCTAAATGTACCAGCAGGGGACACTGCCAAGTGACGTATGGCATTTTTCTCCTCTCTACCCCTTCCACCAAGGAGTGAGTGGGCTGTTCTCGTAGCATAAATCATCCCAGGAATGGAAGCTCAGTAGAGGAATTGAACCCAATTCTGTAATGGGTCAGCACAAAACACTAATTAAAGGCCCATCTAGTTGCAAGGAAATAACTGTTTCCCCTTTTATTTTCAAAATGGAAAAAATAATCTGATTTAACTCCACTGTAAGAGTGACATGGAGAGCCAAGTGGAAAGCAGTTTGATTGGATTGTTTCTGATCCCCCAAATGGAAGGATTTGAAAAGTTCAAAGCCTTAGCAAAATGGATATTTTCCATGTTTGTAGCTGTTAATTACTTCAGACTGAGGGAGATGCTTCATCAAAAACAACCCTTCCTGTGGGCATTTACAAACAGCCTGGAAACTGTGTGCTGCAATGTATCTGAGAAACTAGGACCACATCCAAAAGAAAAATCTCTGACAGAATCCCAACAAAATAATCTCTTGGAAATCAAAGATAATTAGCCATTAAAGCCTACATATCTACAAGCCATTAGGGGCAGAAGAACATGTTCCTTTATCAAACTCTTATTACCAAAATCAAATTCATCCAGATTACTGTAGAGGATTCTTATGCTTTATTGTTCCTTTATCATAATCGGAGGTGTGATAAATGCAATTGTAATCTTGGATAATTCTGCAATAACAATTTTGTAGCTATGCCTTGCAGATAAGGGTAGTCAGATGTCAAGATTCAGGACATGAACTAATTGGCTATGGAGGTCAGAAAGATTTTCATTTTCCATGTGGTGCACTGAATAATAGTGTAGGTATATTATCTATGTTGGAGTGAGGTGGTGTTCTAGAATTAAAATTAATTATTGGCTACTACTAAAAGTAGGAAATAGAACTGGAGGACTAATGGACAAATCCAGTATAAAAAATCTTATGGAAAATAAAATGATCCAGACAGGCAACCCTCTGTTAATTCTTGGAATCTTAACTATGGACAATACAGTCAGGCTGGAGACTGGGCATCTCATGAAGTCTGTTAAATGCTTCTCTAACCAAGATGAAATACAGATGCTTCTTTTAAGTTGTATACTAGTGATATAGTAGAAATACAGATTATATGTAGTCAGTGGAGGTGCTAATCTTCTCCATTATCCAAGTAGCCATAAAAATGAATTCTCCAGATCAGTCACGTTAAAAGCTTTATGTATACCAACATAAACATGCTGTTTGGGGATTACTGTGCAGGATTTCTTTCCCAGGTGCTTATGTGAATATTTTTGCATCATTCCCACATTATGAAAAATTTACAAACAAGGAATCCTGTGGCACTTTTAAAGACTAACAGCTCATGCGATAAATAAATCTGTTACTCTTCCAAAGTGCTCCAGGGCTCCTTGTTTGTTTTGCTGAACTAGACTGACATGGCTACCCCTCTGGAACCCGAAGAATTTATAAGACTCATCATTTAGATGAATAACATTGAGCTGTATGGGCCAAGTCTGCCTCTTATGTAGGATCCACTGAAATCAATGCAGTTTAAGCAGTCATGTATTTGGGTCCCTGAAATATTAGTCTGTTAAGCGCTAAAGTGGAACAACAGGATGTAGCACATTATCTCCCATGGTTGGATGTAGCTGACAATCAATGAAAATCATTTACAGTTAAATTCACAGGTTTTTCAAAGTCACTGGCTCATCTCCTTTGTAATCACTCCAGTTACCATCGTCTTCAGTTTTCTGTTAGCAATTGGCTGTGAATCTAGATAGAATCTTTGCAGTTGTGGGCAGTGAACAAACTTGCTTGTTTGGATAAATGCATGCACTGCCTGTTTCTTGTTTGACTGAGCTAAAGGACTGAGTGAACGTTGCTAAGGAAAGCAGTGAGTTTACTTGCACTTCTAATATAAATCTCTGTTAGGCCTTTGAACATAGTTGATATAAGTATCTCTTTTTTATCCCCACTGATACTTGGCATGGACTTAAACAAGAATACCAGAGCTCACCCACCCTGCTACCTATTTGTTTGGAAGTTCTCCTCTAGACTCGGACCCAAACGTCAATTTCAGTTCATTAGAAAGGTGAGTCCGAGTCATAAGACTTGAAGGTTTGATTAAGCCATAGGGTACAGTGGCTTCTCTCAAAGTATTGGGTGCAGGCCTCCAGCAACAGAGGCTGCAGCCGTTCAAGGTACCCACAAACACCACTACAGCAAGAATTCTGCTGCTGTCCAACAGAACTTAATGCAGTGTAGCCAGGGAGAGGGATACTGAGGGCACCACAGGGGATGCACTATGTTTCAGTGCAATCCTATGGGTTCCTAGACTGCACTCTGGTAGAAACCCAGGAGCAGGTGGTTCTGTTAATGCTGATCTTCCCTGTTGGTGAATCTCTTGTTCCACTGGTACAGGGTGAATGCAATTTGCACCTCCGAATACCAGCAGAAATGACTCAGGCCATTACCAAAACAATCCAGACTTCAGGGAAGTTCAGATATCGTCACAACTGGGTCTGCCTGTAATCTAAATAATGCTCCAGCACTGTGTTTGTATTACTTCATTTACAGGTACACATTTACCAGTATACTTAAATTTAAAATACATCTAATGAATTCTCTGTGTGTATGAACTATTGTGCTCCACAAGACAGCTGGGTCTCAGTAGCCCTGCACTGCTAATGAAACTCCTTTACCTGCAGGTACATTTTTGGCTTCGATTCTCAAAGGCATTTAGGCTCTTTATTTCCATTTGAGGATCTGGGCTTTTGTGTTTTTGGATCAAGAGACTATTTGTGTTCTCCTTAGTATTGCTGTGAAGTTACCTGCTGTCGACACAGTGTGTAGGTTAGTGAAAAGTGTGATGCTTCCATGTGACAATCAATTTGTTAACATATACGTAAATTATATATTCCACACACATTATAGAGCCAAACAAATTAACTAGCTGTACTGAATGTTTGTCAGGCTGGTGATGGATTACAGCTTTCCAGCTTCTGGATCATTTGTTCAGAGCCGACCAGGATCCATAGGTACTGGAGATCATCACTTATCATAGCCTGTACAAACTTGATTGATGGGCTCCTCAGACAATATGATCCTGACTGGCCCTATTTTTAACTGCCTTAACAGAGAAGTCAATGATCAATTGGGTCATGGAGAGTGAACATCTCTTATGCTTAAGTACAGCCCTACAAGTTCAGGTGTAAGGTCCACTTCTGGAGTGGTGAATGATATAAAGAAGTTGGCACTAAGACTGTGGATTGAAGGAATCCAGTCTCCATGGTTCTTTCACTACCTGACTGCCAAATCAATATTAAAAAAAGAAAGAGAAAATAAACCAGTAAAAACAAAGTTTGTGACAAGGTGATGTTCTGATTTTGAATGGAATCCAAATAATATTGTGCCAAATATGTGCTGATACCAATTAAGCTTATGACAGGCACATTCAAGCAAATTTAAATGCAGCTCTTAATTGGTGTAATTTCCAGGATGCGCTAGGTGTTTGATCATTTTAGATAATACAACAGCAGAAAGGAAAATTAAATTGACAGAGCACAGGGAGAAAAGATGAAAGCTACATGTGGTACACAACAATAAACTATTGTTACAAATGTTACTAATTAGATCATTTCTAGTTGGTACTGATTTCCTTCTCTCATTTTATTTACTTTTTGGCAGTCTCAGCCATACAGCTATCTAGCTCCCAATACTGCATTCATCACTGTGTTATCTGAGACTAGATGAGTGGCCAGATCTATGGAAACACTGCATTGAGGTGCAGTCACTCATCAACAGATGAGTTTCAAAAGCTACGCATATATACCTACATCTATCATAAAACACTGAGGCACATGCCTGCCTTTGAATGTGGGTTTAAGTTCCATTGACTTCAAATGACTTAGTCCTTGTACACACTAGAAAGTCATCTTTTGTTGACAAAACAATCCTTGTGTACACACTGGGATGACTGTTATTTTCAAAACAGCCCCATTTTGTTGATAAAATAATGCCTCATGCAAGAGGCAGAGAACCTTTTCATCACAATTTTGTTGCAAAGAAGTCAGTGTGGACACAGGGATATGCTTCTGTCATGTTAAATGGCCTCCAGAAATGTCCCACAATCCTGACCACTCTAGTCTTCAGTTTGCACGTTGCTGCCTGCAGCAACCAGCCTCTCCCTCTTTAAAGTTGTGGGAGTTTTTGAAATTCTTCGGTTCCACTTCCTGTTTGGTCGGTGTGGAGAGTTTGCATCTTGTATTCCTGGGTGACCATGATGGATCCATGAAGCAAATGCTCTCCTCCCCGGAGCACAGTGAAGCTGATCTGCACTTGGGGAGAGTCTGCCATGCATTCCCGGCTCTCTCTAATTGAAGGAACTTTGATACCTCTGACCAGATTTCTCATGCCATGGCGGAAAAAGGCTATGAGAGAGACACAGTGCAGTGCAGATCTAAAGTGAAGGAGCTGTGGCAGAGCTACCACAAAGCAAGACGAACAAAACCGTTGCTCTGGTGTGGAGCCAACAACCTGCTGATTTTACAAAGAGCTGGAAGCTATCTTCAGTGGGGACTCCATATCCACCCCAAGACACCCATAGACACCTCTGTGTCCCTGGCGCCACCAGATACTGTACTAAACCCCAGCTAAGAGGTCATGGATGAGGAAGTGGAGCTGGAGGATGATCCGGAGCCAGGAAGCAGCACAGAGGAGATTGGGAGTGAGGAGCTATTCTCCACCCTGGGAACATACAGGCAGTCCCAGTCCCTCAGCTTTGGTAGTCAGAACATGGGAGAGGGGAGTATGGGTAAATGTTTGGAAGCTGATGCTGCTGCTCTAGAGGAGCCATGAGGTGCCTCTGCTTGTGTAAACACACAGATACAGGAGTGGATACAGATGTGTTGGAGTAGATGTGTTTGCATGTGCCTTCCCATTTCCTTTCGCATCTAGGCATCACTGCTGAACAGTACATTGATGCACACAAATTTTGTTGGCATCCTCCGCTGTGAGCTCAAGGAAACTTTCTAGGAGGTACTCCGTGATTTGCTGCCTCAGATTTCTTGACAGTCAGAGCAGATGTGTTTCTTCCCATGTAGTAAGACACTTCTCCAAGCCAACTGGAAATTACAGAACAGGGTACCAAAACAGTGCACAGCCCTGCAGCATAGGTACACAGTTTGGAGCTGCTCAGAGGGATCCCCTCAGACACTACAGAGCAAGATATAGGCTTCTGTGTCCCCTGCCTGTGGAGAAAGGTGTCACAAATTTAAATTTGTTTTCACATTGTATGGATTCCCCAAGCAAGAACTCATCCGGCACCCTGAACCTCGTCCCACTTGAGTGATCTTGCCTCCCCTTCCCAAACTGATCATTTCCAGACTCATCCTAGAGCTGCGATCTACACAGGGGGATGTGAGAATAAAGTCTATTCTCCAGTGTTACATGTATACTGCAAGGACACTAACAATAATGCTTTTATTTATAGCCCTGCAGGTCTGCCAATATCTGCTTCAGATCCACAGGTACAGATATCTGCAGCTCCGTTGTTGTGGATTGGAGCTCGGATGTGGATTCTATTTTTATCTGCCCAGGGTACAAATCACTGCAGTTGCTGTCTCCGCTGAGGAGAGCTGTGAGCAATGTTAAACAGCAGCACAGCAGGGAGCAAAGGAAGCACTCCAGCCAATCCCAGCTCAGCTCTGCTTGCGGTCTGCCAGCCAATCAGAAACAGTCTCTCATGGGAGCTCAGCTTACCAGCTAGTCCCTCCTCTGACTCTTGGAGTTACCCCGCTCCTTCCCCCACTGCCAGCCACCCAATCAGATGACTGGCAACTGCCACTGAACAGCTGAGTGATCTCAGCAGCTCCAGCTTCCCTAGCCTAGGTGGAATAAAAGTTGATGAGATCAGGGCCAGTAACTCCCTCCTCCACCCTCACTAGCCTCAGCTCAGCAAAGTTGTGGCAGCCAGACAGATGCTGCCTATAGTCAGAGCAAGATCTGCTGTGAGGTGGGGATGGTGCGGATGCAGATGGACATAAAACCTGGCACGTGGCTCCCGGATCAAATACAGGCTGACACTGAGCAGGTACAGATCAGATGTGGATCCATATTTTAGTATCCATGCAGCACTCTACTTTTATTCATTGTTTCTTATTCTTACAAAGATTTGACTTTCCCAGGTTGAGGCCACACACCTGTGGACCGCCTATGGCATATAAGGAAGTGGCCCCACGGAAGCGAGGAGGACATGTTTCAGGAACTCCTCCAGTCTACAGGCATATCAAAAGAGAAAAATGGGCTTGGAGAGATGTAGTGGTAGAGAAACAGAATCTTGACAGAGAAGGAAGAAAAGAAAACTAGCAAAGAATTCTTGATTGCCAAGACTGGATTATAAGGGCCATGGAGAACCAGACATAGCTGCTAACGACAATAGTGTCATTGCAGGCACAGTTGATTCAGGCTCACCCCTCTCTCCCCCTGCAGCTGCATGATGTTTTCTTTCCCTGCTCACCACCAGTTCCCACAAAACATTCTTAGAAAGGTCATGGACCGCCTCGCTACAATCTTACTTCCTCGGCTTCAGACAGCTAGAGCAATGACAGCTGGACAGACATACAGCTATAATAGCTGATAATGGTGTGACACTGTCTGGGTTTAGGGGACCATTTATGATACAATTTCTTATCAATATTTCATAATTGCAATAATCCATAGGAACTATGCTGTGTTTGGTATGAATAGAAAGGTAGTAATTTGCTGGGAATGATTATATGGTTTATGTGTAGGAATTGCATCTGTATTAGAAATTAGGAATATGTTTATCATCTATAGTTCAACCTGTGTGATTCTGGGATGTCTACAGCCATTGTCTCCTTAATGGCCCATTAAGGAAACTCCCAGGTACAATGGGCCGAGGGAGAAACCTATTGAGCCACTAGGATTTGAACATGTGACTCAACTCCATTTTTATTGGAAAGAACTCCACACAGCATGGAGAAGGCCAGAGGTGATAAAAGGCAGCAGCCCTAACTTCATCTGGTCTCAAGTCCCCAGTCTACAGCCAACACCCACCTCTGGAACTATTCATCTGTGACTGGACAAAGGACTGAGGCCCACCTGGGTGCTGGTTGTTTACCAGAGGAACAAGCCTGCAAACTGCTTTACATGGACTATAAATCATTTGTATGAATGTGATTCACTTTGACCCTTTAACATCCCTCATACTTTTTTTCTTTTCTTTTGATATTAAACCTTTAGTTGTAGTTACTAAAGGATTGGCTATCAGTCTGGTATTTTGGATAAGATCCAAACCTATATTGTTTTGTGTGATGTGGCTG
Organism: Pelusios castaneus; assembly: GCA_007922175.1. Lineage (NCBI taxonomy): Eukaryota > Metazoa > Chordata > Testudines > Pelomedusidae > Pelusios > Pelusios castaneus. Next base: position 46,590,440 of record ML685764.1, read on the forward strand.
GCCCTTTGGGGTCAGGAGAATTTCTTTGGGGGACCATGTGCCTAGATCGGAGCCAGAGGAGCTGGAGTGCAATAGAGGAAGCTGTTTCTATTTTAGGCAGACTTCTTGGTAGCTGGTGTGGGGAACCAGAAGCCTGCTTGTGACTGATGGGGAGACCAGTTTAAGTACCACCCATCAATGTTTGGGGAGTTTGGCTCCCGGTTTTGCAGCTTGCCCTGATTTTTGCATATTCAAAAGGTTATCCCAGGAGGCCCCAGTCACAAATGGCTCTTCCATTCTCCCCTCTACATGGTTTTTTTGCATTGAGCAGTGTTTGTTGTTTAATAATAAAATTAACTGTCTCAGATATACAAGCACTGTTTATTCATATCTACACAAGACATGTTCCCCTCCAGTCACACTCATTGTAGCTATTCACTATCACAGGGATGTTTACAAAGTACATTCATAGGTTCTCATTGTCAAAATACTCAGAGTGCCTCCCTTATCTGAATGGCTCCCTGTTGCACCCTCTAATATGCTAGCATCTGGCTGCTCATATGCACATACAAGGTAATCTGCCTCAGTAGTCCACTTAGGGGCAAACTTCTTGCCCTTAGCTTCACAGATATTATGGAGGACACAGCAGGTGGCTATAACTGCAAGAACATTGTCCTCATTTTAGTCCAGTCTGTCATAAAGACATCTCCAGCGAGCCTTCAACCTTCCAAAGGTACATGCAACATTCAGCACCTACTCAGCCTGTTATTAAAGCATGTCTTGCTGTTGTCCAGATTGCCTGTAGAAGGCTTCATGAGTCATGGCATCAGTGTGTAGGCAGGGTCTCCCAGGATCATAATGGACCTCTCAACATCCTCTACTTTAATCTTTTCACCTGGTAAAAAGGTCCGTTTGTAACTTCTGGTACAGCCTGTGTTCCTGAAGATACTAGCATCATGTACCTTTCCCAACCAACCAGTATTGATATATCTGAAATGGCCCTGGTAATACACAAGCCCCTGTAGTACCACAGAGAAGTACTATTATTATAGTCTATTATTGTACTCAGTTGCAAGATGCTCTGAAGCCACAATTGGGATATATGTGCCATCTATTGCTCTGTCACAATCATGGAATTCCATCGCTGCAAATCCACCCACTATTTCATGAACATTGTCCAGAGTCGCAGAATGTGATTAATGGCCCTACACACTTGTGATAATGCAGTCCCACCAGTGGACTTGCTGATGCCAAACTGATTAGCGACTGACTGATAGCAGTCTGGAGTCGCTAGCTTCAACATGGTGATGGCAACGTGCTTCTCCAGCAAGAGGGGCAGTTCTCATTCAAGTGTCCTTGGGCCGCAGGGCAGGGGCCAGCTCTATGCAGAGTTCCATGAAGGTGTCTTTGCGCATTCAAAAGTTCTACAGGCACTGCTTGTCATCGCAGACCAACATAATGATATAGTCCCATTACTCAGTGCTTGTCTCCCACTGCCAGAAGTGGTAGATCACCATGTGCAAATGTTCCGTGAATGAAAACAGCAATGCAGTGCTGTTTGTCTGCATGTCACTCAGCAGGTCAGGCGCCTCTGATTCCTCTTCTGATTCAGAGCACATGATATACTGTGCGACCAGCCACAATATGTTCAGAATGCTAAAAGCAAAACTGGAGAGTAGGGCAGGATACAACTTTTTTTCACAGTCAGATTATGGGAGTCCAGGAAATTGTGAGGAACTGTTTAAAAAAGGGCACAAGTTGCTATAAGCAACTCAATGATTGATGGCAAGAAAACGCACTGGTCCATGGGACACTGAAACAGCACCCAAGGTGCTCTGTGCTTCTATCTAGCATTCCAGAATTCCTAGCATGAGAAGCTGACCAGTTGCAGAGTGGGATAGCTGCCCTCAGTGCATTGCTTTCACTGGCAATAATGCAAAGTAAAGTGTGGACACTCTTTTGCGATAAAAGGAGAGCTGCGCGGACGCATATGAGCACTATACTTACAGAACTTTTTTTTAAACATTGGAATAACTAATATTTTTTAATCACTGGAATAACTAATATTGAAAAACATCCCTAATGTAGACCTGGCCCTAATGTTAACCATGTCCTTAAGTGTCTTGAAGAATCAAAACCAAAATGAGTGAGAGGGGAAATATTCTTTAGTCCCATTACCAGTCCCCTCAGCCATCCATTCCTGGTTTACTGCTGAATTATTATTCAGGCCAGAAAAATTCAAAGAGACAATTTTTAAGTAGCATTTTGAAGCTTTGTAGGACAGCTCATTCTAAACAAGACATGTTCTTACATGCTTAGAAAATAAAAGCTCTACATTTGCATTTTCCAGGAGGCTGTTTGGTGCAGAAAATTGAAGCAAAACATGGACCTTGCCTGTTGATACTTACTGAGAACATTAATTGTCTCCAATCATTGTTAGAGCATCTGTTTCACATTTGACAAGTGCACTTATCTCTCATTCCTCCCCCCCCTTCCCTCTGCCCTATCTTCATATTCCTCTGGTACAGATAATGAATAAATTACAGGGAGATGACAAACATATTGATAATCAAAATGAAGCACAAATGAACTGCAAGTGGCTGCATTTCTACATGAAGCTGTAAATTGCTTTCGTTTCTCAGGCAGTAGAATGGTTGACTTGGAACCTAAAAATACTACTACGTGGGAAGACAACAGAGTCTTGTGGCACTTTTAAAGACTAACAGATTTATTTATCGCATGAGCTTTCGTGGGAGAAAATCCCACTTCGTCAGATGCTTTGAAGATAGGAAAGTTACAGAGTGGGAGGAAATTAAATGCAGGGGAGTGTATGACATAGCATCAAGTCAGGCTGTAACAGCAAATCAAAGTAGGTGTTAGGATTCAAAACACTGGGGAACAGCACATAGAGGAGGGGGGAGGTCAATTCACTTGATGTAATGCGAGAAAAATCCATAGTCCCTGTTCAACCCCAAGGCAACTGAGTCAAATTTGTATATAAGTTCGAGCTCTGCAGACTCTCTCTGAAGCTGTGATTTGTTATTCATCTGTGTCAACACAGCTATTAACAAGTCGTTAAGGGAGTGAGCAGGGAGGTTGAAGTGTTCCCCTACAGGTTTTGCAGTATTGCAATTTCTGATGTCAGATTTGTGTCCATTGATTCTTTGGCTATGTCATACACTCCCCTGCATTTAATTTCCTCCCACTCTGTAACTTTCCTATCTTCAAAGCGTCTGATGAAGTGGGATTTTCTCCCACGAAAGCTCATGCGATTAATAAATCTGTTAGTCTTTAAAAGTGCCACAAGACTCTGTTGTCTTTCTACAATAGACTAACACGGCTACCCCTTTGGAATTTTACTACGTGGGGAAATTCACAGCACTGCTTCAACAGAAAAGGTTCAGTCTCCCTCTCTTCTAACTTGTCCTAAATCATCATTTTGCATCCCAGGAAGTTAACCAGAAGGACAGAGAACAATGAGGGAGCATTGACAACTCAGGGCTGGGGAAGGGAGTGAGGGGTAGAAAGGTTTTTTTTTTCTCTATGTTTAAGACCCTATGTACATTTCATGCATCTGAAACTAAGGGGCTGGTCTGAGGTGGGCGTGGTGAAGGACATTAGCTGATGCCTTGAGAGCTGCTTTCCCTCTCAGAGGCTATGACTACACTTGAAAAGTTAAGTTGACTTTATACAGTCGACTTAATAAGGTTGACTTTAAGTCGACTTAAAGTGGATCTTATTAAGTCAACTTAATAGAAGTGGACTTAACTTTTCAAGTGTAGACGTGCCCCCTTTTTGACCTTATTAAGTTGACTTAACGTAGGAGCAGGAGAAGAGTTTCCCACTCAAACTAGGAGTATAGTGTCTCTTCCCAGGGGAAGAGGAGAAGAAGGGGCTCAGGGACCAGCCTGCAAAGAGAGAACAAGATTGCCCATCACCAAAAGAGCACCTACACAGCAACAACTTGCCTGAAAAAGCCAGGAACAGGTACTCTGGGGACTGGGCCTCACAGACTGCTGGACTGATCCACTCTGTGGAGTCTAGTGGGGAGGCTTGTTTCCCTGGGATCCAGGGGAGTTAAAGGTCTTGCCCCAACTGGGGCAGATTTGCAGAAGGCCTACTTTGCTAGGGGAGACACCCACCACCTGGCATCCAAGGGCCACCTTACCACAAAACATAGTACAGTACTGGGTTAAATGTAAATTACAATCAAAATTGAGAATTTTTAAAAAAGATTTGACAAGATAAGGAAACTGTTTCATTTAAATTAAGATGGTTGAAAGCAGCATTTTTCTTCATTGTAAAGTTTTAAAGCTGTATTGAATCAATATTGAATTGTAAAGTTTTGAAAGAACAACTATAAAGTTCAGAGTTAAGAACATTTTAGAGTTATGAATAACCTCCATTCCTGAGGTGTTCATAGCTCTGAGGTTCACATTTTCCAAGTATTCCCTTACCTGTTCTTTTCGAATAGGTATTTTACAGGAACTTTCTTATTTTTAATTATATAAACTTATTTCCTGTATTTGTCTTATAAAGATAGGGGAAATTGGAGACAGTAAGAGGGATCCCATAGAAACAAGGCTCCAACTTCTGATGTTATTGTCCAAGGCTATGTCTACACTTGTTAATTTAAGTCGACTTTGCTAAGTTGACTTAGCATGTCTACACTCAAAAATTAAGTCGACTTAAACGGGACCCTATCAAATCAACTTAGATCATCCACACTGGACGCCTAAGTCGACTTGTAGGGGCTAGGTGGACCTGGGACTGGTCCACAGTGGCGGGGGAGGGGCACCCCTTGCCAAGTGCCAGGGGGCTCAGCATTTGCCCCATTGTATCTTGGTAAAATGGGGGCTGAGCAGGACAGGGACACTGGCAGGACATAGGAGCAGGGTGGGCAGAGATCTGTCCTGCCCTGTGGGGGGGCATACCAGGCTGTGGCTGTGCCAGCCACCCTGGCAGGGAGGGTAGTGGGGGAGCCCTGGAGCCCTTTAAGTAGACTTAAAGTTGATTTAGGGCTAATCTGCGTCTACACTGGCTAAGTTGACTTCATAAAGTTGACTTAGCCAGTAAAGTCGACTTTATACTTGGTTTTATAAAGTTGACTTTAATTTTCCTTAAATCAACGTAAGCTGCTGCTTAAGTCAATTTAAGGAAAATGTAGTGTAGATGCGGATTAAATTAAGTCAAATTAAGCAATCTTAAATTGATTTAATTTGTAAGTGTAGACGCACCCTATGATAACACACACTCAAATCAAGGTGGAAAAAACGAAGAAAATATAGAAAGTGGTTATTATTACGGAAAAGTCAACATTTCCCGGCAGGTACCCTCAGTTACAATTATTTCCTGTTCTAGGTATTGGAAGTCACCCAACTGACCTCTGTAACAATAATAATACTTAATATTTACATTGTTTCCTTCACTATAGAGTGTCAAATCACCTTAAACATATTTATTAATGAAATGTCACAGCATCTCTGAGATAGGTAAGTTATTATCTATCTTTTTCAGCCTGGCCGGGGTGGGAAAGTGACACCTAGAAAGGCAAAGTGACTTGCCCAAAGACACACAACAAAAGTTCTATGCACTAGCCAATAAATTAACTTTCATGTTAGTTCCAAAGGGGCAGCTGTTAGTCTAGTTCAGCAAAACAAATGAGGAGTCTGGTGGCACTTTTGGAGACTAACAAATGTATTTATCGCATGCAATAAATAAATTTGTTAGTCTTTAAAAGTGCCACCAGACTACTTGTTTATTTTGCTATCATATAGGACAGTGATTGCCATCCCATGGGCCACCTGTGGCTCCCCTCCTTCTGGCATATTGTCAGTGCAGATTCCTGGCTGCAGCCAAGAGTATGGGAGATCAGCACTCCCCTCCTTCTGGCTGTAGCGGGGAGCCAGGCAAAGGACTCCTTTTGTGGGGACTGATCTTTTGGCTGCAGAAGGGAGTCAGTGCCTATGGACCCAGGTGGAGTGCACAGTTTTCCTACTGCAGCTAGGAGGATGGGAGATCCTCCCTCTGGCTGACATGGATGGGGCTTCTGGCAGAGACTGATGGCCATTCAGGGTTGTAAAAACTATATTTGTGGCCCCTGAGCCAAAAAAGATTGGGAAGCACTGTTATAAGGTGAATGCATCAGAATCATCCTTAAATGGAGGGCTTCTGAAAGTTCGTATGTATGATCTTGCATTTTGTGGGCTCAAACACTTGTGCAAGGTAGCACTTGTTCTGGGGGATTTTTGTGGCTGGAAATTCTAGTATAGCCCAGAATGTGTACAGATGTTAACCAGTATGTGCATTTGTTTTGCTCAGATGCAAGTGTGTGAGCATTCAATTTTATGTGCAAATGGAGGCCGGGCAGAGGAATAACCTAAGAAGGTCTATCAAGGCTTGCTAATGAACTTTTCAGGAATCTCTTCGAAGCTCATGATTCTCCTTAAAAAGTGGTTGTATGTTTGTTTTTACTAATCTGGGGATCAGTCTCTAGATTTCTACCCAGCTAGCACAAGCAGTAAAGACATAGCTTTATAAAGAACCATTTTCTTTCCTCAGGCAGCCCTAGCAGTTAGATGCTGAGGCACAACAATCTGTTTATCTCCTGGATCATTGGTTTGGGCAGGAGACGCTTTTCTCTTCTAGCTTGTCCTAATCCTCAGATGGTTAACTTATTGTGATGCTTAACACTATAAATGATCTGTTTGGCATGTACGCCTATAAATCTTCATGGTTTAACAAGAAAAAACTACCTAGAAAAGGTCTGAGGGAAGACCATTGAAATCCTGTTGTACCACCTTCCAGCAGTTTTCTATGGGTGCATCTGCACTGGCAACTTAGGTCGACTTAAGGATAGTCGAACTACACAAAGCTGCATCCATACTGGTCTTCTATTAAGTCCACTTAAGCACTTCCTTAAGTTGACTTATTAACAGCTTAAGTCGACTTAATAACACCACCTCTGAAGATCGACTTAAGCCTTAAGTCGACTTAAGAAGTCGACTTAAAGCCAGTGTGGACGGGGAATAGCGCTAAGTCGACCTTATTAAGTTGACTTAAAGCCAGAGTGGACAGCTATGTCTACTGTTAAGTCGACTTAAAAAGGTCGACTTAAGTCAACTTAAAGTTGACCTTGTTAAATTGACGTAACAGAGTCAATTTAACAAGTGTAGACATAGCCCAGGGTCTTTGCAGGAGGAGGTAAGAGGCCTGATTCAAAAGAACTGGATTGTAGTTAACAGGATGTGGAACTTTTCACGTTTAGATCAGCATTTCAAATCTTTTATGATCCCTTGATAGCTAATCAATGGAAATAAATTATTACTGGTTGATCAATGATAACATGCTCAGTATTGTACAAGACATAAGAGTAAAGACAGTCCTTGTTCTGAAGAATTTGTAATCCCAATAAGGTACAGAATAGACTGGTTACACTTCTTCCTCTTCATATGGATGATGTAAATGTAGAGTAACAAATATAATTATATATTCTGGTTAAGTCAGATAATTGAGTCTGGAGTAGCATAGTGTGGCTGTGATGTCTCCTTTGTATTTGTGAACTGGGCTTTGAATTGTTGTATGTTCCAGGATCTATTCTGGATAACTACAGTCACACACGGGAGCATCTTTAATTTTCCATTTGCGCAACAAGTATTCACATCTGTCATGGTTTTTTGGATGTGGGTTGGTGTTGCCCAGAAGCTTCATGGACGATTGAAGCCAGAGATTTTCTGTGTTGGGTCTTTTAAGAGTTTTTATTATTGGTTACACTGATAAGAGGTAACAACTAGAGTTTTCCTTTATTTCTTGTTGCTATTTTTAGATGATCTTTATATTAACTTTGCTTTGTCTGTCTGTCTGTCTGTCTGTTCGTCTGTCTGTATGTATGCCCTGTGCTTTCCCACCTTTCTCCAGCAGATGACATAATGTTTAAAGGTTTAAATGTTTAAAAGGTTTAAATCTGTGCCCAGCACAAAGTCTGCCAGGTATCTGGCCCTGTGATACAGGGGTGAGGGTAGGCACCTGAGAACCCATCGGTTACAGGTTTGAATCCCACCTGAGGTTGAAAAGCTGCTGTTTATAGGTTTTGATTTGATCTACTTTTAGTCTTGATTGAAAAATAATATAAAAAAATGAGGTTTGTTTTTTTTAGAACAGATGACCTTAAAACTAGTGCACTAAAAGGGATAAAACAAGTACAGAAGTGATTCAGATTGGTCAGACTTCTTGTACGAGGCATTTTAAGCACTGTGAATGCATTTGTTTGCAAAAGGTCGTCTGGCCATTGTAGCATGAATAGTGGCCACTCAACCTTTTGCAAAAACATGCATTCACGGTGCTTAAAATGCCTCGTACAAGAAGTCTGACCAATCTGAATCACTTCTGTACTTGTTTTGTCCCTTTTAGTGCGCTGGTTTTAAAGTCGTCTGTTCTTAAACTTTTTAATATATTTTTTAAAATTATTACTGTGGACTCACTCTTTGTGGGCATCACAGTAGAAATGAGCCTTTAGGAAGGATTTGAATGAAGAGAGGGCAGTGAGTTGGCCAGTAGGTATGAGAAAGACTATGGGAATTGCTGATCTTTGTCCACTTGCCTAGGGGGAATGACTGCAAAAGAGACAACATCCTCTCCTGTCAGGGGCCAAGTGACCCTTTTGTTGGAAGTCTTCATGGAGAGGCCCAGAATTAAATGGGACTTAACGAGACAGCATTTCTTCATCCAAGAGGGAAAAGAGAAGCATGGGAGAAGCTTATACCCATGCTATACATATTCTGGAGATAGATGGAAGATTTCCAGGATTGCCAACAAAGCTTGTTGTATCTACATAATAGTCCCTTGGAATGAAAACAAAATACACCTTCTGTTAATAAGGGACAGCATCATACCTTTGTGAAGGGTAAATTTCAAGCTCCTCTCATGTTGTTTGTCTCAGTTTGAAATGTATTATATATATTAATTATCTTCGGTATACTTATTGGGTTTTGTGGAACCAGTGAAGCATGAAATCCTGGGACAAAGATCTTTAAACAGAACAGTGATAAAAGCTAATTGGACCTAATCTTCAATAAGAGGGGATAGTTTTCTGTTGCAAAATGTTAACTGATAAATACCTCCTGTCATTATTATGTTTCTGCTTAGAATTGAAAGAATGAGCTTTAGATGAGACTGTGTCATTATGGGTAATATAATAATACTTAGTATTTATGCTTTGCTTCTCAGTGCATTAGAAACATGAATTAATTGTCACTACACTCCTTTATGTTATTATTTCTATTAATATTGTATGAAAGAAAATGTTTTTTTTTTTTAAAGAATTTCCCATGTTACTTATAACCTCTTAGATTAATACTGAATTTTTTTTCTTTAATTTTGGGCTTCGTTCACTTCCCCCATCCAACAGGACAGAAAGCAAAGACATGTCATCTTTGTTATATGGTCAATTTCACATTCAATACATCACTGCAAACAATCCAGAGAAATCAGAAAAGAAGAGGAAATGCCCTTTATTTGTAGTTTCAGTAAAACAATCAGTTTATTATCCCAGTTTTCATTTGGTGAATCAATCTTATGCTTGATTCTGGCAGAAGTCTTCTGTCATCTGACAGTGGTGAGGTGTTTTGGTACTCAGGCTCAAAGGACAGATTTTTCACAAAAAATGATGGCTGACTTGTGGAAGGCTCTTGTTGCAGGAGGTAATTAAAACACTTACTGAAGCAGCTGGATTCCGAAAAAGAATTGGATAGTTGAAACATTCAAATGAAAATTTTGTTTTAAAAGGGGAAAAAATAAAGGAGTTTTCGCAATGACTTGCTTTGGAATGGGACATTTCTTGAATGAAATAATGACTGGAGGGGGTAAATGGTCTGAAGTAAAGTTTCCAGCAATTGGATCTCCCAGTCAGCCATCAATTTCCAGGAAAAGCCTTATGTTTTGATCATTTGATCGACTCACATTAGGTACCCATTGTGCTAGGCACTGTATAGACACATAGTAAAAAATACTCTCTGCCCTGGAGAGCTAGCAATCTATGACTCAAATTTGAACATCCATGTTTAGGACAGTGCTTCTACATACACTTAAATTTAAGCATGTGCTTAAAACTGAAACTCATGTCTTGGAGACAATGGGGGTTAAGCAAGTGTTTAAAATAAAGTGTGTGCTTAAATGATGTTCTAAACAGGCAGAAACTTAAGCCTACTGTGCTAAGTAAAAAAGACAAATGTTATGTTTCTTATTTTCATTTAAAGAATTTTTAAGTGACTTGCTGAAGAATAACACATGATATCTGTAGCAAATCCAGAAGTTAAACCCAGATTTCCAGAGTCCCAGCCCAGTGCTTAAACTAAAATCTTGGGGCTGTCAGCTGTAAAAGAGAGAGAAACTGAAAGGTGACATTTTCTTATCTCAAAAAGGGTACCCTGCAAACAAGTGCAGTCAGTGTTGGCAGACTTAGTGTTGCCTCACCCTATGACAAATTATGCTGAGTTTCTGGTTTAAAGTGGGAGTTATTAGTGATCAGAATTGGGTCCCTAACATCTTTGGTGAATTGTTGTAAAGCTAGCAGTTTTCTTCTCCACTGCTTATTCCTATTCCCGGAGAGTGCATCTACGACATGTAGGAGAAACAAGGGCTATGTTTACACTTAGAAACTTAGGTCGACTTTATTAAGTCAACTTTATTAAGTCGACTTTAAGTCTACCTTATGAAGTTGACTTAGAGTCTACACAAAGACTCTTAAGTCAACTTAAAGATGACCTTATGAAAATGATCTTAACATATTAGCCAAAAGGTTACTTTAATAGTGACTTTTTTATTAGTAAAAATCCACTAGCAAATAAAAACGTCCATTTTAATTACTTAATCACATTTTTCATCTTCACAGGCTCTGCAAAGATCAATTTCTCTTTGTTTTGTTTTTACTCCCATTGTATTTAAATATATCTAAAGCATAATTTTTCATGAGGTGAGATAATTTTGGCCTGTTAGACTGAGAAAATTAGACAACTTTTATAATCTGGAATTGCCCCATTTTGCCATATGTACACAGATCATTGAACTACAGGCCTGCTTTCCTGCTAATTGCTAGAGCTGCCTGTCAGCAACATTGTTCAGAAAGTAGCTCTCTGGCCATGATTAGGATAATCTATACATAATAGACCTGATTTACCACTGCTTTCCATCTTTAGGCCAGGTTATCTCTATTAACTTCAATGCACTGGTATTAAATTGGAGTAACTCAGTGGGAAATCAGGCTCAATGTATTTAAATATCACACATTTTGAATGTATAATTCTCCTTCTCCCTTGTTTACTTGCTTTCTTATGGACCTATCCTTTCACCATTTTCCACAATGGCTAGTAGCTTGGATAGCTTGTGGGAAAAGGTACTACATGAGTGCTGGTGACAGAATCTGGGTTCTTTAGCACAAAGATTTTTGGAGCAGGGCCCTTGGGGGAAATGCTGGCACTATTGAGACATTACTGAGATCAAGATTTTACCTCACATCTTTCTGTGAGCAGAGACTCAGTATAATATGGGCACTATCAGAACATAAAATAATAATATAATAATAATTAATATAATACTTGCAATGGCAGCTCACTGTCACAACCCTGCACAGTCCTACTCAATTAATTACTCCACCACTAATTACTTATCTTGGTTTGTCACTGAATCATTTATTTTTAAAGGTACATTAGCAATCTGTAATGGCCTTCACACAACATGATTCATGGAGCTAGAATTATTGTAGCATCAGTCCAAGATAATTAGAGCAGACTAAAAGACAGTAGTCAAACAAGCAAACTTTCTTCAGCTGTTTTGATCATAGTAACTAAACCTACAGCATTTGAGAATAGGAGAAAAGGTCAATTTCTTTACTGAAGAAATATGGGTACCAAATGAGTGTAACTTTAATAGAAATCAGTTAATAGATCATAAGGTTTAAGGCCAGCCGATTAGCACTCAGAATTTTCTCCCTGTGAAGGTGTTTATGTTTTGTAGTCACCTCACTCTTCTTTTTGAGAAGTTTAACCGATTGAATTCTTTAAATCATTCACTAGAAGGCATGCTTTCTAGCCCTCAAATCATTTTTGTGGCTCTTTTTGTACATACCCTCCAATTTTTTCACTTCCCTTTTAAAATGTGGACATCACAACTGTATTCAGTTCCAGGATTGGTCTCCCAATATCATATTCAGAAATAATCTTCTTAGACCTACTCATTCCCCTATTTATAACTCCAAGGATTGCTATTAGCTCTTTTTGCACAACATCACACTGGAGGCAGGGCCAGCCTGAGCAGTAGGCAAGCTAGGCAGCTGCCTAGGGCCGCCGATTTTAGGAGCCGCCTAATTCCACTGGAGCCAGTGTCGGCCATTTTAAATTTCCTGCCCTGCTCCACTCCCAGACACATAGCCTAAGGTGGAGCATGGCGGGAAATATACACAGCTGCTGGCTTCGCCTCCACCTTGTCTCCAGCTCCAGTCCCTGAGGCCTGACTCCACAGCAAGGTAAGTGCTGTGGGGGGGAAGCCTTGGAGGTTGGGTAGGAGGGGAGGGGACAGTGGAGCTAAGAAGGCCCAGCATGACTGGGCTCGGGGACACCGGGAGCAGGGGCAGCCCAGCATGGCCGGGCTGGGGGCCGCCGGGTGCAGGGCAGCCCGGAGTGGCCCGGTGCAGGGCGGCCGGTCTCAGGGTGGCACGGTGAGGGACTGCCGGGCTTGGGGCTGCCGAGCTTGGGGCGGCCCGGTCTGATGCAGGGCGGCCCCTTGGGGGCCGCCAAAAATAAATTTGCCAAGGGCCACCAATTGTCTAAGGCCAGCCCTGACTGGAGGCTGCTGCTGAGTTTATCCACTATGACTCTTAAATCCAGCTTTCCCAGATACAGTCCCCAGTTGTAGGTATCCCCTGCATTACTTGTATCTAGATATATAACTTTGCATTGGCTGTACTGAAAAGCATTTTGTTTTAATAGATTCATGTTACTAAGAAATTCAGATTTCTCGGTGTGATGGCCATGTCCTAGTCATTATTTACTATACCATCAACCTTTGCCATCTGCAAAGTTTATCAGCAGTACTTTTATATCTATTTTCAAGCTATCGATGAAATTGTTGAAAACCATCAGATCTATTATTGATCTATGCATAACCCTACTAAAAAGAACCCCATTTGATGACGGTTCCCCATTAACAAATACTTTTTGAGATCTGTTAGTTAGTCAGTTCTTAATTAATTTAATTTGTGCTCTACTGATATTGTAGTGCTATTTTAAAAAAATAGATTATCATGGGATATTAAGGCAAAGATCTTACAAAAGTCTAAATATTAGAATAAGCCATCATATGGCACATAAGAGAGAGAAATGAAGACTTAAGGAATCACCTGTCTAGAAGGAGAAGAAGCCAGAGCATTCTATGACGGTTGAGAGGAACCAGAATACGGGCGTCAACCTGCTTGTAATGTGTGTGTGTGGGGGGGGGGGGCGGCAAAAAGGAGGTCTCTGTGGAAGTAAGGAAGACAGTGTTGCTCTGGGTGTGGGTATGCATGTGTATAACCCCAGGGAAAGGGACTGTGATGGACACAGCAAGACAGGGACTTATTAGCACTTTGGACTTAAATCCATGAATGTCCCAAGGGAAGGTAAAGGCTAAGTTGTTGATAAACAGCAACCTTATAAGTTGGACAGCAGTGAACTTCACCAGGCTAGTGCATCTCAACTTTATGTGCACCACCAATGGGATCCAAGTCTTCAGGTTGGGGGATTAATGATTTTGGGCACCTCTGGAGGTGGAGGAAGGGATTGTGCTATTGTTTCACTATTGTTGTTGAATTACCTTATGTTTCCCATTCCCATTTCAGCACATTGGTCTGTTTCCATTCCCTTGCCTAATATTCTTTTATACAAATGGTTTAAACACACTCCTATGTGTAACTGTTTTTATAGTTGTTTTTTTTTTTAAGGAGTTTTGAGACACAGGTAAGCAAAATGCCCAGGTTACTTTAGGTCAGGACATCTACCAATACATGTGCCCAGGATGTGCGTGTGGGTGGGTTGGAATATTACATCTATATAATTATCTTTATCAACCAAATTCTGAAAGGTATTACCTAATCTGCCTTGCCTCTTTAATATTCTAGGACCTACATGGCTATAAGGCTATGTCTACACTTGGTAATTTAAGTCAACTTTAACTAAGCTGATTTAACTAAGTTGACCTTAAGTCAACTTAGTTAAGTCGACTTAGTGTGTCTCCACTTAAAAATAAAGTCGACTTAAAGGGGAACTTAAAAAGTCAACCTAGAGCGTCCACACTGGACACCTAGGTCAACTTCTAGGGGCTTAGAGGGACCTAGGGGAGGTCCACAGGGGCAGGGGGGCACCCCTTGCCCAATGCCAAGGTGCTCAGTCTTTGCCCTATGGTACCTAGGTACAATGGGGCAAAGGGGGACAGGGACCCTGGCAGGGCATAGGGGCAGGGTGGGCAGGGCTCTGCCCTGCCAGGTGGGGGGGGCATGCCAGGCTCCCTCTGTGCCCCCCCTGGCAGGGAGGGCATTGGTGTAGCCCTGGGGTAACCCTAAGTCGACTTAGGGCTACCCCACGTCTACACTGGCTTAAGTAGACTCTAGGGAGTCGACTTAAGCCTTAGGTCTACTAGGAAGGTGGTTTTATAAAGTTGACTTAATTTTAATTAAGTTGACTTTATTTTCCTTAAGTCGACTTAAGTAAGCTGCTTAAGTTGACTTAAGGAAACTGTAGTGTAGACGCAGGGTAAATTAAGTCGACTTAAGCAAGCTTAAGTTGACTTAATTTACCAGTGTAGACTCAGTCAAGGGGGTTAAAAATCCAGAGCTGCATACCGATAAAAACTACTGATGAGGAAAACTGACATCTAGAACCATACGTAAGGTTTCCTTATCAGTAGTTTTTATCTGAATGCAGCTCTGGATTTTTAACCTCCTTCCAACCCCACATATTATAATGTGTACAAACATTATAATGTTTACAGTAGAACAACAATAGGGGGAGTGGGCAGATTACTAAATAAGGAAATGTGTGTTCTGCTAGATTTGGTTTGTTCATTGTCAATTGCAGGATCTGGGGGGCTCGCGGGACCATTCTGGAAATGTACATGTGTTGCCTGAATAAAGACAGTTGATACTAAAGTAGCTGCCATATGTGTGGTTTTACAATACAAGAGACAGCAGTTCATTTCTTGTACTTGCCTTATACTCACTCCTGGACAGCGTGTGAACACCTTTATGAAATTTTCCACTAATTTAAGGTGTTGCTCTCTTATTTAAATCAATGCAGTTAAATCAGTTTACTCAGCCATGGATTTGGCTCTGTGTATTTCTGAACTACTGTGTGACTGTGAAGAGCTAGGTCTGTGCTCTGAAATTCAGTCAGATATGGATCCATAACCAGTCTAGCCCCAAAGTTCATGGTGGTTTAGATCTCGTGTGCTAATTTGGACTGCTCTCTAACATGGAAGCAAATAGTGAATTTTCTCCCATGAAAGCTCATGCAACAAATAAATCTGTAAGTCTTTAAAAGTGCCACAGGACTCTGTTGTTTTTCTACATTTTTATTGGTTTGGTGCTTAACCTGAGTGAGTTTATGTTCTTTTAATATATTTTTGCTACTTATAAAAGGACAGGCACTGGAGTTTTATTTATTTATTTATTTATTGGTTTAAATTTTGGTAATGGGCTCACTCGCTAAAGCCTGACCCATTCTGTACTTTTTGATTTATGAGTAAAATACCTTTTAAAAAACAGCCAAACAAAGCCAGTGGGAAAAAACATGATTTGTCAGGATTGATTGATTTATTTTTTTCCCCTGGCCCTCCAAGATCTTAAATGACTTTTTTGCAGCCCAGAAGGGATGTTGGCAAGTTACTACCAAAAGCCTTGTAAATGCAAACACTGACTTTACAAGGGTGCCAAGGACATGTCTGTTTCCTACCTTCTGCCTCTCCAGTGTCTGTCAACAAAGCTAAATTACAGCTGAATCTGATGATTGTGTTAAGAGGTTCCAGAGTGAAAAAAATGAACTGTTGGCTACAGGTCATCTCTTGGGGTAATTATAAGAAAGCTCCAATCTTGCAAGTGCATCCCTGGAGGTACAAAGGACTGCTAGTATGGATGCAACTGCAGGATCAGGACCAATGATTATATTCATTTCTTATTTGTTTATTGTGATGGTCTACTACTAAAGCTAGAGGTAAGCCCTCAATGTCACCCACATCATAATTTATCCAGTGAAGAAGAAATCAGAAGGAGAAAATGTTCACCCTTCCCTTCCTCCTAAAAAAGGAAATCTAACCGCTAGTTCCTTGTACCTCAGAAGCAAAATATAGCTATGTGCAGCATGTCAGATTTATGAAATTATTAGATAATATGATGGGAGTATTTTTCCTCAAGAGGTTTTATCACTTCATAAAACTGTCTTCCTAAGTAATTTACAAGACTGTTTATTTATTTATTTTCAGAATCTCACTGAACAGGAAAACTAGCAGCAATTTGACATTTTAATGTTTATAAGAATCATCATGAAATGTAATGGAATAGATAATCTTTTAATCAATCCCTGCCATGGGGATGTACAGTAGAGAAGTACAAAAAGTTAGACAGACCAGGGCAGCTGGCGAAACAAAACCTTTCTGCCAGTTGTGATAAGGATTTTATAAAATGCTCTTTCTCCCTTTTTCTCCAGGTGTATGACGATTAAGAAATAAATGTAGAACAGAATCCAAGCCCCAGATCTGAATGGTCTTTAATCTTTGGTGAGCAGCAGATTCAGAATTCAGATGCAAATTTCCTAGCAGGGCCTAACAATCTGTGACAGACTTTACCCAAAACACAGATCCAAACACTTTTGTCTGGTGGATGCAGAGCTGTTGAAGCCATGCCAGTCCCAGGATATTAGAAATGTGAGAGGTAATATCTTTTATTGGATCAGCTTCCATTGGCAAAAGAGACAAGCTTTCGAATTTACACAGAGCTCTTCTTCAGGTCTGACTTGAAGTAGAACTCTGTGGAAATTTGAAATTCTGTCTCTCACCAACAGAAGCTGGTTCAGTAAAAGATATTACCTCACACACCTTTTCTCCTTGATTATTGGGATGTTCAAAATCTGCATCTGAATTCCAATATTGTGACTTGAGTACTCATGAATCAGGAAGGACTCTGACCATTGAAATGCAGTATGTAATTTGGATTAATTATAAATGCCATAGATTAAACTATATTAGATTCGATTGCTGGATTTACAGTATTGCTTAGGTTTTTTCACTGCATCTGGGAGAGGGAGGTAAAGCTGCATAGGATAGTATGGTGGGGAGGGATAAATTCTACTTGAAATAAGCTTTGAAAAATACATTTTCCCCCTGGAGAGAAGAGATGATGTAAAGCACATTTACCAACAATTTGTAAGGGATTAGTCAATTGTCAAAAGAGATTGCTTGCAGAAAGATTTCAGAATAAACCACAAAGCTGCAGCTGGTTTTTGATAGCTTTCTACAGCTGTGCACAGCTGGATGAAAGGAACTTGATTCTATGTTACCTGTATCTTTCACTCATGTTTGCTAAATGATGACTCATCTTGCAGTGATGTATAATGGCAGATTCTGGGTCTAAACATAATATGGATTAGATGCCATCAATTCTGAACACTTTAATCCTTTTCTCTACATTTTCTTCATAACTGTAGGTGTTTTGAGTCCCACAAATAAATCCGTAATTACTGCTGCTTTATTTATTACAACTTATAACCACTATAAGGATAAAATCGCCTGTCTAACTCTGGTATTCCTCAATGTCTTTACAGTTCAGTCCAGCAATGCTGTTCTGCATGAGACAGGCTGCCTTTAAAATCATTGGCTATGACTACACTTAAAAAGTTAAGTTGCCCTTAAGTGGACTTAATGAAAGCCTGGTGTGGGCATGGAGTAATTTAGGTTGACTTAAGCATTCTTAAGTCGACCTGAATTGTTAGTGTAGACATAGGCATTGACATAATAGAATATGAGGATTTCCCATAATATTTTAGCACTTAACAGGTAGTTGACCACTGCAGTCTGGGCAAAGGAGATTGCATCTTATTTTATCAGATAACAAAGGTGTAGCCAGTAGTCAAGGTCATGCAGAATTATTTCCATTAGCAGGAGAAATGGATGATGTGAGTCAAGTATATTCTTTGGTCCAATCCTGTCTGTTTGCAAATAATGACCATAATGTCTTGTTTCCTGAATACAGTAGAAACAACAACAGAAGGCTTTTTCCTTGCTCACAGTTTCCAGATTTGCCTCTCCATTCAGTTCTGTGCCCAAAGAACTCTGTCTTTGCTCATTCTCCACACTATGCTCATTATAGCTTCTCTTGTGTCTGCTGGCTTTTCCCTCATTTTCCTGCCTCTCAGACATAGTAAAGTCTGTTAAACAATCCACTAGCCCTGAATTTTCAACCAGTCCCAGGGAAACTTCCATCTCTCTGCATTAGCTTCTGCTTAGGTCTTGCCATGAGGCTCATTGCTTTGGGTAGTGCTTCTATTGTTTTCAGCTCCCTTTCTACGTAAAGGGATATTTAATTACTCTTTCCACCGAGCCTGAAAGAAGGGAGCTTAGCACACCCATCAGCTTTGATCAGGCTTCTGATTAAGCTACTTGAGGGCAGCCATTAAAACCTTCTAGCCTAACAATAGCATTCTTGTACCCACCATAGGAAGGGTTTATTTCGCAAGATGATTTGAGGAATATTATATTCACTACACAATTTACAGAGCCATCAAGAATTGTTAATGCATTTCAAATAGCAAATAACAGGAACAAATAAATCAACAGTCACTATTACGCTATATAGTCTTTCAAATATGTAGGTGGATATTTCTCAAGTAAGGAACTCCTCAATTTAACCTCTGAAAAATGTAATTCCACAATTCCATTGTGCATTCTAGTTCAAACCTGTCATTCTATCACATGGTAACTTGAACAGTCTGTCCAGGAGATCTATTCATAGTATCTGATTTTG
The DNA here is from genome assembly GCA_007922175.1 of Pelusios castaneus. Classification (NCBI taxonomy): domain Eukaryota; kingdom Metazoa; phylum Chordata; order Testudines; family Pelomedusidae; genus Pelusios; species Pelusios castaneus. The sequence goes on from ML685764.1 coordinate 46,609,455, forward strand.
TGTGAGGCTGCTGTCCGTCCAGACTTCCAGAAACTGGTGCTGAACCTAATTCGGCATTCTCTAGTAGCAATTCCATTGTTGCTGTACTAATATCTCCAGAGTTTACCACAACCCTTCTTCTCAGTTGATCCACATGTCAGCACACAACCCTACCATTCCCAGAATGACCATATATGATACTGGTATGTAATATTTTGAATGGTAGTTGGGACCAGGACCAAAGCATGCACAGCTTCAACAAAAAAATTAAGTTTTTTAGCATGTTTGTCACATTCCTGCTTTTGCTTCCATTGTTTTCACTGTATTTTCTTCATTAAATATGGATGTATAAGGATTAATGTTGACCTTAGTTTCCTTCCCATTAACATCTCCACTGGTTAACAAAACAGGCTTGTGGCTGACTATAATAATTAAAAAAGTAAGGAGACACTTTTGTTTCTGTTGTACCTCCAGGTATTCTTTTGTATACCCTTTTGACAAAGTTCCTCTTCTATCTTGATGGGTCCTGCGCTTCCTTCTCATGATGAGTCTGTTTCCCTCAGGCCTCCAGGCCTGGGGAAGGTCTTTTGTCCCGCCTCAAATAGGGGTTTTTCCTTTCCCCAGTCTTTGCACTTGTGGGGCTCTTCCTGACCAGTGTTGTTCTTCTCCTTCTCCATATCTGTCTGTCTTCCCATTGCACCTTGCCTCATCTCATACACTCCCATAGCTCTCCTCACTCTCACACTCCAGCTACACCCTTTCTCTAGAGGGGAAGCTTTTTAACACATCTTGGGCAGGGCCTTGATTAGCTCCAGGTGTGCCAATTCGCTTGAAGTAACCACTGCTCAGCTACAAGGGGGAAAGGTACTTGCTGAGCATGGGGCTAATATATTGGTTTTCTAGAATTCTACAGAAACCCTACAGTCTGAACCTCTATCACAACCTTTAAAATGATCCACTTGCCTTTTCAGCTAACTCATTTGATGATGGATGGTAAGGTGCCAATAAAACAGACTGAATGCTTTTTTGCTTCGTATATCTGGAATTCCATGCTAGTACAAGAACGTCTGCTATCTGATACACCATTTCACATAAGCCATGGATACTGAAACTAGTACTTAATTTTTCAGTGGTGTCTTTGCTGGTGGATGTATTCGTGGGAGAATGTTCATCCATTAGTACTAAAAACATTTTTTCCCATCAATGATCCAAGTATACTCTTCTAGATTTATCTAGCCACTCCCAAAGATGGAGTGGATTTACAATGAGAGCTTTTTTAGTTTTTTTTTTTTTTTTTTGGCAAATATCACAGGATTGCATCTTACTGTCAATATCAGTAACCATCTTTGTCAACTGCATGTAATCTGGGACTAACCTTTTCATTTTAGTAGTACGTGGGCATGTTTAATGGAGTTCATCCATTATTGCTTCACATCCTTATTTTAGAATGATGACCTGTGCTACCCCTAATACACATTCAGCTTGAATATGAAATTCATTGCATTGTTCATAGATCATATCTGATCAGGGGACATCTCCCTAGCACAATTTTTCTAACTTTTGCAAATACTGGACTTTGACCAGTCCATGATTTTATCTGTAAAGCTGTCACTGGAGACATATCAAGATAGTCCATCAGTAAGACTCTCTCTTCACTTTTGTCTTTTTTTTTTAATGCAACTCCATTAAAGGAAACCATCTTAAAGCATCTGCATTTCCCTCCTTACCAGCTTTATATACAATGACATATTCATAGGTTCTTCATCTCACTTTCCATCTCTGGAACATGAGTAATGCCTTCTGTGTTACAGCTTTCATCTATTAACCCTTAATAAAGTCGACTTAAGGGTTACTCCACATCCACACCGTCCTTAAGTCGACTTAAGGAGTTGACTTAAGGCTTAAGTCAACCTAATGGGTGGTTCTTATTAAGTTGGCTTATGCTTTCATTAAGTCGACTTAAGGAATTTCTTAAGTCGACTTAATGAAAGTCTGGAGTAGATAGGGAATAATTTAGGTCGACTTAAGCCTTCTTAAGTTGACTTAAATTGCTAGTGTAGACATACCTGTTGAGTATTTACAGTGACGTACTACTAGGAATCTTCTTTCAGAATGATTTATTGGTAGGCCAGGCTCATTTCTAACTTTGTGAATAATTGCCCTAAGTGCTAAAATGGCAACCAGACCCTCAGTTTTTGGAATCTGGTACTATTCTAATAGTCCAACTTATAGTAACCACATATACATATGAAGCCACCTGGCTTCAACACTGGTACCATTGGCGCGGTCCATTCAGAAAACAGGTTTAATAATACCAGTTGCTTGTGGTCCCACATATACATATGAAGCCACCTGGCTTCAACACTGGTACCATTGGTGCGGTCCATTCAGAAAACAGGTTTAATAATACCAGTTGTCTGTGGTCTTTTAACTTAGTTTCAACTTTTTGTATTTCATGGCAAAGGGTACAGATCTGGTTTGAAATAATGAGGTGTGACATTTGGGTTTACATAGATTTTAGTAATAATGCCTTTTAAAGTGCTCAGTTCATCTTTAAATACTTTCCCATGTAATTTAAAAAAAGTTTCCAGCATTTAGATCATCATCAAATTTCAAGTGATGCACTTTTCCTTTCCAGTTCACTGAAAGGTCAGTCAAACAACTTCTGCCAAGCAAGTTAGGGCCCCTGCCTGTGACCACTAGCAACAGAAGATATGTTTCTTGGCTCTGACAGCAAACCTTCACACTGGTGGCTCCCAGTATCTTTATTGTTTCTTTAGTGTATGTTTTTAATTTTATTCTACATTTCTGCAATAGAGATGGTTTGATATCTTTCCACAAAATTCTCATATGCTACTTAGCTCATGATATGTACACCACATCCTAAGTTAAGCTCAAAGTATGCATTTTTTTCATTTACAGTCAGCCCAATATAAATGGGATCTACTTTAGGAATATTGATTTCAGTTATACTATAGCATATGCTATTTCCTCATCTTTTTCACTACTTTCCTCCTCAATTACACAAAAAGTTCCTTGACTACGAGGCTGCTTTTTATTACTGTTTTGTGTGTCTGCTTTCCTGGTTTTGTTTTGACACACTCTTCAAATGTGTCTTGTCAACTGGCAAATGTGACACTTCTTATTTTTAAATCTGCAGCCCATTGGGGTGTATTTTCCTCTACAACGATAATGCTCTCGGCTAGCTGACTGGATCTGTTTCCCAAAAAGACTTGCTACATACCTTGTGTTTCCTGTTTACTATTTCCACCTCTTCAGGTTTCTCTGGCTTGGGTTTGCCTGAGACTATTTCAGAGTTGTTCCAAATGTTAACAATGGTTCAGACAATAATCACATTTGCATTTTTTCCATCATTAATGCCACAAACTAACTTATCTCGTAGCTTTGTGTCAGGGTTACACCATAATTATAATCTTGAGAGATCTTCCTCAGTGCTGCCACAAATTAGCTTACAGTCTTGTCTGCTTTCCTTGAATGAGAGTTAAACTTAAATCTTTCTGCTATTTCATTGGGTGTTGGGTAGAAATTATTTTTTTTTATAGACTTACTATTCATCAAAAGTTTTATCTCCAGGCTTTCCAGAGGTTAACAGGATTCTCATTAAACTGTAACTCTTGACCCCTATGCTGCAGAGCATAACAACTTTCTTCTTAGCTTCATCAGTAATACCTTCAGCTTTGAAAAAATAAGATATTTCACAGTATAACAAATAAGGACTCTTGTGGCACTTATAAAGACTAATAAATTTATTAAAGCATAAGCTCTCGTGAGTTACAACTCACTTCCTCAGATGCATGAAGTGAAAACAGCAGTTTAGGTATATATAACACAAAGAGTAAGTCAATTCAATTCAAACAGTGCAGATATGGCCCATTCACAACAATTGATGAGAAGGTGAGAATGTTTAGAGGGGAAACTACTTTTTGTAGTGAGCTAGTCACTCACAGTCCCTATTCAGACCCAATCTAATAGTGTCAAGTTTGCATATGAATTCCAACTCTGCAGTTTCATGCTGAAGTCTGTTTTGAAGGTTCCCCCCCGAAGTACTGTAACTTACATGTCTGTTATAGAGTGTCCAAGAAGACTGAAGTGCTCCCCTACTGGTTTTTGAATGTTACCATTCCAGATGTATGATCTGTGTCCATTTATTCTTTTGCATAGAGACAGTCCAATTTGGTAAATGAATATGACAGAGGGTCATTACTGGCACATGATGGCCTAGGTTCCCTCTAAGCTGCGTGGGTACACAACCACACAGTGGCCGTCCCACACCCGCATACTATCACAGACTCCCACGCAGCCTGATCCCCCCGCGTCTCTTCTCCCCAGCAGCCTGATTCCTTCCCCTTTTCTCCAGCCTGACCGTGTTTTAAAATTTTAAGTTTATCCCCATTCATAGCACAAAAGACATTCATGACCACATGGCAAAATACAGGCAACAAAAACTGTGAGGTGTAGATGATGGTGGAGGCTAGATGGGCAGCAAGTGTTGTCTCACATTTGTTTAGTAAATTAATAAAACTACAGTATTTCAGTTTAATATTTTTTATTAAAGTTCAAATGAAAAGACAACATCTATGCATTTCTTTTGAGTTAAGGTACTTAGGCATGCTGATGCTTCCGGTGCCAAAAAACTGTTGCCCATGCTGCACCATGCCTCATAAATTGCCTCTTAACCAGTACAATATCTTGCGAGCTGCATCATCAGCTTAGAGATAACATTGAGTAGATATGCAGGTAAATGAGCCCCTGATGGAGTGGCTGGTTTGGTTAGGTCCTAGGATGATGCCAATTGAGTAGATATGCTGGCAGAGTTGACAAATGGGTTTGTTGCAGGTATAGGTACATGGGTTAGTGTTTCTGTTGTATGGTGTGTAGTTGATAAGTATTTACTTCAGATTGTGGGGCTGTCTGTAAGCAAGAACTGGCCTACCTTCCAAGGCTTGAGAGAGTGAGGGATCATCTTCCAGGATAGGTTCTAGATCTTTGATGATATGCTAGAGAGGATTTACTTGGGGGCTATAGGTGATGACCAGTGGCGTTCTGTTGCTTTCCTTGTTGGGCCTGTCCTGTAGTAGGTGACTTTGGGGTGCCCATCTGGCTTTGTCAATTTGTTTCTTCACTTCTCCAGGTGAATATTGTAGTTTTAAGAACACTTGATAGAAATCCTGAAGACGTATGTCTCTGTTTGAGGGATCAGGCTTGGCTGTAGACAATGGATCATATGTGTCCCAGATGAAATCTGGAGGCATGTAGGTAGCTATAGTTGTCAGTAGGTTTCTGATATAGGGTGGTGTTTAGGTGACCATCCCTTAATTGTACTGTAGTGGCCAGGAAGTGGATCACTCATGTGGACTGGTCTAGGCTGAGGTTGATGGTGGGGTGGAATGGTAACATTCAAAAACCAGGAGGGGAGCACTTAAATCTCCCTTGACACTCTATTATGGACATTAAAGTTACCATACTTCAGCAGGGGAAAAAAACCAAAAACCCTTCAAAAATGGACTTTAGCATGAAACAGAATAGCTGGAATTCACATGCAAACTTGAAAATATGAGACTGAGTCTGAATAGGGACTGTGAGTGACTAGCTCACTACAAAAGGTAATTTCCCTTCTTTAAACATTCTCACCTTCTCATCAGTTTTTGTTAATGGGCCACATCTGCACTGTTTGAATTGAATTGACATTTTTAACTCATGCTTTATGTGTATATATATCTAGCATACTGCAGTTTTCACTTCATGCATCTGAGGAAGTGGGTTGTAACCCACAAAAGCTTTTGCTTTAATAAATGTATTAGTCATTATAACAGTGTTGGGACCCCTTATTTGTTTTGTTGAAATAGACTAACACAGCTATCCCTTTGGAAGATTTCATAGTATTTTTCCCAAGTTTGGTATTGCAGATTAAGTGGTGAAATAATCCCAAAGGTTGAAGCCATTTTCCTTGTAGGCTTCACTCACAGATGACTTCTCAGATCTTTCTTCCTTTCTTTCTTTCTTTCTTTCTTTCTTTCTTTCTTTCTTTCTTTCTTTCTTTCTTTCTTTCTTTTAGCTCCACTCAGCACCACATGTATAACAACACCACATGTATGCCAGCTTCTTACGTATTAACAATCCTTATTCATTCAGTACAGACATGTCTGCAATGACTCTGCAGGCCTCCACTTTCTGCACTTGCCAACAATGAACAAACCCAAACTAGCAAGCCACGCATTTCCTTGTTTAACTGTCACCCACTCCCCTTAGTGACTGGTTATTATACATGTAATAGCAATTCTCAATCCAGTTTCGGAGGGTATGTCTATACAACTAAGAGAAACCTGTGGCTGGCCTATGCCGGCTGACTTGGGCTCGTGGGGATCAGGCTATGGAGCTGTTTCATTGTTGTGTAGACTTTCAGGCTCGAGGACCCTGGAAGGTGCAGGAACAGAACTCTACACAGCAATGGCACAGCCTCATTGCCTGAGCCCAAGTCAGTTGGCACAGGCTAGCGGCAGGTTTTTCTTTGTTGTATAGAGAACAGTGTCTACATCAGCCAAAACATCACATCAGCAAAAACATAAAGGGTGTGAAATGATACACTCACTGAGGGCCTTGAGGCCAAGTTTTGAAAGAGACAACATCACTTTGAACTGAACAGAGCTTTCCTCTAGCCACTAGAGAGGGTTAAAGTTGAATCATATCAGTGTAGTTCAGTTCGGACATTTAAACGACTGTTCCCCTTCCCCTTCAAGAGAAAACTGAGATTCTCTGTTTCCTTGCTGGTCAGTTTCAAATAATCATAGAAGTATAGGGCTGAGAATATAGGACTTGAGAAGTCACCAAGTGCAACTCCAGCACTGGTACAGGACCAAATAAATCTGATAAATGTTTGTCTATTTGTTCTTTGGGGGTGGGGATCCAATGACCTCCTTAGGAAACCTATTCCAGAGTTTAACTACCCTTAAAATTATCAATCTTTTTTCCAATATCTAACCTAAATATCCCTTACTGCAGACTAAGCCTCTTACATCTTGTCCCACCTCTAGTGGACATTGAGAACAATTGATCACTGTATCTTGTATAACAGCCAGTAATATATTTGAAGACTGTCGTCAGGTCCCTGTGTCACCTTTCACCAATAGTATTTTCAGAGAACATTATATTTATATGATTCAAAGTTCCAAGTCCTTCTCACATTGCCACACTATAGAACAGTCCTTTGTTCCTTTAGATAGAATATTTATAACAGGGTCTCACACTTTGTAAGTTGAACTAGCTGTTTCCTATGTAACATAGTAAGCAATTCCAAGGACAGTTGTTTTTGTGATATAGGAGTGCCAATTATTACATGAAAAATTGAAGTTTCTCTAACATTTTTCTGAATCATTTGTATTCCTAAGAATCAAATTTTGCTTTGTTTTTGAAGGTACAAACAACAGACATCAGCATCATGTCACACAGCTTACAGAACTGCTCCTATGTCCTTCATGTCTTTCTTCAAACAGTTTTTATTTTGAATGTTAAAATGAAACTGAGAGAATATTTTAACACCATTCTGCCTTTCTCAGGGTTTAAAAGTAAAAACAAACAAAAAATGACATTAGAGCATTAAATAGATGGGACATTTGGGGTATTTTTGGATAGAGAAAAGTTCAAACTAAGTGAGTTACTTTATACTGAAAAGCAGCCATCGGCAAGGAGATCAGCACTTATGTAACTCTGATTTTTGCATAAAGTGTCTTCCTGTCTAAAATCAGAACCCAGAGATAATTTCATATCCATGGTCCCTAATTTTAAGATGGGCCAAAGCAAATTCTCAGATTCAAAAAAATTGCAAACTCTGGGCTGTTCAAATTATGGACTGGAATGTGATTATTGCAGCTCAGGCCTGACTCATTCATAAAGATAAACTGGATTTGTGAAATCTGAAGCAAAGGTGGAATGAGTTTCAAGTGATTCAGGGCTGAATTTTGAGGAATGGAGCTGATTTATGTTTTTAGTTTAGTGGAAAAGAGGAAAAATGGTGTGAAGTTTCATATAGTTTTGAAGTAAAGGAGGCATTGATTTGATTTTATCTGGATGGGGCATTAATTTGAACCAGAAAGTTAAATTCTACGAAGACACAGAAGCTGAAAGCATAATATATGCCTGTAACCTAGAATGTGAAATTTGATGAATGTCACATAATGCTCAGACAAAGGCTGGTTTCCAGCTCTGAAAAGCTATATGAGCATTCCACAGCTAGGGATGAGTGGACTTCAACAGGTTTGGTGGAAAAGAAATCTATCCTCTCCTTTTTGATCTGGAAACTGAGGGAGCATTGCTTGCATATGATCTTTTATGAGGTTTCAGATACTTTCTGATCTGATCCAGTTTAGCACTATACAGTTGTCCTCACAGATTTGGATAAGCACTGTAGGTGGGATTTTCAAAAGCACTCCCTTTTGGCCTAACTCTTCTGCCACTGAAGTCAGTGGTGAAACATCTTTTGATTTCAGAGGGAGTAGACTTAGGCCCATATTGAATATTTTTGAAAACCTGCACTCTGAAGCAGCCAGCCTGGAGAAAAACATTTTATGATTTTTTTTTTTCAGTTCCTACAACAAATAAAATAGTTCTCAGGTGTCATGTTGTCTGAAGTGGCTCACAACCATGACTGCCTACCTCAGAGCAGATGGTCAAAAACAAGGTAGATGTCTCAAACTGTTCACATCTTCTATACTTAGATTTCATCAAGCCAGTAATCAATTTGAACTCGTGGATCACTATATCAATCTTACCATGGAGTCACAGACAGCCTTCTCTCTCTCCAGTCTATTGTTCTACCCAAGCAAGCTGGGCTGTATGACAAATGGTCATCTACCTACACACACACATACATACACAATCACTCACAAAATATTTAGGTTACTTCCTGTCCCAAGCGGCAACCACTTATCCCAGCTCAGCTGATACTTTAGGTCTTACATCAAAGATCTGCCTGTTTACAATCCTATACTAAATTATCTAAAGTCTTAATAACAAGGACAATAGTATTATTTGCAGGTTAAAGCAAGCATATATACACAAATGCATTACCATCTAATGATCCCTAAGGATGACTGAGATGTGGTAATCTGTCAATTCAAAATGTCTTCCAAAGTGGATTTACATGTAACCCCTGGGGCTCTCTGTCTTTGTTTAATGTCTCTGTTCCTGTGAGAATTCAAACAACAAATACATGAACAATCTTCAAGCCACCTCTTTTTGTTTCCCTCTTCCAGCATTCAAATCACTTGAACAAGGACTTCTTCATCTACTTCTCTATGAATGGATGTGGTAATTTACAAAGCTTTTGTCTTAGGCTGGCACAGTTAATTTTTTATATTCCTCCCATATGGGTAGGGGAGGTGGCCAATTCCATTTCTTGGATTCACAAGTTCAGAGAAAACATTTGCAGAGATATAAAACAAATTTTACATATTTCCTTATAGCATGGAATATTGACATTACAACGAGATTAATGCATATAGCAACTTACAAGCATTTCATAGAGTCTAAACACTACAGTATCTTGAAACTAATACTTGAACAAAACTAACATACAGGTGAGCTGCTTTGGTTTCCAGCTATGAGTCTGTCACTTCTTAGCTATCACCTATGGCCTAGGGCAGAGCTGGCACTTGTTTTAGCAGCATCACATCAGGAGAAGAGTCATTTCATACCTACCACAACGTGTGGTCTGTGCTTAGAGCAGCCCACACCATTGTTTTTGAAACTTCAGAAAAGCTTCAGCTAATTCAATTTGAATTTTGGGCAAATATCCCAACTGGTTTTAATTTTATCTAAACTGGATTCTTCATCTCCATTTATTAGACAGTAAAACTATTAGAAATGAAACAGAATCTGTGAAGAAAGTGAACCTATACTCAACTGTCCACTCATCCACACCACTTAATCCTCTATCTTTCTGATTACCGGGTAATGCTTCAACACATTCATGGTTTTCAGTACTGCGAGAATGTTGAGATGTTTTATTATCTGGGTTATGAGCTAACTGGGAGAACAAATTGAAAGACAACAAATCTGGATCTTTATCTTATGCTTCCATATGTTCAGTTTTTGGGGGAAATTGTTCCTCCGTGGTGATGGAAAAGGGAAATTCAATCCCATCTTTGACCATAATTATTGGAATGGAGTCTGACCACAGGCTGGTCTCATTACCCAGAAGTGGCAACTGATTCTGGAATCCTTTGTGAAGGTCACAGGATTTCTTACACCTGTTCTTTCTCAGCTTTTGGCCCACCGATAATAACTTACAGAGAGACCTACCTGAAGCTCCTGCTAGAAAACTGCACAAGATTTCAGGCCCTATTTTCCTTTCATTTAAACCAGTTTTCCATTGACTTAAAAGAAGTCATTTCTCATTTACACTGGTTTAAGGCAGTAGGAATTAAGCTACTGAGCAGCTTTCCTGAACCTGGCATTAGGTTTTAGATTTCAAAAGCAAAATAAATGGGCCTTATGGTTATGATGGCTGCACTCCAGGAAACAAAAGGGAGAACAGAGAAGGAGCAAACTTCCTTGCTGTGCTGCTGAAGGGAATGGGGCATGGCAACAGGGGGATGAAGATTCCAGCTGTTCTAGGAAAGAATCTCTATGGAGGACTTTACATTCCAGAAGAAGGGAGTTGTGTTGCCTAGTGTGGCCTTATACCCACACGAAAGCTTGAAATCATGGTGTCATTGACACCAGTGGGAGTGTTGCCATTGAGTTCAATAGGACCAGCATTTCACCTACTATATTTAAAGTCAAGGTGTTGGCAGGCTGAACATTTGATCCATGCTTGTGTTTTTTGTTTTGGGGGGTTTTTTGTTTGTTTGTTTTAAAAGATCCAATTAAATCTTTAAGTTTTTCCATCCCAAACAATCCCAAATGCTTCAGCTTTTTAAGGAATAAAAGCAAAAGCAGCCCAGTCCTTAGGAGCAACCCTCCAATAATAAAAGCTTAGCTCTCATTAGCCACTATAGAACAGGAAAAGAGAACAGGTGGAATTGAAGGAAAATGAGATTGATTGGGAAATAGATTCAGGCTTCCTGACGTTTTCATTTATTGTAAAAAAGACCAAGGGAAAAATTGTATTTACAAATTAGAAAGTGTAATTTGAGTGTTCATTTGCCATCTGGTGTACTATTCTACCATACTCTGAGATCTTGTGGTGTCCTGACTGAATGCACAAAGCCATGCTATGGAACTTCCCTGGTTTCCATAGCTCCGTGATTTACCTCTGCAATTCATCACTGACATATTATTTCCTCAAATCAAAATACATTTTGACTAGTTATGTCAGATCCAGTCAAGATAAAGCATCATGCAGTGTTACACATTTTAGACTGTGAAAGCAAAGATGTGTCTGACTGGATGTTTAATTGAGCCAGAAGAAGGGAAAATAGTACACAAATCACTGCACCTGAAGTGCACTTTTAAAATGTAGCAGGATATTCTGTCATTAATATTAATTGCATTAACTACATATGAATATACACCTTCCATTAATGGAAATTAATATGGTGCACCTACATAATACCAGTCAGTCAAGGACTCAAACCTCAGGTCATACAAATATCAGAACAACATTCAGATCTGGATTTTGCACTCCACAGAATTCGAGGTGCTCAGCTCCAAGGATATGGATTGGTCCTTTCAATGGACCATTTGTGACTTTTTGATCCAGATCTGATTTCAGATTTAGAATCTTCACAACTTTGATAGGTTTTGGTTTGGACCCATGTAAACTCTCAAGATTTATAGTTTTGCTAAAACACTCTGACTGCCACAATGCTAACCAATCAAATTTCCTGTGTCAAAACAGGAACAAAATGCACAGGATCCTATACAAACTGGAAATAATATTGTATTTAATGAACTGAATAAAATATTAAACTCTGATTGTTAGAAAGTGTGAAATTGCACAGACTACACTCCATGTTAACAGTGATGGAATGAGTCTAATCAAATATCGATGAATTGAGACTTGATATGGTGCACATTATGTTTAGAAAACAAGAAGATTTTATTTATTAAGACATGGCTATGATTGTCACTTCAGAAGGGATTAGGTACAGTATTTTTCTTCTACATTACAGCATAATTCATGCATTCCATTTAGATTCATATTTCAAGGAGATTAATGCCTGTGTGATAAGACTTTGCAGGGTGCTGCCTTTGGCATGCTTACTGATGTGATAAGCTGCTAAAGAAATGTCTTGAAAAGGGGAAGGGGAGGGATGAGTAGGAGGAAGGCCCAGCTTGCAAGCATGAGGTATTGTAGTGAAGGATGAAGGGTCTTTTATTATTGTTAGTTTAAAAGTATGTTTAAACCCTAACCTGTTGGCCTTTGACTGTCCTTTTAATTGAGGAGAATATTTATTCAGGACATTCCCTTCCCCAAACAGCACATGAATCATGAAACTGTGCAAATAACAATGTGTGCATAGTGGCACATGGTGATACCCAGTGGCACATACATGTTGACAGTTATGATCCAGGTTCTCTGTCACATGCCAAACATTTCCACCCCAGCACAGGAAGAAGGGATCTCTTTTTGGGAGGTCAGTGCAGCCCTGGCTTCCCAGTTCATAACCAGTGTATGGTTCTTTAAGGACCATAGCTACATGGCAAAAGTCAGAGGAACTCTTGGGCTGCTCCAATGAACATTGGGACCAGTGAAGCTTGAGCAGCAGGGTGTTATAATAGGGTTCTTGATGGCTCCAACCATCTCCTGCACTGAGTAGATCTCAACATAGGAAAGAATCATTCTCTACAGAAAACAACATACACTGAATCAGGTACACTATGCAGGGTATGAATGCCGGCCAGAGGGCCAAATATTTTGACTTTTTGTAAGACAGACATGTGATAAGACAAGACAAAAATGAGGAAGTAATCCTGTGAATAGGCCCACCTGATGATTCCTCAGTACTTTAGAGCAAAGTGAACCAAATTGCAGGACATTATAAGGAAAAGATTTCCTCCTTTACTATCTGATGTTGTTAAACCTCCAGCTACAGACTGGTGGTTAGTTTTGTCTACAGTGCAACCTCCTCCTTTACTCTAGTCCAGACAGTAGCCATGGAGAAATGATGCTGTGCCCAGAAGAGTGTTATGAACAAAAGCAACATCTTGGAGCCTGGTATTTCATATTCATTTCCACACATCTTTAAATATGAAAGAACATGCAATTTTTTATGATCAATAAAAGCTTTTTATTGCAATACTTTTCTTATATTAATTCCCCCCATTGTCATAAAATTTAATATTCACATATATTTCACTAATTTACTGTGCATTTGGACAATCAAACCATTCTGGAGGTTCAATCACAATAAACACAACAGTATATCAGAAACATTCCAGACACTGCAAGTCGTTACACAGTCATTTAATTAACCTGTTTAACAAGAGCATGCTTTGATGTGCAAATAATGGAGTCCTTGGGTATTGTGTGAGGATCCAACATTCAGTGGTTATTCTGGGAAGTGGAGTTTGTTGCACCTTATAAATACACAAAGCAACTCAAATGGCCCTTGCTTTTCATTTTATTTCTCTATCTTTTTTAAAAAAATACATCAAAGGAAAACACATTTTAGCCACATAACTGGAAAGTAAAATACAAAAGCTGGCTAGAACATTCAGGCACTCTCTTAACAGAAATGATCTGATTGTAATTCCCAGGGACTTGATCCTGAGGGGTTCTGAGCACTAACCATTGCCACTGACATTAACACAAGTTGGTGTTTGGCAACACAGAGTAACAGACTCGAAACTTGCACAAGCTAGGTGTTAACCCCTTTGAACAAGTTCTCATGTAGGCAATTATCCAGACCCCGAAGTTTCTTGTTTTATCTCCTGTCCTAAACTGCAGTGTATTGCTGTGCACTGCTGAACACCTGCCATGTTCCACCCCAGAGGTGGCTGCCAGTGGTAGGTAAATTGATTATGTAGATCAATACATATAGTTGTAGGGAGCTCTCAGCTGTTCTGGGATGAAAAGTTCTGTATGATTGTACATAGCATAGTCCCATCTTTACAGCAACCCAAGGCTGCCCGCTGGGGGTCTGTAAAACCATGGTCAAAACTCCCTCTGTTTTTGTGATGGTCCAAGACCAATTTGCAACTGGACAGTATGTTCAGACTGCCACTCTGAGCTGCTTTAAATGCCATCCTCTGCTACACAGATGGCGTGGCCTTAGATCACAAAGAAAGCCAACTGAATAACGTAAGAGGCACTGTGGTCTCAGAACAAAGGATAATTCATTCTAACCTGCACTCTGACATTGAAGGACCCCACTATGGCCTTTTCTTAAAACACCTCACCTCTCTTCCTTAGTGTTCCCATTAGTAAATCTGAAACAATCATATTTACTCGCCTCACAGGGTGGGAACATACAATGATTTAGAAGTCAATGTTTGCACATACCACACAGGGAATAGAAATCTCTGTAACATACAAAACATTCTTTAGCAGCTGGGCCTCTTGGATCTCCATGACCCTTAGCTCAGAAGGTAAATTGCTCTTCCAATATTTTGTTTAAATACTGGCAACTGTGCTTAAATCTGAGCACAAGCAGCTGCACTACATTTCAGCAACAGGAGATTGCATGTTCACACTCACCCACGCATACATGAAGTTAAATTTAATTGTATGCCAAAACCTATTCTTGCTATTTTCTCCTCAGTTGGCTCAATGCATAGCAGGGTGATAGCAGCATTCAGGAGACAATTATATGCTATTGAGTATTTTTTTCATTGGAAGGAACCATTGTTTGGCAGTAAAAATATTATTTAGTAGGCCAGCCCCCAAATGCTGCCACTTTCTATTAATTAGAATACCTCTAGCAGAGTCTAATCCATAGCTCCCCGCATGCTTGCTACTCACTAAAGACAAGAGTCCTGTGGCACCTTAAAGACTAACAAATTTCTTCGGGCATAAGCTTTCGTGGGTTCAAACACACTTTGACAGATGCAATTATGTGATGCATCTGACAAAGTGGATTGGAGCCCACAAAAGCTTATGTCCAAAGAAATTTGTTAGACTTTAAGGTGCCACAGGACTCTCGTTGTTTTTGCTGTACACAGACTAACATGGCTACCCCTCTGGAAATTGTCACTCTCTAAGGCTATCTCTACACTTACTAAAATTAGTTCGAATTAGTTAGTTCAAACTAACTTTAGTTTTAGTTAGTTCAAATTAGCTTAGTTAGTTTTTTTTAGTTAGTTCAAATTAGCTTAATTTGAACTAGAAAAAATTAGTTCGAACTAAGCAAGTACCATTCATGGCACTTGCTTAGTTCGAATTAGCGATCTTCATTGATTTCAATGGGCTGGTTAGTTCGACCTAAGAAATTAGTTTGAATTAACATGGCCACATTGGCTAATTCGAACTAGTTAGTTCAAATTAACCCTTACTTCTAATACCCTATTCGAAGTTATTAGTTCGAATTAAGGAAGCCTTTAATTCGAACTAATTAAAGCCTAGTGTAGCCATGGCTTTAGTTAGTTCGAATTAAGCTTCCTTAATTCGAACTAACTTGCCAGTGTGGACATAGCCTAAAGGATTATTATTCTGAACTCCCCTCCCCATCTTCGACAGGGATTGCTCTGTCATCCCAACACAGCTCTGTGAAAACACTTCAGTCACAAGCTACAAACATGAACTTTTATTTCCTTTCAGGCCTCTGTCAAGCTCTGTTGTTGCATCTCTATCCTGACCAGCCATACATGCTATGTTCTTCCTTTCCTGATGCAGCTCTGCAATTGCATATTTATAAGTATTTTTAACATGCCCATCCAGTATTCCATTTCTAGCAATACCATGAGCAAAAGCTGCACTAATTAGTGTGTGATGCTTTGGGGATGGGGCTAGGTATCTGCTCAGGTCTAAGGTGATCTTTTTAGAAGATACAAGGATAGAAATCTTTTTGATTATATTTTTTCCAAAATAGAAAATGATCTTACAATGTTTCTGTAATAGTAAATCAGCTTGGAGCACTAACGACATCAGCATATAGTAGCTACATGAGAATAAGCTGTACGATCAATAGCAGCTCAAACAAAAAAAAAAGATGCTAAGAATTCTAACACCCCAGCAACAAGGAATGCTGAGAGGATAAGACTGAGAAATACTTTTGGTACATCAAAGAACACAGAATAAGAACATCAGCAGCTCTCTCCACCTATTGTAAATTATGTTGGTAAGTTCTGTCTCTGAATATTTCCCATTAATTTCCATCACAAAAGCTTGATCTGCTGCTGGCATAACAGAAAACTTTAAATTATATAAGCTTCAGGGGAAGGCTGATATAATACATGCACATTTAAGCTATCAGATTTTCAGTATATTGGAAAATACATATAAGGGCAACAGCCAAATCTCTCTGCATTGTCCTCCTATTTTTTTTCCTTTTAAAGGCATATAGCTATGTTAACTATACCTTCCTGAATGCATGAATTTCTCTATTAAGGTTACTACACTACTAAGAAAGTTTGCAGCAAGACACAATGTGTGTGTGCGCGCGTGCTACTAGTACTAGCTACGTAGTAGGCCACTGAAAGCAGAAAAGATTCACCCAGGGTGAATTTAAATCTCATGGGCCTGAATATCCTTTCACAGCAGACTCCACTGACTACAGTGGTATTACTCCTGACTTCAATTGCTTTTTAAGTGATAGGAGAATTAGGTCCCTCATATTTGGCTTCCTTTTAGAGCAATCAGCAGGTGAAAAGAATGGTTGGACAAATTAAAACATGTAGAGACCATACTGTCCTTTCAGGGATTAAACACTAAGGGTCGGTCTACACTGGCAAGTTAGGTTGATTTAAGGAGGCTTAAGTCGACCTAAACAAAGCTACGTCCACACTGGGCTTTTATAAAGTCGACTTAGGCATTTCCTTAAGTCGACTTAAGGAAAGCTTAACACCTCCTTTTAGTCAAATTCCAAAGGGGTA
>ML685764.1:46626825-46654651 GCA_007922175.1 Pelusios castaneus
CTTAAGTCGACTCCTTAAATCAACTTAAAGCCAGTGTGGATGGGGATTAGCGCCTAAATTGACCTTATTAAGAGGACTTGAAGCATTAAGTTGACTTAATAAGGTCAACAAGGGGCTATGTCTACATTAGAAAAGTTAAGTTGATTTTGTTAAGTCGACTTAATAAGGTCAACTTTAAGTTGACTTAACAAAGTTGACTTAATTTTTCTAGTATAGACATAGCCACAAAGCTTCTCTCAACCAAAAAACAAAATAGTGGTGTAAAGTGTAGATAGGTAAAAGAACAAACTCTTCCCCTGTGAACTCTTGAGCTCTTGCTCCTTTCCTAGCTATCCTTCAACACTGTCCCTCCCTGTTATAACACCCTAGGGGAGTTACCTAGTGCCCACAGCTGACCATTAATTCCCACCAGCTGACCCTGCTCTGTTAACCTACAAATCCTTGTACTCAAAGCTCCTGACAAGGGCTTTCCTTTAGCTGAAAAAACAAAAAACAATCCCCCGCAAAAAAAACCCCCTAAAATAAACCAAAAAAAAAGAAGTAAAACAAAAACCAAAAAAACAAACCCTTTCCCCTGCCATTCTCTGGCTGTGTTCTATGTACCCTGTCACAATATGCTATAAGCACACAAAGTCTGGTTTTGCTCTTTGGCAAAACAAACAATGCTATTGACTTCTAACAGATCAAATCTGACTTACAGCAGGGTTTTTCCATTCAGTGTTCCCAACTGCTTATTGGTGCTTTTCTTTTGCTTGGAGAAAATCTTGGTGTTATTTTCCATAAAACATACATATGGGACTGAATACACAATTTACTTTAATTAATGGAAAGGCACTCATTGACTTCAATGGACTTTGTATCATATTCTTATTAAAAAGCCAAAGGCATATACATAGCCTGTTGTATTATTCCAACACCTTAAAGCTAAAAGTGTGCGGGATGAGTGAAGGCTTTTGAGTGGTTCAATCGCAGGACTGAAGAATCAAAACTCACACATGATAGTCCCAAATCTATCACTCATTTGGATTAATGTGGACAAGCCAATATACCCGTGTGAGCATTCTAAGCTTTGGCAAAATGGGTATAACACTTACCATGCTCAAATGGGTACTGCAGGAGCTAATTAATGATTACAAACTGCTGTGAGAACCCAGGATCACAGGTGCTAACATAGAATCATAGGGTTATGAGGGACAGCAAGAATCATCCGATCAGTGTACGGTTATGGCAAACTACTGGTATTCTACAGAAGAGTTGACTTACGTGTATTTTTTAAATGGCTACATATTGGGTTGGACTTAAACATTTAAGGCCCAGATCCACAGAGGTACTTAGGTGACTAAATCCCAGATTCAGGTGCCAAACTCCCAGACTTAGATGCCACTGGGATCTATAAAAGCCTCCCTATGCTGACATGGAACTCTGTAGGTCTTTACATCCCCTCGGTCCCTAACTTTTCAGGTAATAGTTCCATAGGCAACTACATTTCTGGCTTTGGGCATGCATTGCTGCCTCCTTTCTAATGTCTAAACCCCATCTTGATCCAGGAACTAGCAGAAGTCTCACCCAGGTGTAAATATATAGATATAAAAAATAGGGTCTCCTGGCTCTCTGGGCAGTGCAATAACCACTGAGCTGTGGGATTTTTTGATTTGGGGCTCCTTGAGTCTCTCCTGTTAAAGCTGTCTAGCTTTATATATATAAAGACTGATTGGAGCAGGGGGACTGGGCATGGGGTCAGTGACCTCTAAGAGGCATTCTTTCTGGCTCAATGACTCTCAGTTTTCAATACTCAATGGAACAGCTTCACCAGAAGAGAACAAGGGTACTCTAGAGCAAGCTATCTCAGAGCTCAGTGGTTTAAGTATGCTCCTGAAGTGTAGGAGGCCCCTCTTCAAATCCTTTCTCTCCCCTCAGGCAAAGGGGGACTTGAACCTGGGTCTCCCACATTCCAATGTTCTAACTATTGGGGTAAAGTGTAAAGGAGGACACTAATACCATCTTGTTTTTCACGGGCCATTTTGCATGTGGTGAGGTAGGTCGATTTAAGGGTTTTCCTCATCTACACTGGATTAAGTGGACTTAATAAGGTCGACTTAAGCCTTAGGTTGACCGTAAGAGGTGGTGTTATTAAGTCGACCTAACGAAGCACTTAAGTTGACTTAATAAGCACCCAATGAGGATGCAGCAGTCCTTAAGTCGACATAAGGCTCCAGTGTAGATGTACCCTAGGAGTGAAAGAAAACTGCTTGTTTAATGATTTGTTCCTCCAAAAATTTATGGTGCATACTGATGTATTGCATTTTTTCTCTAGATATTATGGATCTTTCATATAGACTTTAAGAGAAATCACTAGATCAGTGTACTTGGGACACCCTATTATGTTAATATCAAAATCCATGTTATGTATTAAATCCCTTCTTTTAAAAAAAAAGCTGGTGGCAATGAGGCATTAACGCATCACTGAACATGCACATCCATGTGTTTGGAAATAGCTGTGTTATCAGCTGAGACCTATAGACTAATGTTAACAAAGGGGTGAGATAGAGACAAATGCAGATTGATTCTCAAACAATTGCTACATTGAGGTTAAAAAAAAAAAAGTTAACTCTGTGTCTTAAGAGTTTAGGAAACTGTTATTTGCAGGAATGTGAAAGAACCCAGTGGCTCTGGCCTAGGTGAAAATGGACACAAAATAACTGGATCCAAGAATGAGCACATGTTGCTAGAAATAACTATTGTCTGGGATACCTATCAGGTGGGTGATAGATAAAGCATGAAGCAAATTGGGAATTTTTAACTGAATTACTATTGATAGTCAAAGAAACTTTAGCTAGTGAAGTCCTACCACCAGCATATTCAGAAATCTGTAGGACCTATGTCTGCTCTACTTTCCCCATGAAAAAAGAAAACAAAACAAACAAACAAACAAAGTTTTGATGGCTTTATTAGCTACACATCCAGTCTTTCCAATGCTTGTGTGGGATAAGGAAGTACTATTAACTGTAATCTGCAGATGGAGAAACTGTGACACAGAAAAGTTGAATGATTGCCCATGGTCATATATTTAATTGTGGATGGAGCCAAGAATTAAACCCAGGAATCCTAGAACCCAGCCCTCTAGTTTAGTGACGAACTATTCTTTCTCTCTAAAGTACGTCTATTTTATTTTTTATGAGCTACATACATATTTTATTGTACTTAATTGGAGTTCTCTACCCTGGACATTTCACATAGCTTTTTTTTTTTTTATGGTGATTTAGTAGTTAAAGTACTGAATTAGCTGAGCAAAAATATGTGAAGAAAGAAGCCACTTATAAGCCACTTATAATTTATGGATCAGTGCTATGCAAAATCATTCAGCTGTCCCTCCTAAAATGCAAAAAGTTCAAGTTCCCTTCTTATTAAACTTTATGAATAAATAGAGACTCACTACTACATATACAAAAGAGGACACCGATTGTCTCTTTAGTGGAAAGAATTAACAGTCAAGAATCGAACTGCAATACCAATAACATAACAATGTCATTCTGTCCATTCCAAGACTTGGTATATGCAGACATCACTGTTAAAAGCAAAATATAAGCATGTGATTCTTGCAAGGCTACCAGTTCATCTCTTTAGATGGCTCACTGGTGGGTCGTACTTCATTTGCAATCTATTTGTCTCAGTTTCAGCCTAAAAGTGTAGTAGTCTATCTTTCATCTTTTTGCCTTGGAGACACTAACACAGTATTAATTAGAGCTGTAAGTTTTGTGGCAATCTTAAGTCATCCAAGGACCTTTAAGGATATCTGGCTAAATTATCTTTCAGTGGCTAATTAGCTGCATCTCCATTAACTTTTATTTTGTCACTGCAAACTTTTCCTCCATTTTGACTACACTGAATGTAGCACAGGCTTCATCACAGATACTTTCTTGCTGCACATCAGCTTTCTGAACATAAAGACATAAAATTCCACTTTTCTTTTCCTTTTCCGTTTTTTATCCTCATAAATGGCCGATACATTCCCCGTTCCTGGGATGATCGTGGTAGCAGGTACCACACAGATCAATTTTATTAGATAGAAATCAGATCAAACAAAGGCAGTTTCTTAACATTCTCCAAAAGATTATTTATACATTGTGCGCTTTCCATTTTTTATAAGTGGATATTCTTATTAGAATCAATCTTCCCCATGTCATTTTTCAGAGCTTTAAAAATCAGCTAGATGTGAAAACACATTATTATTTCAACTCTTTGGCATACCAGAGGCCTCGTTTTTTCACCTCTCAAAGGATTTTTTCCCTTCCTCAGAGGCAGGCAAATATATAAGCCTTTAAAATGCAAATATTGATATTTTAAAATAATAGAGTCTTTTCTGTAATAGAAATGCAAGGACTGAAAGGAAACTGAAATTCACAACTTTGGAATCTTTGTCAGTTAGAGTGTGTGATTGATATAAACCAGGGTGATAAGGGGAAACACAGAAATGGGGGAGGGAGAGTGTGAGGACTTTCCATTTGTTTTTGTCTTTAACATTGTGGACGAGTGTTGATAAATAAAGCTGATGTTCAGCTGGCTGTACATACTTTTGATTTCACTAAGCTCTGTGCTTTCTCATCCAAGCATCCTTTTTTCAGTATTTTTATTCAGTGGGTGAAGTGATTCTTACATACCCAATTTGTAAAATGCTTTGGGATCCCTTGGGATAAAAAAGCATCATAAATATGCAAAATGGTTGTGCAAGATAGACATTTTATTTTACTACAATATCAGCATCTTTTTATTGTTCCTGAGCCCATACACTGATTGGTGCTTTATCCCTGTTGGTTGTTTTAAAATCTTTTGTTTTCTCCTTCCATCCCATAAAAAGAACTTCACAGTCAGCTATCTCTTTTCAAGTGAAGAGCCAACATGCTTTTTTTTTTTTCCTTTTGTTGAGAACAGCTGTGTCTTCATCTTGGTGTTGATATTTAGCACTGATATACAGCAGACAAGAACTTCAATGCAAATAGCTATTTGTCAACCCAGTTCTTGGTCAGGACAATCTTCCTTACATAGTTCCAATGGGTATCTTATTGTTAGTCTTCTTTTCATGATGTTGATGTTGCAGTGGCATGAGGCTCATATATCCTGTGTGACATTATTACAATGGATGGGTAACTGCGACTCGGTAAATGATGTAAACTTCCTAACCACATTAAGAAGCCGAACTCAAAGGTTTATTTCCATAGATCCATATTGTGTCTAGACCTAACAAAGTAATAAAGAACCACAGAGAATGAAAATTAACCCAGATGGAATTCAACTTGCAGTAAACACGTAGTAAATTGGGACAAATCACTATTGTTAACATAAATGGAAAGGAACATAGAATAAAACAAATACTTCAATTTATTGTTTAGCTATTCAGCATTTGAAGTCAACTCAGCTTAAGTCTGGTCAATCTGAAGAAAACAGAACCATTGCTGACAATGCTTTACAGAAGTGAGTGTGTCTGACCCAGGATTGAAAATGATATAAGAGTTAATATGAACAGCAGACAGCCATCCTTCATACATTGCCTTTTATAATCTGTAGATTCACCATATTTTATATAAATAAATAAATTTGTTTGTGTTAAACAGGGCTTGATCCAAAGAGCACAGAAGTCAATGAAAGGCTCCCATCAACTTTATAGACTCACAGTTTATCCAAATAACAGCGTGTGTAACCTAACGGACTAGGTTAGGACACATGAGTCTAATGTGAATAAAAAGATTATGTGCTTACACAATGTATGGTTACAATAAGTGGATTGCTGCTGTCTTCTCCACAGGTAACTATGAGCTCTAAAGAAAAAAATCTTCAGGCAAAGGTATATTTTGTACTTGGCTTGCTTGACAGCTTTCCATAGCTAAATCATATCACAGAGCTGAGCAAGTGATGAAAGTCTTCCCAGATTCTAATAGTTATGATATATTCACACTCCAGGAGGATAGGGATAAGTGTGTGGAGTTGGTGGGAGAACTCAACCATTGGGCCTGTTCATGGTTTTTAAAGGGTGGGGCCAGACATAGAGGGACTTGTCACCAAGGTGGGATTAAAGTTCTTGGGGCCTGGCTGGGGCTGCCCACTCTTGTGGTTCCACCCCACCATGGAGGCACCCAGCTTGGGGGTGGGGCAGTACTTGGTGCTGGGGGCCCGCAGTCCAGCCAACCATGGGGGCGGCTGGCACTTGGTACTGAGGAAGCCTGGTCAGTGCTGGGGGTGGGGTGGGGGGCTGAGCTTGATGCTGGGGGAGGTGTGTGGGGGGGATGGGGGGCAGCAGCCTCTGGGGACAATGGGCTAGAGGCCACAGTTCGTGGTTCTCCCCCACTGCCCCCAGGCTGGCAAGTCTGCCCAGCAGCAAGGCTGGCTTGTGTGTGGGGTGCCCTCTGGTAGTGGCACTCCAGGCCTAGGGGCGCAGTTGGGCTGCTGTGTCAGGCCCCCGGGGGGCCTGGCCAAGCCAGCCTGAACTACATAGACCAGCCAACCCCAGGTTGGGATGGGAGTGCGACAGTGGGGCCAGATTTTGGCAGGGCAACAGGGCTCCTCCTTTAGTCCGGGGCTCAGATCTACAATCCTTAATGCCCTTGCCTTAATCCAGCCCTGCTTGTCATTTGTAGCAGGTTCTGGAAGTGTTCTGACTGCCTCCACATTCAGGCAGAATGGCTATTCCCAGAAGCTTGCATCACAGTGGCAACTGATTCATCATTTGAAAGGGTATAGCAGGCACTCCTCCCTGTGCCAGCTTCAATCTTTCAGCCCAGGTCTCACCCTTCTTTGGGAAAGGGCTGTGATATGCACCCACTTTGATCTGTGTGGTTTCTTCGCTGGAATACCTCAGAATAGCTTCATTAAAATTGGGGGAGATATGCCAAGTTAGGCTGGCTGGGAATCTGTCCCCACCCTAAGGAGTGCAAGGGTTGGGATTAAGCTTGTTCCTTGGGCAAAATATAGGGAGAGTTAGGAGAAAAACTCCCCTTAGCTCCCCTCCCCATCCCCATCGAATGTACCCAGGCAGCGCTACACACAATCTGTCCCTTTCAGTTAAAGCTATAAACATAGGACCTGATCCAAAGCCAAGCCCACTGAAATAAATTGAAAGATGTCAATGGGCTTTGGATCAAGTCCATACTCCATACAATGGCATCAGTCATCAATCCCCTGAGCTACTCTTGCTTTGTGGTTATTCTAATGACATCAGAGCTCTTGAATGCATATGTATAACTTCATAGTTGCCTGTCTTCTTTTCATCTTTGCTTCTCTCCTTTCCTCTGTTATCTACACATTGCTGTAAACCAGTGGGAGATGCTAAACAGCTTCTCTCTCTTATAATGTACACACACACACACACACTTACTTAATTTTCATCTTCCAGTCACTGGCAGTGTGCAAACAATATGAATGAATATCTCCTAGCTACAATTCTGAATTGAAAAAAGGATCCTAACCTGTATAAGTGTCATGAGATCTCCTGGAAATGAGCTCTGGAAGTCACAGACAGCAAGTTTTACATTACATTTCACAGCACGAGAAGGAGTTTTAATCTCTCAACCTGAAATATCTAACTTACCCTGGGCTGCTCATTTTAGATTAAAGCAATAATGACCTCATTTCCCCACAGTGGTGATACTCCATTCTTCACCATGGTGTGTAGCACAGATTTAAAGGGGCCATGGTTAATATTTACAGAGATTTAGAAAGGTAGGCTGGTACTACTAAAGAAACACATTTAATGAAGTGAGATTATTTGTAGATGCTAAAACTCTTATCAACTGTAAGATCATCATCAGCAAACCAAATGTCTGTTTTAGCTCTTTGGCCAATGTTCCCTGAATCCAGTTGGGGAGAGGAGATCACTGGCTCAAAAGTCAGACTGTTGAGATATGCTGGCACCTGGCTATCAAAATATTATCTGAAACTTGAAAGGTGAGGGGAGAAGGGAATGCCTGCATCTGAGAACTGAACAGAAGCTTCTTTTTCACATCACAATGGACCAAGTCCTGAAAGGTGCTAGATCACCTGATACTCATACCTAAGCCAAAAGGAATTCTGCCCACTTATACCAGGCCCCAATCTGATATGTAGTATCTATGCAACTGAGATAGATGTGGTCCTAATCCCAGTTAAATCAATGAGCAAACTCCCATTAGATCAATAATACAGATTCAGGCTCCTAAGTAGGGGTTGGTGAAATCTTTGCAAAGAAATTTGAAATGCTGGAAGCAGAAGACTTTCTCATTATATTTCAGTTTCATGGAATTGACCAATCTTACAACACCTATGAAATGTGTTTGTAAAAATGTTGGTATATAATGCACCCATTTTGACTCCACAATGATAGGATTATCAAGCAAAAATTTTCAGTTTCCAACAAAATATAAGAAATACTGAGTCTTTTGGTGCAGAAAATGCCATTTAATAAAACCTTTACAAATTTGTGGCCATGAAAGTGTGAATGTTTGATTTTGATGAGCAACAGCATGCAAATATGTTTGTTACTTTTTCAGAAGTGTAAGGGTAGATGTGGTATAGTTTGACTTGCTGAATTGCTCACCTGGGGACAGTAGCAAAAACACCTGGGAACATTTAATAAGACTACAAAACAGGGACAGAGACACCCTTTGAACTACAGAAAATGTTGTTATCCTGGCACAAGGCCCCATTAGTCTACTTTAACTCCTTATTTAAGTAACTCAGGCCCACTGTGTTATTCAGATAAGAGGTTAAATTAACCCATCCGAGAGTCAGAATCAAGATGATCATGGCCAAAGCTAGCCAGTGGATAATTTACCCAGGTAAGATTGTTTTCCATCAGTTGTATTCTATACCACCTGAGTTCCTATCCTGGTATAAGGGAAGAGCAGGTCCAAGTTGTGGGTGTTCCTTCAAGACCATTGCTCCTAGTTTTGCCATCTCTTACCACTGAAAATTGGAAACTGACTGATATTTGGCGACGTGTGGTGGATATACAACTGGCCCAAGAGGGGAGAGTACATGGGGTGGGTTCTGAGTTATTACAGAGAATTGTTTCTTGGGTAACTGGCTGTTGAGACTTGCCCATGTGTTCAGGGTTTAACTGATCGCCATATTTGGGGTTGGGAAGGAATTTTCCCCCAGGGCTGATTGGCCTGGGTTTTTCGCCTTCCTCTGTAGCACAGTGCATGGTTCACCTACCGGTGAATTCTCTGTATCTTAAAGTCCTTAAATCATGATTTAAGGAGGTAAATAACTCAGTCATAGGTTGGTGGCCTATTACTGGAGTGGGTGAGTGAGGTCTTGAGGCCTACTTTTTGCAGGAGGTCAGACTAGATGATCGTACTGGACCCTTCTGACCTTAAAGTCTATGAGTCTATGAGAACAGCCTGGTTCTATCCTTCCTGGATCCCCTTTCAGGTAGTTAAAGGCTGCTATCAAATCCCCACTCGTTCTTCCCTTCTGCAGACTAAACAGGCATAGTTCCCTCATCCTCTCCTCATAAATCATGTGCTCCAGCCCCCTAATAATTTTAGTGCCCATCAATGGATTCTCTTCAATTTGTCCACATCCTTCCTGTAATGAGGTGCCCAAAACTGGACAGAGATTCTCACTGTGCTGGCCAGATACTGAAGCCATTCATTCATTGAATACAAGCAGCAGGATGTAGTTTACACATGGCACAAATGTTGAAGCTCAGATATAAAATATTTACAACTAACTCTTAGCTCTTCATATAGAGATTCAAGGGAAATCACAATGATCTCAACAAAACAAAAAAAAAAAAGAAAAATCTGGAACTGAGGAGTTGAAAAAGACATGAAATTCTGATGTAATTATTAGCGTCAATTGTTCAATCATCAGCAGCAGAACTGCACCTTTACTTTCTCACCCTGTTAAGGACTGTATGGAAGTCCCTATAGTGCCCATCAGTGAGGCTCTGTAATAAGCCAGAGGATTCACTTTCAAAGAAAGTTTTGTTCTTCTAAACTGATTTTTCCCCTTCTACGATGAACTTGAATATCACAGCATTATGCTGTTTGTGTCGTGACAGTTCTTTGGCAGGTCATGATGTGATGATAGTGCATCATCTTGTTGTGCTGCAATGTCATCAGAATTAGAAAACATCATTATGCTACTGAGACACTGTTGCTATTGTGATGATACTGTAAGGATCTCGAAAGTTAATTAAGGGACATAGGGTCTTTTAATGTCCTGCAACTATTCCAGGAAACAGGATCAATCCACTGAAATATTGATGTTCTTGGACAAAACTGGTAACCTGTGAGTCTTAAATAACGTTAGAGAGACAGGGCAGGTAAAGTGATATCTTTCATTGCACAGCTTCTTCTGGTGAGAGAGACATGCTTTTGAACCATATAGAGCTCTTCTTCAGGCCTGGAAAAGCACTGCCAGAGTCAAGGCAAAATGCAAAGTGAAGCAGATTGTTTAGCATAAGTAGGTAGAACATGCTGTAAGGGACCGTGAAAAGTAAAGTTAAGACTTTGATGAGTGGTCCACACTCTACTTTGAATGGTGCCTGACAATAAATGCTTACTACTTATGCTAAACAATCTGTTCCACCTTGCATTTTGCTGTCATGGTGGGAGTATGTTTCCCAGACAGAAGAACTTTGTGTGGCTTGAAAGCTTGTCTCTCTCACCAATAGAAGTTGGTCTAAGAAAAGATATTATATTACCCATCTTTTCTGTCTAATATCCTGGGACTGACATGGCTATGACCGCACTGTATTAAATAACATGTGGCACTCTTCCCTCTCTGGCTTTATGTGCATTGCCTTCAGAATGTTCTAAGTAATCCCGTATACTACAGAATGTGAGCATTGTGGTAATCTAGATTCCAGTAATTCAGTCTCCTCTAATTGTCCGGTCCCACAAGCCTGAAAGCAAACATTGAAGGTACTGCTATCAATAGACTTTTCAGGCTCTAGTCATTGGTAGGGCTCTATAAACACTTACATATTGTGAGTAATCGGATTATTTTGTGGAGGGTTGGTAAGAAAAAACAACGCACAGAGAACTATATTTATTCTCCATGTGATCTTCACAGAAGTTCAGTTCACTTTATTTTCAGTGAGACGAAGGAGGTACTGTAGGTTTACAAAACACATTATAATTTGTGAATGGTTCTCTGCATACCCACCTCCAATTCTCAGTGCTACATATCTGTCCCTCATTTTTCCCTCTGGCATGCTTTAATCATTGCAGGAACTAGCAGGAATATTACTGAGATGTATTACTAAGAGAAAGTCCAGGACATTCTATAAAAGGAGCTGTGAACTAAAGGGTAGGGGTGAAACAAGTTAAGCCTTCATACTGATTAATCTTGAAATCCCAATTTTATCTTTTTTGGGGTGTATAATCAATGGCTATGTTTACACTTGCTAAAATTAGTTTGAATTAGTTAATTCGAACTAACTAATTCAAACTAATTTTAGTTAGTTCAAATTAGCTTAATTCAAACTAGAAAAAGTTAGTTTGAACTAAGCAAGTGCCATGAATGGCACTTGCTTAGTTCGATTTAGCAATCCCCATTCATTTCAATGGCCGGTTAGTCCGAACTAAGAAATTAGTTCGAATTAACATGGCCACATTGGCTAATTCGAACTAGTTAGTTCGAATTAACCCTTTAGCTCGAATACCCTATTCGAACTTATTAGTTCGAATTAAGGAAGCCCTTAATTCGAACTAACTAAAGCCTAGTGTAGCCATGGCTTTAGTTTGTTCAAATTAAGCCTCCTTAATTCAAACTAACTTGCCAGTGTAGACATAGCCAATGAGGAGAAACACTTGAGCTGAGTGTTATTGATCTATATTCCAGCTGTTAAAAATAAGCCCAGGAAGTAATACCATTGAGAAAGTCAGACACTTTGAACTATTACTATCACATGCTACTAATGATGTAGTTATGCTTTACCTCACCCCAGAGCTTAAATGCTTAGGTGGGTTGGTTCCAATCAGTGCTTGGATGGGAGGCCTCCAGAAAGCTTCTTCTTGTTGCAAGTTGTTGGACTGGTTCTTTGGTGAGTGAAACTTCCCTCTGAATTAGCAGAGAGCCAGTGCCTCAGCATGGGCCTGGGATGTTTCTGTTTGCTATATCAGCTATCCAGAAGAGTAACTTTGAGAGACAAAGCTACCACAAGAGCCTTTGGTATATATTGAAATAATTGGGTTTTTAAATTACAAACTTGGAAATGTAAAAAACATTATCAATTGAGAACTTTGTCACTGAATTCCTACAGCTGATAAACTGAGTTCAGTGCAGTTTACAATGTTTGAATCTTTGAGAGTGTAAAATTTGGGACTCTCTGCACTCTACCTTGATATAAAAGATCTTTTGTCACTGTTCTCGAGACCAGAGATTTATCCCAACATGCTCATGAAAAAGATTCTCCCTTCATTGGTGTCCTGTGCTGCTTTGTACCAGATCATTACCTTGCAACCCTGAACCCCAAAGGTAGTTGCATTTCAAGAGTGATGCATATGTGTATGGTAGGCCCAGATTGTGATCACGCTAACACTAGTTTTACACTGGTGTAACTCCATTCACATCAGAGAAGTTATAACAGTTTAAGTATTCTGGATGGAATAAAAATCTTTAGCATTCTTCAGAATGAAAGGCATGCAATAAAAGTTAAATATTGTAATTTCTCATGTTTATTTGAACTTGCAATCAATCATTAGATCAAGCAATATTACCATATGGTGATCATTATATCACTTCACAGCCTTTTCTTTTAAGATGGGAATCTAACAGAAGAACACAACTCATTTTTTTACCCATATGCCTTTATACCTCAAACTTATTTTAAAGTTTACATTTATATTCCTGTGACTGATCTTGGTGGACTACAACTTGCAGTATTACTTCATTAAAAATTTGGATTTCTTGCATTTTTATTTTGATTTTAATTCTAAATTGTTAGGCGGTATAATCAGAAACTATAATGACCTTCACTGGCTTTATGCTTGCAAAATAACGGGATTTATATCCACAGGATGCCTGTTTTGTTTTGGAAATATCTTTAATGGTTTCTGGAAAAACTCTTCTCATGTTTCACTTGATATATTTCTTGAATGGTAAATGCAAGAAATGAAATATACTTCAGTGAGGTCTGAAAGGGAGGAAAGAAGGCTTTTAGTGTAAAAATGCCAGGTAATAGTGCTGTTTTGTTCTTCCTAGAAATGTATATGATAAATATCAGAGACTGAATGAAGTTCATGATAAACAAGAACAAAATCTCAATCAGGAAAGCAATCTCTGATGCAACTAAGGGTGTATTATAATCCTATCCACTGCCAGCCAAACTGAGAAAGACAGAAACATATGTGGAACATTAGAAGACACTCACCATTTCCACTTATCATCATACAAATGAGACTTCTCAGTGAACCACAGAAATTAGAATGGGAAAGACTGATGGGATGTATAGACTCTGGCAATGGGAGCTGTTAAATACACAGAAGGATAGATAGGTCCTTGTTCAGTGGATTCCCTGGACTCCTCAGTTTTTTGTCCCATCTAGTTTAAATTACTCAGACACTAGGGCTAATTTCTGCATTATGCATTGATATAAATGATTACAAACAGTGAATATTTTAAAAGCTATACCCTAGAGATGGCAGGCCTCTGTCCATGTCTTACCTAACTGGTGTCTGCATCACAAAAATCCCTACAGCCCCACCGATAGGAGCAGCATTCTTGTTGGTTTGAGTCTCAGCAGAGAGGCCAAGAATGGAGGGTTAGCCTCCATTCTCCTCCCTAGATGCAGTCCCTTCAGAGCAGGCCTGCAGTGCAGTGCAAACTTTGTTACGTCATGATCCAAGCGGTATCTTTTTTATAGACATAGAGAATGGCAGTCTTCAGGGAATCATTTCCCAGCTCTTAATTCAATTTAAATAAAATTTACTGAGCAGCAGTAGAACCAATAAAACTAGATACAGAAGATCTGAGCTTGAAACACTTGGAGACAGCCAACTAGTTAATGTTTATTTGGAAGGAATATCTGAGGCAATGGATGGTGTCTGTAGAATGATTGAGTGCTGAAGTGAAGCTGGGGCTTTTGATTAGCGCAGACATCCTTTGTTGTTGGGATACTGGTTTTCAGCACTCAACCCATGAAAAACATCCCCAGGGTAGGGCAAGAGAAAAGTATTCTGTTACACTATGGACTCCTTTTCTTCTCATTACTGAATCTTTAATTTTTCATGTGAGTGAAGCAGCCCAAATGGTTCAGCCTCCCTTTGCAGAAAAGTAAATACCAGCAACTAGGACCTTACCTTCTGGCATCCAATCCTGGTGCTTTGTGCATTACTTAATCTAGAGTCTACACTTCCTCTGACTTTGAGGGCAGAGGCTTAAAGATCTACTTAACCTATCCGTAGCCAGTAGCATATGTTACTGTAAACACAAGTATCTCCCATAAGGAGAATTTTACAGTACTTCATGAAACACCTAGTTTAAGGAACAAGGTGCTGACTATGGGCCTGGCTCTGAATATTTGCCATTCTGATTGACAACCTGGCAGGTACTTGCAATAACATATGATACTATATCTTGACTAGGTTATTGTAATCTTTACTGTATGCATATATGGAGTTAATTCAATAGGAGGATCATCAGGAAGTGAACCTAGGATGGGGAAAGTTCCAAAGGGGTAGCTGTGTTAGTCTATTGCAGAAAAACAACAGAGTCCGGTGGCACTTTTAAAGACTAACAGATTTATTTAAACTGCTGAACTCGAATTTATATGCATATTTGACTCAGTTGCCTTGGGGTTAAACAGGGTCTACGGATTTTTCTCTCATTACAAAAGGTGATTTGACCTCACCTTACTCTCTGTGCTGTTCCCCCGTGTTTGAATCCTAACATATATTTTGATTTGCTGTTACAGCCTGACCTGATCCTATGTCACACACTCACCTGCATTTAATTTTTTCCCATTCTGTAAATTTCCCATCTTCAAAGTGTCTGACGAAGTGGGATTTTCTCCCACGGAAGCTCATGTGATAAATAAATCTGTTAGTCTTTAAAAGTGTCACAGGACTCTATTGTTTTTAGGATGGGGAAAGTGAATCCAAATATACCTTTTTCTTTAAAACTTGAGCAACAATGCAAGAATCCTTCTTTTGGATGCCCTGGCTTGCTCCCCTAGTGGACCTGCCAGACAGGTTTCCTGAAGAGAGATTCTGTCCTTGTATGGAGGGGGTATCCAATGGATCCAGGAGCATTTAAAGAGGGTCACATTCCCTGGAAGAAGGTACTGGCTTTACAAAAAGTAGATTGTGCCAGACCAACTTGATCTCCTTTTTTGAAAGGATAACAGATTTTTTAGATAAAGGGAATGCGGTAGACCTAATTTACTTAGATTTCAGCAAGGCATTTGTTACAGTTCCACATAGGGAGTTATTAGTTAAGTTACAGAAGATGGGGATTAATATGAATAGAGAAGGTGGGTAAAGAACTGGTTAAAAGGGAGACTACAGCGGGTCATACTGAAGAGTGAACTGTCAAGCTGGAGAGAGGTTACCAGTGGAGTCCCTCAGAGATCTGTCTTGGGACCGATCTTGTTCAACCTTTTTGTTACTGACCTTGGCACAAAAAGCATATTGGACTGCATCAGTGAGAGTGTTGCCAGCAGATGAAAGGATGTGATTAGTCCTCTCTATTCAGCACTGGTAAGGTCACATGTGGAATACTGTGTCCAGTTTTGGGCTCCCCACTACAGAAAGGATGTTGACAAATTAGAAGAAGTCCAGCGGAGGGCAATGAAAATGATTAGGGGGCTGGGGCACGTGACTTACGAGGAGAGACTGAAGGAACTAGGCTTATTTAGTCTGCAGAAGAGAAGAGCGAGGAGGGATTTGATAGCAACCTTCAACTACTTGAAGGGGTGCTGCAAAGAGGAGGAAGCTAGGCTGTTGAAGCTAGGCTGTTCTCACTAGTAACAGAGGACAGAACAAGGAGCAATGGTTTCATGTTACAACTGGTGAGGTCAAGGTTGAATATTAGGAAAAACTTTCTCATTAGGAGGGTGGTGAAGCATTGGAATGGGTTTCCTAGGGAGGTGGTGGAATCTCCGTCTTTGGAAACATTTAAGGTCCGGTTAGACAAAACCCTGGCTGGGATGATATAATGAGAGTGGTCCTGCTTTTAGCATGGGGTTGGACTAGATGACCTCATGAGGTCCTTTTCAACCCTAAGATTCTATGATGCTATAACAAAAGTCACAGAACTTCCACAAAATAATTCCTAGAGCTGATCTTTTACAGAAACATCCAATTTTTAATTAAAATTTGTCAGTGTTGGAGAATCCACCTTAATCCTTGGTGAATTGTTCCAATAATTAATTACTCTCACTGATAAAAATGTATGCCATATTTCTAGTATGATTATATTTAGCTTCAACTTCCAGTCTTTGGATCATGTCACACCTTTCTTCGCTAGACTGAGGAGCTCATTACTAAATATATGTTCCAGGTAGGTATTATAAATCTTAATCAAATCAATCCTCAGCCATGGTTTTCTTAAGCTAAATAGATGGAACTCTGAGTCTATTAGGCATATTTTATAATCCTGTAATCATTCTTGTAGCTCTTCTCTGAAAAATTCTGTTTCAGAAGAACCAAAATGGAATTTTTCAGTCAGAAAATGAAAAGGACAGAGACTTTGCAGGCAGGCAGCTGGAGAGCAGTCATTTTGATTGTGATTTTTCTAAAAGAAAGCTGAAAGCTTTTGGCACAATTGGGAAAATTTCAATTATGCTTAAAGGACATTTTCTGTTAGAAAATCATTCTGAGAGAAAATTCCCTGGTCAGCTCTATCACTACCAGTCTCATGAGCTTGCCTTTGTAGTGTTTATTCCCATTTCCCCTTTCCTCCCTCCTCTGATCTCTGTTTCCTCATCTTACATTACATCTAATTGGGCCATGATCCTGCAGTTGGATCTACACGATCTTGCCTTCATTCCCACTGATGTCAGTAAGAATCTATATAAGCACAAAGTGCTGAGTATATCAATCAGATTGAAAGCTTTATTGGACAAAGGCCACCTCTTTTCTATTCTTCTATATCACACCTATTGCTTTGTGTGCTCAGGACAATGGTAAATTAGAGAGTTCAAAGAAGAGCCAGGGGGATGATTAAAGGATTAGCAAACATGCCTGATATTGTTAAGAGATCAATCTATTTAGTTTACCAAAGAGAAGGTTAAGGAGTCACTTGATTACAGTCTATAAGGACACACATGAGGAATAAATATTTAATAATGGGATCTTCAGTTTAGTAGAGAAATACATAATATGATCCAATAGCTGGAATTTCACAAATTCAAGCTAGGTATAAGGTGTAAATTTTTAACACTGTGAATAATAAACCATTGGAAATATTTACCAAGGGCCATGATGGGATTTCCATCACTCACAATTTTTAAATCAAGCTGGGATGTTTTTCTAAAATATCTGCTCTTTCAATTATTTTGGGGAAGTTTTATGGCCTGTGTTAGACAGGTAAGACTAGGCAATTATAATGGTCCTTTGGGCCTCAGAATCTATGAATCAGCAATAATAATAATTTGTCCATAATCACATCTGTGGCATAGTCAAGATAGAAGTCAGGTCTTCTGACTTTCACTCTGCCACTCAAAAGCTGAGCTGTAAATATACACAGGAGCCTCTTCAACCTACTATGAAATGCAGCTTTCTCTGCAGTAGAACTATCAGCCATATAACAGTGCACAGCAACATTGCATAATGACTACTAACAAAAATGAAGAAGAAGCCCATAATTGTTTGATAGTATGGAATCAGAAGAGTTGGGAATTCACAAACCATTTTTAATTCCATTTCCAGATTAAAGCTGAACTTTTGTTGGATTCTTTGTCTTTTAATTGTTGTTTAAATTAATGGGTGATTTTGCTGCAATTAAAAACAAACCAACAAACAAAACCCAACAACTTTTTCTTGAGTTTCTTAATTAATCTGAGCAGCAGGTTGGTCTAATTAACTTGCCAAGAAAAGGTCATGAAATATTAAGGCAAGGCAATTGTTGCAAGATGTAACAAAACAAGGATCATGCCTACTGCTACAGGAACCCTTTTGGAGTGAGGGACAAATTTGAGATCTTTGTGATTAATAGACATAATTAGTTTACAAAGGATGGGAAGCAAGGTTATCTGATTTTGTGATTTACTTTACAACATCGCTATCCAGAATCAATGAGATAATGATCAGTCTCTGCCTGAGCATGAAGTTGGTGGAGTGGGGCGAAGAAGAAGACACTTATAGCCTTTTTTTTTGTCACTAACCACAGAATAACTGAGAATTCTTAACTTCAGCCTCAAACAATGAGGTCTGTCCAATTTACAGTTATCAATTTCAACATCACCGCACACACACAAACTGACATAAAAATATTTCCATCAATAATAATAGAATTTTACAGCTAGATAAATTAAGAAAAAATGCTTCTTGAGAATTTATTGGAAGGTTAAAAGGTCCCTAACACTCCAGGTAGCTAACCGCATGAATCAGCAGACACCACACCACTGAGGTTTTGAGCAATAAAAGGAGGCTTTATGGGGGGGGGCAAGTCGGAGTCGTTCTAGTTAGCACTAGAAGCAGGCCCGAGGGACTGATCACCCCAAAGGCACTCCCGGCCAGCTCTCCATAGGACGCAGACAACAGGACCGGACGTAAAGCACCGAGGCCTGGCCAGCTGAGGGAAGGTTTGGAATAGCAATCCGACATCAATTTCAACAAAGGAAAGGTAACTAAAGTAGCGGCTCGGAGTAGCGCCCGGCCCTCAAGCACAGCAATACAAAATTAAAGGTTTTGCCCAGCTTTATGCTGAGACTTTCAGGTAATGAACAATAGCAGCACCAGTCTTGGGTTTGGGGCTGAAGCAGGAATTGGGGTAGGTGTAGGCTTTATGTTAGGTATAGTTTTGTTAATACTTTAGCCTGTTTGTTTTGTGTTTGTAAGTGATAAGAAGGATAAAAGACGAAGAGTTGTGTTGGAGACTGTGTGCAAGGAAACAGTAACCAGTGACCAGGTCTGAGACTTAGCCCGTGAGCAGCCACCCCAAGGCCCGCAAGGGTTTTGAAAGCAAGGGTGCACAGGTGAACCTCGTGACGCACTGGATCCCCTTCTTCTGTGAGTGTATAAACGGGTGCCCCTGTGCTAGGCATTCATTGCTGCTATAACTTTGCTGTGGGGGAGGGGAAGTGTGAACGGGGGAATAGCCGTTGACCAGGTCTGGGACTTAGCCTGCGTGCAAGGGTGAGCAGGTGAACCCCGTGACCCAATGGGTGTGAATGAGATCCCTATATGATAGTACAAAGGGTCCTGTCTGGTTGTATCTTACATATTGGCTTGTGTTCTTGATTGTTTTGGTTTGTGTGTATTGGGCTTTGTTATATTCTCTATATCATGTGCTTAAAGCCATAATTGATGAAAAATCCTGAATCCGTATGTAATAAGTGGTATTGTACCTTAGAGTGCCTGTGGACATATTGGGTGTTTATTGTATTACTAATCTCTGCTTTAATCTGGTAATCTGTGTAACCTGTATTCAGTAATCATAAATAAAAGTCACATACATAGTGAATAAACAAAAATTCATTACTAGTGGTGGTCTTTTCCTGGGGGTTTTGGGAGCTTCCCCAGCATCCACATCTAAAGAACTGGGTATTTTGTGGGCACTCTTCCCCCATTAGGGGATAAAGCCTGACAAATCTCAATGTCTACTGACATTAAGTAACTATAATCTAACTCCCCACTGCATGATTCCCTTTAATTTTCCACAGCTGAGAAAATTTAAATTGATAAACATTTTAAAGATGCGTAAAACCCATAATTTTGCACAACTGTTAAAATGTAAATAGATAAAAATAGAAAAAATGGTTAAAAATAAACATTGATATAATCTATTGAAATGATAGAAAAATAAATATTGAATTCTGTGAAGCCTACTTACATGATGTATGATTTCTGGATTTCCAAAAACTAGCTGTAAGACCAACTTTCAAGATACAACTATATCATTCACAACAAGGGGACACATAACAACCACTGATGAAGGTCAATACTACACCCTGAGCAGAAGACATCTAACCAAAGCCAAGAAAAACTTGGCCTTTGTTTCCTGAATATATCTAGCATGTTACTGATATAGGTCATGCAAGAGAAGCGAAATAGGGCTTACTCAGTCAGTGACAATATGAACCAGAAGGAAATGTAATCATTGGCTATGTCTACACTTGAAAGTTAGATCAATTTAAGGAGCCTTAAGTCGACCTAACTTAGTCCACGTCCACACTAGGCTTTCATTAAGTCAACTTAAGGGGCTTCCTTAAGTTGACTTAATAAATACCATAGTTTAGGTCGACTTAAGGGGCTTCCTTAAATCGACTTAATAAATACCACCCTTTAGGTCAACTTAACCGCTAAGTCGATTTGTTAAGTCAACCTAAACCTGGTGTGGACACCCTAGGTCGACTTAAGACAAAAGAGTCTTGTGGCACTTTTAAAGACTAACAGATTTATTAATCGCATGAGCTTTCGTGGGAGAAAATCCCACTTCGTCAGACGCTTTGAAGATAGGAAAGTTACAGAGTGGGAGGAAAATAAATGCAGGGGAGTGTATGACATAGCATCAGGTCAGGCTGTAACAGCAAATCAAAATAGGTGTTAGGATTCAAAACACTGGGGAACAGCACATAGAGGAGGGGGGAGGTCAATTCACTTGATGTAATGCGAGAAAAATCCATAGTCCCTGTTTAACCCCAAGGCAACTGAGTCAAATTTGCATATAAGTTCGAGTTCTGCAGACTCTCTTTGAAGCTGTGATTTGTTATTCATCTGTTTCAACACAGCTATTAACAAGTCGTTAAGGGAGTGAGCAGGGAGGTTGAAGTGTTCCCCTACAGGTTTTTCAGTATTGCAGTTTCTGATGTCAGATTTGTGTCCATTGATTCTTTGGCGCAGAGACTGTCCTGTCTGTCCAATATATAAGGCAGAGGGGCATTTCCGGCACATGATGGCATAAATCACATTGGTGGATGAGCAGGTGAACGAACCCTTGATGGAGTAGGTGGCATGATTAGGCCCTGTGATGGTGTCATCAGTGTAGATATGAGGGCAAAGTTGGCAGCGTGGTCTGCTGCAGGGCTGTGTTCCTGCTTTAGTGTTTCTGCTCTGTGATCTGTAGTTGCTGGTAAGTATCCTTTTAAGATTAGGGGGCTGTCTGAAAGCAAGGATAGGTCTGTCTCCCAAGGCTTGAGAGAGTGAGGGATCATCTTGTAAAATAGGCTGTAGATTTTTGATGATGTGTTGAAGAGGTCTGGCTTGGGGGTTGTAGGTGACGACCAGTGGCGTTCTGTTGTTGTTTTTCATGGGCTTCTCCTGCAGTAGTTGACTTCTGGGTACCCGTCTGGCTCTGTCAATTTGTTTCTTCACTTCTGTGGGTTTGTACTGTAGTTTTAAGAATGCCTGGTAGAGATCCTGAAGGTGTCTGTCTCTGTCTAAAGGGTCAGAGCAAATGCGGTTATATCTTAGGGCTTGACTGTACACAATGGATCGTGTGGTGTGTCGAGGATGGAAGCTCGAGGGATGTAGGTAACTATACCGATCAGTAGGTTTGCGGTATAGGGAGGTCTTCATGTGTCCATCGCTAATTTGCACTGTAGTGTCCAGAAAGTGGATCTCTTGTGTGGAGTGTTCCAGGCTAAGTTTGATTGTGTTGTGGAAATTGTTGAAATCTCTGTGGAATTCTTCAAGGGCATCTTTACCATGGGTCCAGATGATGAAGATGTCATCAATATAGCGTAGGTAAAGTAGGGGTGCTTTGGGATGAGACGTGAAGAAACGTTGTTCTAAATCGGCCATAAAGATGTTGGCATATTGTGGGGCCATGCGGGTACCCATGGCAGTGCCACTGACTTGAAGGTATAGATCATCTTCAAATCTGAAATGGTTGTGGGTGAGTACAAAGTCACAGAGGTCAGCCACAAGTTTAGCTGTGTCATCATCCTGGATGGTTCTTCTAATAGCTTGTAATCCATCCTTGTGGGGAATGTTAGTGTAAAGAGCCTCTACATCCATAGGGGCTAGGATGGTATTTTCTGGAAGACCATCAATGGATGTAGAGGCTCTTTACACTAACATTCCCCACAAGGATGGATTACAAGCTATTAGAAGAACCATCCAGGATGATGACACAAAAGACTCTTTTGTCTTTCTACAATAGACTAACACGGCTACCCCTTTGTAGGTCGACTTAGTTCTCTAAGTCAACGTACGGCTGGGGACGGGGGAGCCATGGCTCCCTTCTCCCTGGGAACCCCGCTCCCTGAAGGAAGGGAGCATGCTCCCTTCTTGCCGGGAAGCCTCCAGGTCCCTATAAGAAGGCAGCCGCAGATTGGGCTCCCTTCTCCGGGATCGGAGTGGTCCTGGCCAGAAGGGAGTCCTGCTTTCTTTTCCCCGGACCCGTGGGGTCGGGGCAAGAAGGGAGCTGCTGCGCTCCAGCTGCCAGGGGATCCCCGAGGTTCCCATGTCACCTGGAGCATGGGGGAAGGCAGCTGCCTTCCCCGGTGTTTCGTTGACTGGGGAACCTCGGGGATCTCCTATTAACGGAGCGCCGGCAGCTCCCTCCTTGCCCGGACCTGCGCGGGTCCAGGGAGAAGAGAGCAGGGCTTCTGGCAAGAAGGGACCTGTGGGTCCTTTTTGCCAGGACCGCGGCTCCCTTCTCAGTAGGGAGCCGCAGCTATGTCCACACTTAAAAAATTAAGTCGACTTGTTAAGTCAACTTAACAAGGTCGACCTTGTTAAGTTGACTTAACAGAGTCAACTTAACTTTTTAAGAGTAGACATAGCCATTGATTCCACGTAGCTGATGGACCACAGCAGTTAACAGGTCACTGTAGAAAGAGCTGGTCTGAGAACAAGGAAGGTCAGTATGATAAGAAATCCACTGAGTGTCAGAGACAGTAGTTACTGAGATCTAAGAACGATCTTCTGTTTTCATGTGCAGTTCAGGCCTCCATCCTAGACAACTCCATCTTTGTGTTTCATTCATTGATTGCATTGGCTTGGGATTTGGTTGTTGTTACATTTTATTCAGGGAGAAAGGACAATGGACAACAACCAAGGGAAGGTATATTATCAGCCCCTGGAGTAAGTGGATTTTCACCCTGTCATGTGAAACGGGCATCGTCCTTTTGCCTTCCTGACCCATTTGATGTGGCCAGGAAATAAAAAAAAAAACTCTTACTGTCAACTGCTGTGTGTCACACCTGCAGTGCAACCTCTGAACAATCTAGATGTATTAAGATCTGGGATACTGGCTTGAGCCAATCAAAACAACAGGGAAAAGTATTACCTGCTCTTCCTAGTCCATACTGTGCTCCGCACTTCTGCACGTTTTTATGCTCCATGCTCCCCAATCCTGTGACTGTCCACACTTCATGTGAAATGCTTCTCTATCCTCCTTGTATGGGGGGTAGGGGTCTTCTCTGTCAATGGACTCCTAGCCAAATGAGCATCTTAGCCTCAAAATGAGTTGTGGGATGACCCGCAGTTTAAGCTCCCCTCCTCCTATGGGAAGAAGGGATTGGAACAGCAATTGGAAACCTCTCAGGGGAGTGTCCCAACTGCTAGCTTGCAGAGTCATTCAAACTCAATTGCTGCCCCAATTAATATTTAATTTTTCAATTACATGGAACAGCATCAGCAGAGATTGAGAGAGCCCCACATCAGACTTCCCCATAGCTTAATGGTTGGCACATGCCCTTAAGAGCCCCTAAATTCCCAGTTCCAATCCCCTCGCCTCTTCAGAGGAAGTGGTTTATGAACTGAGGGAATCCCACATTGTATATGAGGCCACAAGGCTCAAGATTATATGGGATGGCTTCCTCCCCCCACTTTTGTGTGTGAACTTGCCTGAGAGGTCTAAACTGGTACATGGCCTCTGACCAAAGCTACCAGATTGAGCCTGGTGGCTGGACATCTATTCTCCCTGGTTTGTGAATTGCTCTGGGGTGTATGAGGAAGATACTGAAGTGAGGCTGCAGTGCATGAAATTGGAGCCAAAACACAGGTGTCTAGGAACCTTTTCACTGCAAAAACCTATATCCTGTGGGTGCATCTACACTTACAAATTAAGTTGACTTAAGGACGATAAATCAACTTAAACTACTCTGTGTCCACACTGGGCTTTCCTTAAATTGACTTAAGGAAAAGTTAAGTCAACCTAATAACATCTCGTTTTAGGCTGGCTTAGTGCTTAAGTTGACCTTATTAAGTCGACTTAAGCCAGTGTAGATGCAGAGTAGCCCTATGTCGACCTCCATGGCCTTCAGATCTCCCTCCCAGGGTTCCTGGCACAGGAAGAGCCTGCCATAGCCAACCACAGGGCAGGACACAGCCCTGCCCACCTTGGTCCTCAGAGCTGCCCAGGCCTGCCTCTGCAACCCTGGCAGAGCAGAGCAGCCAGCGCCGCAAGAGGGCCCCATCCTGGAGCCACCAGGAAATCCTGGACCTGCTGGCCATTTGGAGGGATGAGGCAGTGAACTTCCGGTTGTGGGGCAGCCACCACAACTGGGAGGTATATGCCTCCATCTCCCAGGCCCTGGCTGACAAGTGCCACACCTGGGACACCCAGCAGGTCTGGGTCAAGATCAAGGATTTCCGACAGGGCTATGAAAAGTCCCAGGAGGAGATGCTCCGGACAGGCGCAGCCCCCACCACCAACTGCTGGTAGTACCAGCAGCTGGATGCCTTTCTGGGGTAGGAGAGCGACAGCCTCCTAGGCCACATCATCAACTCTGCCGAGCCACCCTCTCTCAATGACAACCAGGAGGAGAGCTCGGTGGACGAGATTGTGGTGCTGAAGGAAGGGGAGACCAGCCAGCAGCAGGGCAACCCAACAGCCCCGGAGCCTGTCACCAGCCCAGAGCTCATCCCTGACCCGACGGCGGACACTGCCACCGAGGAGGAGAAGCAGGTTTCTCCCGCTGAAGATGACCCAGGCTAGGGGACAGGCACCAGATACCTGCTGCACCTGCCGGTGAGTGCTCCCTCCCTCTCTCCCTGTGGGCAGGGCTGTGCATGCCTGTGGGATAGTGACCACAGGGGGACATGACCCAGGGACAGGCAGGGTCAGGGGGGTGTGGAGGGCCTCCCAGAGGGGCAGAGGGACTGGGGGCTCTGTGGCAGTGGGGGGAGCCGGAGCCGAGTGGTGCAGTGGTGTGTCTGCAGATGGGGTGGGCAACTATAAGCAGAGGCACCAAGGCCAGACAGCATGTACCTGACACTGCTGGCACATGGCCTCTGGAGAGACCACTGAGGCAGGGCTGCCTACAGCTCACCACTGTGAGCACCGCACATGACCTGGGCAGCAGAGCACGCCGGCATGTACCAAGGGGACAGGGATTGGGAAGAAGGGGTATGGTCAGGGGACAATAACTGCTGTCAGGCTGCACACCGCCCCAGCTAATGGGAGAAACTCTCTTCTTTGCTTTTACCCAGCAGACCCTGCACCCTTGCCATGCGGCACTCCCAGGGCTCCACCAGCCCCGACCGGGAGGAGGAGGAGGGCACCGTGCTTGCAGGATGAGCTCCTCGAGGACCTGATCTGCATCAGTGAGCAGACGGAGGCATGCCTGATGGCCTGGCAGGAGCAGGAGGATGCCCACTGGAGGGTTGAGCAGGGGCAGTGGAGGGTTGAGCAGAGGCTGCTCAAGCAAATGTTCGACCTTATGGAGTGGCAGACCCAGTCCCTGGAGCGCCTGTTCCCTCAGGGCCCTGTCCTGTGCCCCAGAAGCAGCGCCCTTTGCCAGCGGGCCAGGACACGGGGCGGACATCTGCTGGCCTGGGACCCACCTTCTGGAGGCTTCTAGCACTGGCCACTCCCCCCAAGCCCCCTCTCTCCCCCGATCCCCTTCATTCCTCCCAAACCCTCCAACCCCCACAGCTCCCAACCCCCAGTTCCCCCCTTCTGAATAAAAATCCTCTACACCATTAAACATTCTGTCATAGTTTTTATTGGTTTGGGACTGGGGGGGAAATGGGTGTGTGGAGGTGTGGGCGGGTGGTGGAGGTGAAGGGGCCTGATAGCAGGCCCACCCTCAGTGCTCCTCATTGAGAAAGTGGGCCCTCAGCGCATCCCGGATCAGCTGTGCTTACCGCTGGACCTGCTGAGTCCGGGGCAGAGTGTCGTCAGGCTGCTCATCCTGTGCAGTGAGCCAGTCTGCCTTGGCCTCCCAGACATGCGGGATCCTTCCCCCGGCAACTCGCAGAGATTGTGCAGGCAACAGCATGCGCTGACAACCTCTGGGAGGTTGCTCTCACTGAGCTGCAGACGGGTCAGGAAGGCCCTCCAGTGAGTTTTCAGATGTCCAAAGGCTCACTTGACAATGCTGTGGCCCCGGTTGAGCCTCTGATTGAAGAGATCCCTGCCGACATCCATGTGGCCTGTTTATGGCTTCCTAAGCCAGGGAAACAAGGGGTAGGTGGCATCCCCTAGGATCAGGACAGGCACCTGTACGTCCCCAAGGGTGATGGTGTTGTCGGGGAAAAAGTTGCCCACCTGCATGAGCCTGTACAGGGTGGAGTTGCTCAAGATCCGTGCATCATGCGCCTTCCCTGGCCAGCTCACGTAGATGTTTTGGAAGATCCCACGGTGGTCCACGTGGGCCTGCAGGACCACGGAGTAGTACCCCTTGCGGTTGACATAGTCCCTGGCGTGGTGTTCTG
Source organism: Pelusios castaneus (assembly GCA_007922175.1). Classification (NCBI taxonomy): domain Eukaryota; kingdom Metazoa; phylum Chordata; order Testudines; family Pelomedusidae; genus Pelusios; species Pelusios castaneus. The sequence continues at coordinate 46,653,579 of ML685764.1, forward strand.
GGGCTCGGATGGATGGCGTCCACAATGCCCCCATAGTTGGGGAAGCCAAGTCCAGCGAGGAGGTCGTGTAGTTTGCCTGCGTGATGAGGTGGGCTAGCAGGACCCTGTTGATTGCCCTGCACACCTGCATGAGGGTGGTCCCCAAGGTGGCCTTCTTGATGCTGAACTGCTGGGCCATGGAGTGGTAGGAGTCCGGGGTTGCCAGCTTCCATAAGGCAATGGCCATTCACTTGTCTATGGGCAGGGTGGGTCGAAGTCGGGTGTCCATGCACTGCAGAACCGGGGTGAGCTCACAGATCAGCTCAAGGAAGGTCCATGTGTTCATCCTGAGGTTCTGCAGCCACAGGTTGTCATCCCAGGTGGTCAAGACAATGGCTCCCACCAGTTGCTGCTGGATGCACGTGCCCAGAGGCGGCGCACTTCGTGAGTGCGGCAGCTTGCTAGGGCAGTAAGGTGGGGGGCAAGCTGTCATCTGCACCCGTGATGATGGGTTGCCAGTGAAGTCTGCTCCACAGCACAAGGGCTATGTCTACACTTGCAATTTTAAGTTGACTTTAACTAAGTCGATTTAATGCATCTACACTTAAAATTAAAGTCGACTTAAAGGGGAACTTACAAAGTTGACCTAGTCCATCCACATTGGACGCCTAGGTCAACTTCTAGGGGCTAGGGGGACCTTGGGCAGGTCCACGGTGGCAGGGGGCACCCCTTGTGTACAATGGGGCAAAGGGGGACAGGGAAGCTGGCAGGGCATGTGGGCAGGGTGTGACGCTGTCTGGATTTAGGGAAGTATTTATGATATTATTTTCTATTCATATCTCATAAATGCTATAATCCATAGGAACTATGTCATGTTTGGTATCAATAGAAAGGTAGTAATTTGCTGGGAATGATTATATAGTTTATGTCTAGGAATTGAATTTTTATCAGAAGTTAGGAATTTGGTGTTATATCTATACTTTAACTTGTGTGACTCTGGTGAAACGCCCTAGACAGGAGGCTGTCAACAACCATTGTCTCCTTAATGGCTCATCAGGTTTCTCCCTGGGCCATTGTAGGTGGGAGCTTCCTTA
>ML685764.1:46659651-46692394 GCA_007922175.1 Pelusios castaneus
CAAACATGACATAGTTCCTATGGATTATAGCATTTATGAGAAATGAATAGAAAATAATATCATAAATGCTTCCCTAAATCTAGACAGCATCACACAGGGCTCTGCCCTGCCCTTTGGGGGGCATGCCAAGCCCCCCTGTGCCCCCCCCACCAGCAGGGAAGGCATTGGTGTAGTCCTGGGGTAACCCTAAGTCGACTGAGGGCTACCCCACGTCTACACTGGCTTAATTCAACTTTAAAAATTCGAATTAAGCCTTAGGTCTAGTTGAAAGGAAGTTTAATAAAGTCAACTTAATTTTCATTAAGTCGGCTTTATTTTCATTAAGTCGACTTAAGCAAGCTGCTTAAGTCAACTTAAGGAAACTGTAGTGTAGACTCAGGGTAAATTAAGTTGACTTAGGCAAGGTTAAGTTGACTTAATTTACCAGTGTAGACGCAGCCAAGAAGCCTTACCAATAGCTGGCAGGTGTCATGCAGCTGCCTGACAAATCACTGGAGAAGAGTCTGGTTCATGTTGCCAGGCACAATGGGGAAGGTGCTGAGATCACTTCCTCTTTTAAAGGAGTGGCCGCGGGAGGAGGGCACTTCTCAGGTGCCTCATGCCACACTTCCCACAATGCACCACTTCTAGGTCGACTTAGTCCCTGCCAGTTGACTTAAGCATCTAGTGTAGATGCATTAGGTGGACTTAACAAAGTTGACTTTAAGTCGGCCTAAATATACAGTGTAGATGCGCTAAGTCGACTTAACAAGGTCGATTTAAAGTCAACTTAATTTAACAAGTGTAGACATAGCTTGATTGAGGTTAGGTGTCTATGTGGTTGGGTGTCAAGTGCGAATTTTGTGGATCATCCTGGTACCTAAAAATGGGACCAAGGTACCTAAGTAGCTTTGTGCACTCTGATCAGAAGAGGATACTTGTCAGCTGGGGTAAATGCTTCCATGTTAAATTATTTGCTGAAAAGAAGGTCCAAGCTGAGTGTTCATTGTAAAAGGCTGCATTGTGTGCTAATAAAGGTGTTTTGTTTTTCCTTTCAATGTATGCAGATGTCATGTGGAGCTTTCCTCCCACCCCCTTGAAGACTGTTCAGTGTATTTTGTAGACCAATCCACGCAATGGTGAGAAATTGTCCCTGAATTATTCAGTTGACAGCTGGAGATGCAGCTGTTAAAATCAGCTCTTTAGAAAGAAAAGAAATTAAACTGGGAGGAGAAAAATAATAATAAACCGAGGAAATGGAGAAAATGAAAAGAGGTTGTAAGAGTCAGAGGAGCATGCACTGTAGAAATGTACTCTAAAGAGAGCTTTGCAAAGGCAAATCTTTTCAGCATTTTTTCTTTCTTGTCTTTTTTTTTTTCTTTTGTGACTTCTGCACATTCTGGGGAGGAGAAGCAAAAAGCAATTTATGCAGCTTGGTATCAGATTGCGTGTTCCTGACGAGGTCTGTCACCCTCAGAAGCTGAGAGTGTTTGGAAAGGTGGTGATGTTTGCAAATCAGCCAGCAGCAGAAGCAACACTTAGCAATCTGACTTTTTTTTAAATCTAAAAAGAAACAAGCTGACAACATGCAGTTGTGACGTTTTTTACATTTTCTTATACCACCATTGCATTATTAAAATGCTGCTGTATTATTATTTAAATGCCATTTTATTTGCATTATGTATTTGGATAGTATCTAGAAAACTCAATAAAGGATTAGGCTCCCATTGTGCTAAATAACAAACAAAACAGTCTTTGCCCCCAGGGAGCTTAAAATGTTAGTGTCAGACGAGATGTGATGGGTGGTTGAAACAGACCAATCGGTATGGTGTAATTTGGGCAGATGAAGCAATAATAAAATGAACAGAACTGAGCAAAAAAGCAGAAGTCACAGCTTCCCCACCCGCCTACTCAGTGCCAGATGGGAGTGATTTTTAGGCATCACAGCAGAAGGAGGTTTTGAGGAAAGATTGAAAAGAGATGTTAGTTACTTTAGAATTCTGACAGGGATGTTTTCTTTGCATAGGAAAAAAGCATCAAGGTGATTGAAGGAGAAGTGGGCATTTACACACTTATACAGTTTTCATAGGCAGTAAGTCAATTTAATCCTTTTTTCAGAGTTTAAACCAATGTTTACCAGTGTTACCAGATACAGGGAAGTTAGTATACAATGAGCTAGGGTGTGAATTTAAAATGCATTAGCTACTCCATACTAACTCCACAAGTGGACATTCTTATTGAGCATTAAGGGCATGTTTACACAGGGTAAAAGACTTGCACCATGGCTGTAGCTGGCCCAGGTCAGCAGCCTTGGGCTCATGGAGCATCAGATGCAGTGCTAAAAATTGGGAACCAAGTATTATCGCTGAGTCTGCAAAGCAATTCCATGCTTATGGACGTCTCACAAAGCCCACTATCTCATTCCTATCGGTAAGGGCTTGCACCATGCAGCTCGCTTAAACAGAGATCAGTGCAAAGGCTGGAAATTGAATCTACTTGGCTCATCACATGGTTGAGACTCAGCCCGCCTCTGGGCCTGGAACAGGAGAAAAGATAAGGAATTGCCAAGTAAGAGTCCTAACTGACAAGCAATCTGCATATGGCTTCAACCACCTGGTCCCTGACAGTGCAAGTATGGACAAAATGTTCAAGGAAAGGGAATCAGCAAGCAGCATAGGGGAGTCCCAGTCAATCAGAAGCACAAAAATCCTGCATCACAGTTTGGGTCCTCCTCAGCTAGCTCTCCTTAAATAGCCTGGCTGCTAAAAGCCTTGTGCAGGGACACAGGTCAGTCACCTCAGCCAAACAATCCCTGACCACAAAACAGAGCTAGGCAGGGACAGATGGAGTCCCAGGCTTCATGGACAAAATCATGGCCTTATTGAAGCCCATGTGTAATATTCTCCTCCCCAAGGGGACAAGGTTTGAGGATTCAGCAGCAACAAACACCAAGACACAAATGACAGAATAAAGTGGATTTATTAACTAACAAACTATTTAGTGGATCACCTATCACCCATACCAGTATGATTACTGGAGTCAGAATTTAAAATGCAAGATAAACAGCTTACGCCCCTTCTGCAGTTGGGGACCCCAAGTGACGCAGGCTTCTGCAGGGGAGTGTGTTGTCCGAGTCCTCTTTTCCCAAGATCCTGCGGTGAAGTCCAGTTTGGGCCTGGGAGTGAGCTATTGTTATAGCCCATCACTCACAGGAAGGGGTGATCAAGCCCTACTCCTGGTCATGTAGACTGCTGCGGATGGGTGTTAATTGCTACTATCAAAAACGTCAAACTACTTAACACTAGAACTATTATTTTATTACTTTGTTTACTACAGAGCTTAGCAGAGAGGAAATGTGTCTGGGGGCCCCCCATCGCCCACTAATGCTCCACCATCACAAAATCTTCCGTTCCTCTTACACCATGTCAAAGCTCTTATGGACTTCAGTGAGGTTAAAATTTCACTCCATATCCAGAGAGCGGTGATCACCTGCCATTGTTATCCATTAGGGCTCCATCTCCCCAGAAGCCAAGGAAAGGCATGGGACTGAGATGACTTGAGGAGCTGCTCAACTTGCAGTAAGTCAACAGTGAACTCCAATATGAAGAACTGTGTGTACACCAAACTCCCAGCTGCGTGGGCAAGCTCTGAGATTGCACCCAGTAATATTTGGGGGGTGGGGGTGTTTATATTTAGTTATTACAGGGGTTATTTTTATTTGAGAGAGAGTCTGATTACTGGTGTGGAGTTTACTTAGTCATTCATTAGTTGTTCTCTGTGATTCTCTTGTCTTTTTGCTTTACTCCAGTTCCCATCCTTACATTTTCCTTCAATTCAGTCCTAGTGTTTCTTCTCATAAAATGCTTGATCCTTCTTAAAGTAGGTTGGGCCTTGTTTCTCAGGGTCCTAGAGGCCATAGGCTCATGGTGGATGCTCTACCACTGAGAATTTTTAAATCAAGATCCCTCCACCCTCCACCCCCCAAAAAGAAAAGAAAAAAAAAAGATCTGCTCTAGTTGTTTTGGGCTGTGCTATACAGGTCAGTCTAGGTGAACACAGTGGCCCCCTCTTGCCTTTGACTCTATGAGTAGGGGCTATATATTAATTTATTCACCCAACTACTAGGTGGAGGCACTATACATTAATTGTGACCACATGATAATGAACACATGATCCTACTCCCATTGAAGTCAATGGTAAAATTATCATTGACTTCAGTGGTGCAGAATTGTGCCATAGGAATCTCAGTTTAGTTTCAGAGACCAATAGGCAAAGGCATGGACAGCTGGTACCATAGGCCAGGGGACACTAAGCCTCCCCTAAAAGCTAGGTGTGGCCCCACCCATGCTGTGCCCTGAGGTCCCACCCTCTCCTGCTGTACCCCACTCGTCTCCCATGACCCTAGCCCACGCAGGTGCTGCTTACTTTTTCCTTCCCTTGCTGAACCTCTTCCCTGAAGCCTATGAGGGCTGGGGTTATAATGGGCCAGCCAATGGGCCAGAACTCAGGGAAGCTGGGCCCAACACTCTGGGGCTGAGTTGGGCTGAGGCTGCTGGAGTTGGAAGAGCCTGACAACCCAAACTGCCTGGCTGGGACTTTGGCCACTCAGGGCTGGGGTGGGATGACCAGCCTGGGTCTGGAGTGGGCCAGAGCAGGTAGCTCAGAGCTGGGTTGGGCCAGGGCTGGTGGCTCAGAGCTGGGGCAGGCTAGGGTTGGTGGCTTGGGGATGGGAGATGCCAAGCCTGGTTGCTCAGGTGAGCGGGTAGTCTGGGACTTGGGCCACCTGGGGTGAGCTGGCTGGCTGAGTCAGGGCTCCTGCAGCTATGGCAGCGGGCTCGGAGCTCTAGGAAGGAAGGGAGCAAAAGGGCATGGCCTCAGAGGGGTGGGACCATGGGCTAGTCTCCCAAAATGGGGGCAGTATGTGCCACCCATGGACTAAGGTCTGAAACTTGCCATCAGCTCAAATAACCTATGGCTCAATGGACCTAACCTAAGCCTCAACGGACTTACTGTGGGACATGTTGGAGTCCCCCTAATACCTATTCACTTGGTTACCCTAAGAACTCAGTTTGACTTTAGTCTTGTCCCTTAGGTTCCTTTATCTGGTGTACAGCAAAGTTATGTTGAGTTGGTCACACTCAAGTGTAGGGGGGAGGGTTTATGGTGTTAGACAGCAAAGCTCTTCCTATATATACATATACACATTACTTTGCATTTGCTATTACACGTTTTGGGATTGGTTTAGTTACTTTGAGGGAACAAATCCCTGTACAGCATTCTCTGTCCACATACTGTTTATGTACAACTTAATCTTTACCTCATGTCTACATTTCTGACTTATTTTATCTATTGTTATCTTGTCCTTTGTAAATGGTTCCCTAGGTATTCCCCAGAAAGTATTCCAGCCTTCTGAGTCATCTACCTTTGTAACCAAGTCACCCAAAAAATAAGGTCTCAACCATGTCCAGTTACTCATGTCAAGCCTGGCGTACAGGACACAGAGCCATTTGGAGGATAGGGATGTAGATGCAACACATTTTGGTTGAAAGATTACACAGTATCATCAACAATCCTATGATAAAGAATTGCTTGAGATAAATTTACACACTTTCTGATTCACTTGGAATTACAGATTCCACTTTTTGCAAATATTTTATAAATAAATACCTATTCCCATCACAGTAGTCAAGTTCCAAAAGGGTAGCCATGTTAGTCTGTTGCAGAAAAACAACAGAGTCCTGTGGCACTTTTAAAGACTAACAGATTTATTAATTTATTAATTAATTAATCTGTTAGTCTTTAAAAGTGCCACAGGACTCTGTCATTATTTCCATCACTGAAGTTGGAGGATCTATTATATTTCCCTTGAAGTTTAGGATCATATGGTAACCACTGATGTTTTCTCAGCTTTACACAAGAAAGAAAGATAAATCCCTGCCTTTGAGAAATGTATAGGCAATCACAGTCTAAGGTCCTGATCAAAAAGTGTCAATGTAGAAGCAATGTATATCTGCAATGGTCATATTGCAAGATTTAGACACAGAGAAGGCAGCAGGCCATCCCAGGAAACCCAGAGGAAGGGATCCTAGGAGCAAACAGCTGATTCACCAGCTACCTCACATGCCTCCATTGTTAAATGGAGGTAGGTGAGGAATCTACCCCAGATGGATTGGCTGGAAGAAGCAGTGTATAGGCTGGTGCAAGAGGGTGTTTACTGACAAGTCAGAGAATTTTTTCCTAGTTGTTTCACACTTTTTGCCTCTCTGCTTCACCATATCAGATCCTACTTTTAAATTGATTTTCATCCTGGGTTTCTATTCCTGACAACAGCAGTTTGTTCCATGTTGTGACCTTCCTCTCTGTTCCAGTTGTTTTTGGGTTAATCATCTCTCAGGTTCAGGCTGTGATCGACTGGTTCTGAACAAGTTACTTTGTCGGGGGAAAAAAATCATACCTTGGCACCAGTCCATCTCTGTCCCCTTTTGATTGTACATAAACTGGCAAATCTCTACTCATAACTCACTCATACTGCAGCAAGTGTAACAGATGTTCCTCTGTCTTCTCTGATGCTCATGACTGCTGAATTGAGCTGAATCAGGGTTCTGAGAAGGTCTGTTTGTATTTCCTGGCAGCATCCTGCCTCATTGCTTGGCTCTGAAGGCAGCACGTGCCAAGCTCAGAAGAGTAAAAGGGCACGGCTTGTCCATTCTGAATGAAGGTCAGAAAGGCTGTCTGTCTAGTCAAACTGGTGGGATGGAACGGACATCCACATGACCTTTCCATCCTCTATGTATCAAGCTGTAATGGAAATCTCTTGCTTGCCAAATAAGGTACTTTCATTACTTTGTCTTTGCTCCTGGTCTCTTAATGATGGAGCTGATCTAGTATATGTAGATAACTGAAGAGGAAGAAGAAGGATGCTGACAATACTGCTGAGAATGAAAGGAAAATATAGAGTGCAAAAAAGGAAAATAAAAATAGGAATGAAGGAGTTAATCTGGTATCTGATCCCAAGTCTAGAAATATCGACCCAAACTATGTCACCTTTAAGCATGTTGATTTTAATGAGACTACTCACAGAGTAAGGTACTATTCAGTGTAAGGATCAATCCAATAACTGATCAAAGTATCTCATGGGGAGACTCAGAAGCTCGTAATAGAGGCAGAAGCTTTAATTTGTAAGTGACTTGCCAGATTCAATATAGGCAAAAAAAAAATGATCGGTTAAGTGACACATTTGTGAATTGCTTTGCTAGTAAATGTATTTTATACACAGTGTTGATGAACGTTGTAAAAGAATGGCTGTGTTCCACCCCAGAGTTGGCAATATTGCAAAGATGATTTATGTGTAATGAACATAATGCATTATGGTTTTACTTAAGCCAATGGAACTATGCTGATTTTCTAAGGCCCTGGTGCTAAATCACTTACAAAGCACCTCAGGATTAAAGGGACTGGAGGAAATGTAAGATATTAATAAAATCACCAAATAGTAGCACCACTGTCTTCCCAAGCCTAGTAACTTCCAATGGAAAAACTTTATAGAAATCTTAAGATCAAGCAAAATGGGGAAAGAGCTTCATAGATGGATTTTTTTGTCTTGTTAAAGTAACTCAATTAACTATTTAGAGCAGTGGTTTTCAAACTTTTTTCCCCGGGACCCAGTTGAAAAAAATATGGCCGTGACCCAACAATTACATCTTTGAGCAATGCATTCCAGTATTTTAGTGGTGGCAGGAGAGGGCCCTGAAACCCAGTACCTGAGGATCTGCAACCCAGTACTGGGTCCTGATCCTAAGTTTGAAAACCATTAGTTTAGAGGAATTAGAAAGTCTACAATGTGCATAATAGTATAATGAAAAATGCTCCATGAGATATTCTGGTTTTAGATCAGAATTCCAGGAATCTAATATGGCTCCTGTCTGCACCGTGAAATGGAATTTATTTAAGCAATTAGTGGTATGGGTTCCTATAAATCAGATCAGTCTGGCAGCAACAGAAATGCGCTGCTGCTCCTCTACTGCATCTTTCCACTTCTGTTCTCTGAATAGACTTAGAACAAAGGCAAGCTCACAATAAAATGGTTATAATAATACACTAGACTAAATTCAGTTAATACAGCTCACAGCTGTCTGTATTCAGCATTTCTGTGTTTCAATAATGGACAGACCTGCACAAGACCTTTTTACTTCCACATCGCTTTAGTTTTCAACCCAGTTTGGGTGTTTTAAAATAGGAGCTGGTAGATAAAGAGGAACTTCCATTTTGGGGCAATAGAATTGCAAAAATAAAGAGAATATTTATATGATCTGCACTGGCTACCTGTCGATTTCCAGGGCTGGTTTTGACCTTTACCTGTGTAAGGTACTCATATGGATATTACAGAAGCATGTGACTGCCTCGCCATTAGACATGGTGGAAAAAAGTAATTCCGCTTTGTAATTCCAGGGATTTTGACATTTCAGAATTTAGCTTCATTCTGACTAGGAACAAAATCCAAAAATTTTAAAATTGTCTGTGAAAGAGAATGAAGCTCCAGTGTCCCCAGCAGCCTGCCAGTCAGGAGAGCTGGCAGGAAACTGTAGGTTTCTGAGAGCCAGGGTTCTATCAGAAACTTGCCTGGGTTGTACTGGGCATTTGATGAAATCACACGATCTCAGAATCAATAAATTCCAACAAAACATTTCATCAGAACTTTTCCAACCACCTCTATTGACAGTTTTCAACATGTTTATCCCCCCAAAGCCCTTGTGTGGTAAAGCAGTGCTATTATCCCCATTTTACAGAGGGGGAACTAAGCTGGTCTAACAAACTGATCTGAAATGAAAGATCTGAGCCAGGGGTGATCCTGAGGGAGCACGTATACAGAGACTCATGCACGCAGCTAAACAGACATTCATGTTGGATGCATAACAACACTGATAAGGATGCCTCCCGTGTGAAATACCACAGTAAGGGTTAGCTGAAATAGCTGGACTTTGGACATATTTTTAAGTTATTTCAAGGGCATATAAAGCATACAGAAAAGTATCCTTTTAGCATTTTAATACATGTATATAATTAAATAAACATTATGGAAAGAACTTAATTCTGACAGGACACATAGAAAATTCTTTCACCCACTTTGTCTTCCTGCTGAACATTGGGTTAAAGGTCAGTGACTTACCTGGGGTGTAAGTTTTTCATAAAATGGGACTAAACAAGCGTAAATAGGAAAGCAACAATTTGGCATTGTGTGAATGTGCAAAACTAGTATGAATTTGAGGACTAAGGGAGGAGGAAAGGGGTGTGGCTAAAAAAAGCAATGAACAAGAGGAATTTAATGTTATACACCGGCCTAGAGTGTCTCCTTCCCCACCCCCTGTGAGCAATGTACAAAGAACCACCATCTGTTGCCATGATTTTATCACAAGTCTCACAGAGGGGTTTTGCCTAGGAAATAAGGGGGCATGCAAGTGGCAGGAAAGACAGGCACAGTTACAGAGATTTTGTCAACTCCGGGGCTGAGTTGCTCAGAGTTGTTCCTGGGAATTTTGGCAGGGGATGCTGAAACTTAGAGCAGCCTCCTGAGTGCTCAGCATACAATCTTCACCTCATTTCTTTTGGTCTAAATAATCCCTTGACACTGTTACAAAGGCATAAGATATATTTTTTTAAAAAAGTCTGTCATTGGAAGAAAGAATTAGAAGTAGTCATCTTTTCAATTTCAGTGGCTGACATGTCTGTCAAAGTTTCTTATGATCTAGGTGACCCACCTTGACTCAAAGCTGGCTGTATATTTTCAGGATCTAATGAGGAGCTGTTATGTTGTACTTCTAAAGATAGGAGCAATCTCACATTTAATATCAGAGGTTAAACTGGATGAGAGCATATGCGAGATGAAAACATGATTTTAGTCTTCTCACAGTGAGTGATCTTATTACTTTTACCTTTCTGCTCTTAAAAAAAAAAAAAACTTTACAGATGATTTTGAACTTCTGATAGTTTGGATGAACCTTCCTACTCCCCAAAAGGATAAGAAAGTGTTGCAATTGCTCCATTGATTTTAGTTTGAAAAACTAGACTAGGAAAGCAAACTCAGGCACTTCTCTATTTCTATCATTCCTGAACATGGTAAAATTTGCATATGTCTTTTCTTATGAGAAGCTTCCACAGCAAAAATAAATCCAGTTATGTTTTGATTTTTAAGACTGATTAATGGGAGGAGAATGTAGGTGACCAGTTGGGATCACTATTATGAAAGTTCATTTCCTAGCTGGGATTGGACAAAGATGAGCTGTAAACAGAAAAGGTCATCTCTTATTTATGAAATAATTTATTCAACTATATTTGTAGATTTTTTTAATGAAATACATGATGCACAATAGCTGGAGACAGAAATATGTTGCTTGTATCTCATTGTTTAGAGAAATGGGATATAAAGAACAGAGGCCTTAATATTCTACATGTCGTGCTGGGGATTTTCTGCCCTATAGGATGAGTTCCATTGATTTCCACTGTGTTCGTGAAGTAAAAAGAGTGAATATTTGTGAATACTTTTTGAAGGGCTGTTTTATACTGGGGGTACTGAGAGAAACTGAAAGGTGTATTGCTTCAATTTTATGTCACTGGAGCCAATATAGAACAATCAACCACAAAGCCCTCCTGCAGAACACTCACAGTGAGTGAGATTTCTCCAACAGCTGCAGAGCTCAGGAGCTCATAATGGAGGAAGGGCTCTCGGGGTGGAGATGGCAATGACAGAGTGTCTCTGTGCCCCAGCCATGGTAGGCAGCTGTAACGTGAACCAGTGACTGTACTAGTCCCTCCCCAACGATTCCAAAATAGAGTTTCACTTCACTTCCAGTGTCAGGTTCAACAAAAGCACGGGGAGGTATTTGGACCATTGTTTTTTAAGGAGGTGTAGAATTGAGTTCCTGACCCTCTTCTGATAAGAATATTAAGCATAGTCCTTGCTAAATTCTGATTGGGGATGTTTAATGTCTGCATCCCAGAATCCCCTTACAACTGCAACCAGAGAGGAGATTTTTCTTCGTTTCCTTTTCCTAAACTGTTGCGTTCTGCTCCAAAGGCACCCGAATTCCAATGGTGGAAGGTACAATTTATATATAACAATCTGTTAATTGCAAGGATCTCCCCTTTTGAACCACAGTATTGTTGAATAGGAATGAAGTCCTTATTCCTGTATTTAAATCTTATTATTAGACTACATTCTTGCAAATCTTGCCTTTCCAGGTCATTATTAAAAAGTCATTCCCCACAGTCAGCTTGAAACCTTTTATATCAGCTTTTAACACAGAAGTGGTACAAAAATTCTGAAATATCCCATTGTGACTTAGCCTTTCTTGCTTTCAGGACCTGGCTAACCATTATATGGCCCCCACTTTCACCTGTTGTCTTCCAAATCCTCAGATAATAGTTTGCACAATTGCTTAGAGGCATCTCACAGCTCTGTCTTTATTCCACAGGTGACAGAGGGCAGGTTCTGCTCTGTCCCCTGAAGATTAGCCCATAGGAGACTTTCTACAGCGTATTCTGATTCTAGTTGACCCTTGCCACAGCTAGCAGGTCTCCTCCCGCCCCGCTTTCTTTTTCCTACATATCTTTGAAGTGCATTAAAAGGATGAAGCTGAATGGTTCTATAAATATGGAGCTATACTTTGTGTCCAGAATAGAAACACTTGGATACTATGGAGACAGAGGTCTTTGAAATATTTGTAATGTGTCCATAAGTCTAATTAGCAGTTCGCTGTAGTCCTCCACTTTCTCAAGGAATGAATCTCTGACTAGGTATGGCATGGACTTTATTTGTACTGTCTTCGCTGCTCTTAGCAACCCCAGGGTATTAATCCACTGGCTGGATGGCCTGAGGCAATTCAATAAGCAGCAGTGAGTCTACCTTTAAAATGGGTATAACATACTCCTCCCTCACTGAGGCTTATAATTTGTATTATGTGTATTGCAAATTAGTATTACAAATTAGTTATTATTTGTATTATATGTATTGGTTATTATTTATATTATTTGAGGCTTTGTCTTCACTGACACAATTTATTTTTTTAAAACAGTGTATACTTGTATAATAGTTATTTGGTTGGAAAATCATAAGTGGAAACAAGGCCCTGGTAATGTATACCACAAGGTAGGTAGTCTAGGATAGCACTATACCGTTCTCTCTTCCCTCTGCCCCCAATGTGACTGATTTATTCTGCTTTATCTAATGGTGAACATGTCTGCATTATGGTTTTGCAGCAGGAAAGCTAATGGACATTAGTCATACTGAGTTAAAACTACACCTTATTTCATTAGTGAAAACATAGCCCGAGGAATTTTGGCTTCCAAATCCAGATTTGGATACTATTTTCCATTAAGTTCATTTGAAAATCTCAGCAAACACTTCTAACTGGTTTTCAGATGACCATTCTAGAAAACTGATCCAACTATTCTGGAACAGAATGGGGGACTCTATCCTGTGAAGCAGTGACTCTGAAAAAGATTTGGGGTTTGTGGTGGGTAATCAGCTAAACATAAACTCCTGTTGTGACACTATGACCAAAAGTGCAAATGTGATCCTAGGACGCACAATCAGGGGAATCTTGAGTAGGAATAGAGAGGTTATTTATGTCTATGTATGATACTAGTAAACCACTTCTGGAATACTGTGTCCAGTTCTGGGGTCTGTAATTCAAGAAAGGATGTAGAAAATTGTGTAGGGGTCACTGAAGAGCCATCAGAATGATTAAATGATTTAGTCTATCACTCGGGATGTTGGCTAAAGAGCAAAATCTTTCTGGCTTAACAAAGAGGTTAAGGGATGACTCAGTCACAATTTATAAGTACCGACTTGGGGAACAAATATTTGATAATGGTCTCTTCAATCTATTAGAAAAATCCAGTGTCTGGAAGTTGAATCTAGATGAATGCAGACTGGAAATAAAGCATATATTTTTTACAGAGAGAGTAATTAAGATTTGGAACAACTTACCAAGGTTGTGGTGGATTTTCCGTTACTGACAGTTTTTAAATCAAGTTTGGATTTTTTTAAAAAGATATCCTCAAGGAATTATTTTGGGGAAGTTCTACGTCCTGCGATATATAGGTGGTCAGACTAGGTGGCCACAATCTGAACCATTTGACAAGTATTTAAAAATTAAATAACAATCTCTCTCTTCCTTCCTCCAGTAATTGGAGTAAATTGCTTGTTTTGATAACAATTTCATAGTTCTGGTGGAACATAGCTGGTATGGGAAACCTAGGTCATAGGGGAAAAGGCAGCCTCTCAACTAACTATGATCAAATCTAAGGAGGATTTGGGGAAGCAGGAAAGAGACCTTGAGTTGATTTTGGAACTCATGAGGGCATGAGTGCAGGAAGAACATGGGGCTGTTGCATTCACAGCTGATGGTCTACTGTATTCTGTACTAGCTGGAGCTCTTTCAGGGTTTAATGAAATACATTCTCTTTAAACTGCTGTCCAATTAACTTTTTTTTCTGTGACCATTAACTTTTTGGCCTGACTTCACTGATCATTATTTCCTGAATACCTCACACAATTCCCTAGACACCTTTCCTCACACAGTCATCTCTGTAGGTCTCCTGCTCTTGTGTTCTCTCTCTGGCTTCCCAAGTCCACAACTGCATCAGCTCTGTTCTCAACCCTTTTGTATGTGTTCTTTGTGAATATTATGGAAAGGTGGATTTGCTAGCATAAATGTTGTGGGAAGTGGTGAATTTGTTTAGCAAATATTAGAGATAATTCATGGAAAGCAAATGCTAAATTATGAACAAAAGTATCAGCATTGGAAACTTGATTTTAAGACTTATTTTCTTGTAATCAGGGAACAGAAACAGACAGTAACTTGTAGGCACAATCAACACCAACCCAACACAGAGTTTTCTAAATTGAATATTCACAAACAAATCCTAGACTAAGAGTTATTCATCAAAAGTCCAAGTGACTAATTTTGAATAATGAATACATTTGAGATAATCACAAAGTGTTCATGGAAAATTTGGGAACAAACTAATCAGCAAGATTAATCAATTTTTTTTATTGTTGAGAATGATTCTCTCAGCTTGACTTCCTGAAGTTACAACCTGACATAACTCCTTTAATCTGAACGTATATATCTGCATAAGGCTGTTCCAACATGGCCACTATTGGCTTGGAATGCAGCATTCATTCTGCACCAACTTTGCAAATAATGTGTTTTGAAGGAGAGTTGAAAAGTAGCTTCTCCAATTGAAATCATGTAAGGAATTTTAGATAAGCAGAGTATAGTTACCCAAATTGGAATCTGTCCAGGTCACCAGGGCTTCTATCCATCTCTGATAACAGAATAAATGAAGAGAGCAAACAGTAATGATGAGATAAAACAAGGGAAGATGTAGGGCTCAGTAGTATCATCAGGCACTGACACACTTAGGGATATACACATCTTGAGGGCTCTGCGAAGTTTTGCCTTGTTTCTTCCGTAGCATAGAACCATACAGGCCTGGATACACAAAAAGGATTTAGGCTCCTAAGTCCCTGTTTTAGGCATCTAAGTCCCAGTTATGAGACAATTGTGATGCACAACACTCCCACTGAAATCTGTAAGCACCTAAACTCACTCAACAACTAAGTTTTTGCAATAAATCTTCCATTAGTGCCTGTATTTCTGCCTCTGCTCATGTGCACTGCAGACTGCCCCTTAACACCCATGTGCTTATCTCCTGTCTAATACTCAGAGTGATTCATAAAACAGGGGAAGATAGGTGTTTGGCCACCTACCTCACTTGCAGGTCTGCTCTAAATATGACAATTAGATCAGATCCCTGAGGTGAGAGGGGAAGAGGCAGAAGCCCTCCCCTATAACTTTTAGTTCAGTAATTAGAGTACTCACTGGGGTCATGGAAGTTTCCTGGTTCAAGTCTTCCCTCTATCTGAAAGGGAGACAAGAGTTGAACAGGGATCTTTCATCTCTCAAACAATAGAATTATGGGATATTCTGCTGGGGTAATCTCTCAGTCTCTCCTGTTGAAGGTGGCACATTCTGGACCAAATGTGTTTCCGGTTTGGCTATCAGGTATTCCTAGATGCTTGAGTCAAATTTGTGTGTGTGTGTGTGTATGTGTATGGGGCGGGGGGACAAAGATACAGGAGGGGGTAAAGATGCCTGATTGACTTCTTCTCAATCAAACCTCCATCAGCTCGAAGTCCCCTATCTCTACTTTAGCAGTTTCAATTTTTTTTTCTCTGCCAAAACACTGGCCTCCCAAACATCATTTCACTTTCTCAAAAACAGCTGCTATCAACACCTGCCCTTCTTACTGAGAGAGCTGTATTTTTTGGGGGTGGGGGGGGTGGGGGGGAAGATGTAGATTGGTCTCTCCCTTTATTGGTGGAGAGATAATATTTCACTCATAATTAGTTGTCTTATTGACTCTTACCGTGTCATTCTTGCTGCTGCCTTCTTGTCACAAGCATCACCGATTGACTTCTTTCTGCCTTTGCCTTTCTGATTCACCAATGGCTCCATTAGTCTTCTTCAAGGAGGCTGACAGGTCATCCTTAGACACTCCCTTCCTTGCCAGACTTTACAGCTAGTCTTCAGCTCTGTGAAAGTCTCAGATCCTTGCTAGGTGACAGATGTGCTGAATTGTTTTAGCTAGATTTTAAATTCTGCACCAGCTTTCTGGAAAGCAATGACAAATTAGCAATTAGAAAACTTGGGAAGGTTTCTCTGGTCATTTAAAACCAGAGATGGTTATGAGACAGAACTAGAGTCTCCTCTGTTCTTAACTAGTCTTAACTAAATAGTTAGCTTTATTCAAATAGTAGCTGTGGAATCCTAGTTAAAGGTGATGATCATGGAATCAGAACCCAGAAAAGACCTACCAGGTGTGACCCTGCTATGCCTAAGGTAGCCACCTGAAAATGCCAAGATCAGGGCAGGCTGCAAAATGAGAGCAAATTCTGTCTGTACTCATGGGTGACAGTGAAGCCAGGCTTCCCTATCAGCAAACAAACAATGCTTCTGATTCTCCACACTGATTATCAAGAAGCTATAACAAAATATAAACAGCCCCCTTTACTGCATTTCAGCCTCTGGCTCCCAATCACCCACTGGGTCTAGTAAAGAGATAAGTTAATTAAAATGCCCTGCTGTTTTACCAGAAGGGTTCTCCTGACCCCAAAGGATCAGCCACATTACCAGATCAATATAAATTTGGATTGTTCCTAAAATATCACGCTGCCAACTAATTCTTTAATAACTAAAACGAAAGATTTATTATAAAAAGGAAAGGAACAAACCATAAGAGAACTGCTAAAGGATTAGAGAAATCAAATACATACAAATAATTTAAAAGTCCATATACATCAAGTCCTTGGTCAAATTTGGAGTTTTCGGGTTTGTATAGTTCCTCTGATGTACATACAGTACCTAGATGGGTCTCATACCTTTGTTCCACAGCTTCAGTTGTAGATTAATAGATCCAGAGATAGGTGATTGGAGGAGACTGAAGATTGAGCTGAAGACAAAATGGATGTGTTGCAGCTGCCTTTTATGTCCCTTGGTCTTTTCCATGCTGTTTGTTGAAATTTACAGAAATGAAATAGAGTCCAGAGTCACATGAGCAAGTCTTGGTGACTCACTGGGTCTTTCCCTGACCCATTGTAGCTAAAGGTTTTCTTAATAGGACATTAAGCTGACTGTGGCTGCAACCATTCAGTCTGGGGTGTGGCACAGAAACACAGCACAAGTTAAAATACTAATATATCAAACATAAATTATAACTTACAATAAAGACATGACACATATACATAAATATAATCATACATAGCAAATTGAAGCTTTCTATCAGAACCTGACATGCCATATCTCATATGAATTATTGTAATTATTGACCTATTGATATTAAATAATATCATAAATGGTCCCCATAATCCAGCCAGTGTCACACCAGGTCATATAGTCCATCCCCTTGTCAATACTGAATTCTTCCATTTTTATATGTTTATGATTGTTCTGTTTCATCTAGTTCAAGTGACTTAGGCCTGGTCTACACTCTGGAGCTAATTCAGGGGGAGATACGCAATCTGTGTGCCACAGTATGTGTATCTCCCATCGACTTTGTAACTTTGACTTATCTCTGGGTTTTCACTCTGCTGCATTGACTTTAAGCGCTCTCTTGAAGGGGTGGAGTTACTGTGTTGACGGGATAGAGCTTCCGGGATCAATTGAGTGAGTTTACACTGGCTGCTCAATCGATCCTATTGCATTGATCCGTGTGGATTGATGCAGTATTTTGAGTATAGACAAGGGCTTACTTCCACCAGTGTCCCTGGGAGATTATTCCACCACCTAATACATTTAACTGTCTGGAAGTTTCTCCTTCTGTCTCCTAATGTAAAAGGCAGAAGAGTCCCAGTAATTTTCGGCCACCAGACCCAGCGTGCAGCACCACCTATCTTTTTGTGGGTCGTGACATACTTGGTGGCATATTGTGACCCTGCAGGACACACCAGCCCACCCCCAGGCCAAATCTAGCAATCTCCTCGGCTCTCCGCAACACACTTACCACTGTTTGGTGACACAGTAATGTGTCATGACACAGTGGTTGAGAACTACTGTTCTAGCTTGCAAATTAAAGGGATTTTCTCTCTGGAAACCTGAAGAGTGAATATAGATCCCAATGATGTAACTTCACAGAGACACTTTTCAGAGCATAAATCATGATCTTTTAAGACCTGTGTTGGCTGGCTGGCTCTTTCTCCTTCCTACCACATCCAAGGACCTTCCTACATGAAGGAAATTCCCACCAGTGTAACTACATAGACTTACTTATATCAATGCAGCTTAATCTAGCAACATGACCAAATGAACTGAACCAGACTCTGTGCTGCATTGCTCTGATGCAATATGTTTACATTGGGGATGTACCCTGGTGGTATCACATGGATGTAATGATACCAGAGCAAATTTTCTTCAAGCTGACAAGGCATAAGAATGAACACTTGATGAACACTTCCTTTCTCCTGATCACGGTCTGGCTGAAAGACTGTGGGCTTCTTTCTCATATACATTTAAGCCTGGTTTGCTATTGAGAGTGGTACCACCAGTATAATTATTTCAGCTAAGTCTGTGATTCTTTTACTAAATATTTCCAGAGGGGTAGCCGTGTTAGTCTGTGTACAGCAAAAACAACGAGAGTCCTGTGGCACCTTATAGACTAACAGATTATCTTCAACATAAGCTTTCATGGGCTATAACCCACTTCGTCAGATGTTGCATCTGATGAAGTGGGTTATAGTCCACGAAAGTTTATGCCGAAGATAATCTGTTACTCTATAAGGTGCCACAGGACTCTCGTTGTTTTTACTAAATAGTTATACCAGTACAAACTCTTGGGTGGGTACAATTAGACAAGAAGGTGCCTTTTGAAAATATAGTTCTTTGCTCTTCCTATCGGGAAATAAACTTCACTGGTAGGGTCACTTGTGTACCAAAATAATTGCATCCACAATGGGACAATGGGTGGAGTGGAGCTGGGTCGGAGGGAGAGGAGGAGGAGGTTGTACTGTGCCCCTTTTACACTGGCAGAAGATGGTATAGGGGTCTTAGTATAAATGAGAATCAGGACTGAGTATCTATTCTTCCAGATTCATGGCCTTCCACATACGCAGCAAAGCAAGGTCTCAGGAGAACACCCCAGGAAGTCTAAAGCTTTCATTCTAAATATCAAATAACTGGCTTTATACTCGCTATGAATAATCTGTAGTGTCAAATCCAATCATCTGAACTATTTGTCAAACAGCTGTAAATAACAAACAAATGAGTAAAAATCCTGATCTGACGTTGCTAATTTGCAATCCGAATAAAGGACTTCAGTTTGTAGATAAATAACTAGCAATGAATTGTTCAGCCAAGTCTGACTTTAACTGTGGAAAGAAATAAAAAATCCAAGTTCCAATTTGTTGGAAAACAAAGAGAAACAATACAGCTGAGATATAAATCAACACGAGTTTTACACTGAGAGCATTCTCATTAGGAAATAAAATTTAAAATACAAGTTTATCAGCAAATGCATTTTGTTCATCTGATTCCAACTGGAAGCTGATGTTGAATTGGCAGAAGGAATTCTCTGGCGTGGTGCTATCTGAATTCTTTGCAATGTGAAAGGTGAACCCAGAAATCAGATGCTTTAGTATTGACTCAGGAAGACAGTGGAAATTTTGCCTGTGTGAAGACCACAAGATTCAGTACTGAAAATGAATGATTTATGTAGGCTTCCTGTTATGTGAGAGCAAAGTATACTGTGTCAAGCTTTTACTTTATGGGCATCTTGGTACCATGAGCATGTAGATGAGAGCTGAATGTTGTGCTCCACATATTTGCACATCTGGTAAGAAACAGGAGAGTTCATGCCTTCAGGCAAAGATGAAGAGTTCCAGAAATTACTTGCAATGCAGGGGACTAAATAATAGCTTTTAGAGGAAGAGGTGACACCAAGCAACAACTGAGCCATTGTGCATGTGAGCAAAGTAGTCTGCAGCTAGTGAATGAAATATTTAGAATCTAATGCACCTAACAGTGGACCATCTCCTATTGCACGCAAAGGGACTGGATCAGGTCTATGAAGTTGAGTGGTAAGCTGTGTGTGGGAGAGAGGATCAAAGAGTTGTAAGACAAATTCTGCCATTGGTTACACACATGCAACTCCAGTGAGGTCACACAACTAGTGTGAGAGGTGCTTCGGTCCCAATGCACAGCTCTTGTGGCATTCCGGGCCAATAGAGACTTCACAAGAGAATGCTGGATTATTACCCCAGTGTAGGAGCAGTGTAAGGCAGACTTAATCAGTTCTACTCTGTTCCTTTTGCAAGTCCCAGCTGAGGACAAGAAAGGGTAAAGAGGGGCATGTCAGAGACAGGAAAGGCGCATCTCCAAAGTACAAAGCACTATGGGAATTCTGGGCTTTTACATAGCTCACAAGCAGCCTTCTGGTTGCTTCTGTAACCCTCACTTAGAGTTTGCCAGCTATTGGAGCACCATACGAAGCCTCGTCTAGGGGGCCCTGGGAAAAGGGCTATAATTAAAACTATACAGAGCCCTCTCACCTCCTTTCACACCATGCTTGGAATCAGGGGTGGGGACAGAAGGAACTAGAAACAAGGGCTAAGGCTACCTGGGAGGCTTCTGCAAGAGGTGATCTGGACAAGCAGTCAGTGGGACCGATTATAAGTCAGGGCTGCATAATCCCCAGCAAGGGGCTAGCCTTACTCAGAGATAGAGAGACAGTGTGGTTGGAGTGCTTTTGTTTGGAAGTTGGGAGAAAGAAAGGCAGCATGGCTCAGGCAGTCCCACTCCAAGACAGCTTTCGCTCTGCCATGGGGTCTAGCTGCATGGCTCAAGAAGGTCCAGATCACTACTGTGACCAGCATCCTTCAGAGAGAGATCCAACTTGAGAGCTCTCCGAGGATGCGTCTACACTTGTAAATTAAGTCGACTTAAGCAGGCTTAATTTACTCTGTGTCTACACTTGAGTTTCCTTAATTCGACTTAAGCAGTTCCTTAAATTGAATTAAGGAAAAGTTAGTTTGAAGTAGTAAAACCTCATTTTACTTCAAACTAACCCTTAATTCGAACTAGTTAGTTCAAATTAAGTCAATGTGGCCATATCAGTTCAAACTAACTGCTTAATTCTAACTAACCGGCACATTGACCTTAATGCAACTGACTAATTCAAACTAAGCAAGTGCCATGCATGACACTTGCTTAGTTCGAACTATTTCAAATTAAGTTATTTCGAATTAAGTTAATTCGAATGAACTAAAATTAGTTCGAATTAGTTAGTTCGAATTAATTAATTCGAACTAACTTTGGTAAGTGTAGACATAGCCAGAGACCCCAGCAGGATTCCAGACCAGGGAGCTAGAGAATCTGGTAGGAGTCAAAAGAGGACAGCGGCCTGCCCAGGGATGAAGAATAAAGTAAGGGGAGGTTTTTGTCTCAATCAGCCAATGGAATAGCAGTGCAACACTCTATCTCTGGACCAAACCTCAGCATGACATTTGGCTGAGAAGGTGCCAGGGAAAGAGCTGCAGGGTAGTATGATTTGTTGGTGCTAGGAATTGACCGAGTAGTTTGTTTCTTAATATTAAGTATTAATTAATTAACCTGAACCCTTTTGTTCCCCAGATCTTGTTCCTAATAAGGTCCCCCTTTGTGATGCTATTATTTTGTGTGTATCATTCCTCTGCTGGGTGTAGTGAGGGATTGTGGCCTCCTTGTGAACCTGGAGGAGAAACCAATCTACACCCCCAGAAGGTGGAGTTATGAAAGAAGTTTACAAGGTGGGCCCTACAGCTCACCTTTTAATGAGTTAGCAGGAAAGCATAGAGTCCACTGCACAAGAAATTGTCCGTAAGGCAAGGCCCAATCAGAAGTTAGGCTTTGGGGCTATGTCTACACTAGAAAAAGTTAGGTCGACTTTGTTAAGTCGACTTAAAGCCGACTTTGTTGAGTCGACCTAACCACCCTTAAGTTGATTTAATAAAGTCAACTTAAGGGTTACTCCACGTACACACGGTCCTTAAGTCGACTTAAGGAATTTCTTAAATTGACTTAATGAAAGTCTGGTGTAGACAGGGAGTAATTTAGGTTGATGTAAGCCTCCTTAAGTCGACCTAAATTGCAAGTGTAGACATAGCCCGTTAGCTGAGGAGGTTCCTAATGACAAGTGCAGAGGCGAGGAAGCTGTTTGGCAAACTCCATGAATGTGTTAGAAAAGAAATTCATCACACAGATTAACAAGCATTTATGGGTGTAGCCCTGACTGGGAGCAGAAAGACTCAGCTCCTTGGGCTGAGGAATGGTTCAAGGGGCAGACTTAGAAATTGTGAGCAAGGGAAAAAAATGCCATTTGTTTCCACTGTGTTCTGGGAAACTGGACCTTGTGGAAATACCTTAAATAAACAGGATCCAATCAAAGAATATACCTGACTTGTATCATCCATTTCTCCTCCTAATGAAAACAGTTCTGCAAAACACCTGATGTTGGCTAAGCAAGCAGATCAAAGAAGCCATGATATTGTCTCAAGTTTATTTTATTATTCATATAATCATTGTCTCATAGTTCATCTGAGTGCAGTAGAGCTGGTCAAAGATTTTAAAACAAACAAAAGCATTTAATAAATTATTTGATATGTTGTTCTGATTAATATTGAAGGTCAGGTGTTACATTTCTGTTTTCTGATATGATGAGCAACACTCTCACAGTCAGATTTCTAGTGAGAATG
Organism: Pelusios castaneus; assembly: GCA_007922175.1. Taxonomy (NCBI): domain Eukaryota; kingdom Metazoa; phylum Chordata; order Testudines; family Pelomedusidae; genus Pelusios; species Pelusios castaneus. The sequence goes on from ML685764.1 coordinate 46,681,916, forward strand.
CTCAGGGTTATGAATTCCATCAATGGAAATTCTGCAAAGTTCATTTAAAATTCTTCTTTACATGAAGACTCCTGCCAGTAAACTCATTTGCTAGCATATTTGCAGGACATAAACTCCCAAAAGGCTGTGAATAAAGTCAAAGCAAGTTTGCATAAAACAAATACAGCAAATGCTTGGTGTTATTTTCCCGGTTCTGATGAAGATGTTAAATGAGCACAGACCTAACAGTGATAAATGCAGTAACCACTAAACCTATCCCTTCCTTCTTGAGACAGTGCTGTTAATCTGCAGGATTAGTGCCCATTGTTTATGGCCCTTCTGCCAGTTTTCTATTCATTTGAAAGTTCATCTATCCAAAGCAATTGAAATTAATCTTTCCAGCAAGTTTTCATGAGACGCTGTAATATATAATAGTGCTTTATGACCTTGAGGATATATTACTGAATATTTATTACATTCCCTTCATCCACTAATTTTAGCTAATTTGGGGTAATTGGCTATTGCTCATACAATGCTTTGAAAAATGCAAGAGTCTACATAAAGGGATAAGTATTTGTTTTCAGGGCAAACTCATAAATCCTCATTCAGCTCTAACTCAGTGGAAGTTCTCCATTAAAAAAGCTGTGTAAGAACTGCAAGCAAAAAATAGACGCTTTCCAGTTTGGGATCTGATCCAGAACTGAAACCAGCAAGAGAAAGTTTGGGTCCAAGATTTTGAATCCAAACCCTTCCCTTCATAGACTTAGTAGCTTTGGATTTAGTCTGGAAGCATCTGATGGAGCCATGAAGAATAAACAAACAACTTCAATTATCATCTCTCTCTCTCTCTCTCTCTCTCTCTCTCTCTCTCTGTATTCTAAAATGCCATCAACATATATCTATCTATCTATATCTATCTATCTATAGATATAGATATATATATATATATGTTCTCTTTGAAAATTCATATCATGCCCTATCAGTCTTTTAAGGTTTTTTTATCACTCTGTGAATAATAATTCCAAGACTATAATGTCTTTTAAAAAACATTCATTTATTAATTTATTGTCTCATCCCCTTTGTGTGGTTCAGAAGGTGGATAGTACTATCCCCATTATACAGATGGAGAAACTGAGGGGAGAGTTTAAATGACTCACCCGAGGTCATACAGGGTGTCAGTGGCAGTACTAGGATTTGAACACAGGAGTCCTAGCACCTAGTTCATCATGCTAGGCACTTAGGCTATGTTTACACTTAAAAAGTTAAGTTGACTTGTTAAGTCAACTTAACAGAATCGACTTAAGTTTTCAAGTGTAGACAGAGACTTGGTTCCCTGCTGAGAAGGGAGCCATGGTCCCTGCTGAGAAGGGACCTGAGGCTCCTTTTTCACTAGGACCCGCGGTGCCTTTCTCACCGGGATCCGTGGGTCCCAGGGATTGTGGCTCCCTTCTTGCCAGGATCTGGAGAAGGGAGCAGGGCTCCCTTCTTGCTGGGACCCGCATGGGTCCCAGCGAAGGCAGCCGCCAGCACTCCGCAGACAGGGGAACCTCTGGGGATTGAATTTGGAGGCTAATGCCCTCTGAGGCCTTGTACACATGATCACTTTATCGCGCATTAACAATCATTACCACGCGATACCAACAACAGCATACACATGTGCAATAGGGCTGTTGCACGTTAACTGCCTTGTTGTAGCGCAATACAAAAACCACCTCGACGAGGGTGGTAGCAGTTAACGTGGAACAGCTGTTGCACCTTTTCACTCGTGTGTACGCTTACCGCGCAATGATTGGCCTCTGGAAGTGTCCCAGCATTCCAAAATCGTCCTCTCTGGTCTTCCCCCACCCGTTCTGTGGCCGTGATGAAACAGTCCCCACCCTGATCAGTTTCCCGGGATTTTCGAATTTCTCGTCTGTTTCACTTCCTGTTCTCTTCCTCGTGGAGTGGAGTGCAGCTCCGATCATCAGTAGCAATGGCGGCCCATCGTGGAAGACGTGCACCCCTTTGGTGCACGGCAGAGGTGCTGGACCTGATCAGCATTTGGGGAGAGTCCGCTGTGCAGGCGCAGCTACGTGGCAGCAGGCGAAATTATGATACATTTGGCATAATTTCTTGGGCCATGTCAGAGAGAGGTTATGATAGAGACACTGTGCAGTGCAGATCAAAGGTGAAGGAGCTAAGAATAACCTATCACCGAGCGAAGGAGGCAAATCGCCGTTAAGGATCAGCGTCTGCTATATGCAGGTACTATAAGGAGATAGAAGGCATTCTCAGTGGGGACCCCTCAACCACTGCAAAGAGTCCCGTGGACACATTGGCCGCCCCTCATCCAGTGAATGCCAGACCCGAGCAGGATGAGGACGTGATTGATGAGGAGGAGGAGATGGAGGATGACCTGGAGGAAAGCGCAACAGCATGTAGCCAGGAGCTCTTCTGCACCCCCGCTGAGACCTTCACCCAAGACATGAATTGCAGCGTGTCCTCTGAGGTGGCAGAGGGGGGTTCTGGTAAGTTTCTCTTTCATGCAGCTATGGCTCCTGCTAAAATATCATTGTCCGGGGTGGGGGTGCTTGCTGTCTCAGTCCCCGCTGTGCACGCTCTTTACTCTGCATTCATTAGAAGTGCATCAACACAAGCAGTGATTGTCAAAAAATCATCTGTATTTAGGTCAGTAAAGGTTTCCTCGATGTACCTCCAGAGCCTACTACTCAGGTTAGATGGGAGAGCATTTGTGTCTACGCTCCCAAAGACGGATACTCTGCCTCACCAGCTGCAAAGCACAGCCCTGGGAACCATGGCAGCACACAGTGCAGCAGCATACGGTCCTGGCTTGCAACCGGTGGCATGTAGGATATATATTTTAGCTGGCAAGGGCACTCTGAGGAGAGAGATATCGGGTTCCATCTGTGTGCCCTGTGCAGAATGTTAGCCCCCAGTAAGCTTTCTATTAGGACGTACCTTGTCCGCTTCAGCGAAGCATAGGATGTTGACTGCCCTGCACCTTCCAGTGGAATGTGCTACTGGAAGGTTACATTGCTTATCTAGGCTATGTGTTAAAAACAGCTTTATTATTATTATTTTTTTTAGATTTGACCTTCAAAAGGCCGGTGTCTACCCCAGCTGACCGCATGAGAAACATTCGGCGGCGTGCTCGAAGAAACAGGGAGGATATGTTTCAGGACCTGCTGAAAACAGCACAGGAATCCAAGGGGGAGAATCGAGCCTGGAGGGAGGAATCCCAACAGAGGAGGCAGAAAGACAGGGACGAACTGATAAGCGTGATGAAGGAGCAAACAGAACTGCTCAAGAGCATGATTGCTTTGCAGACCCAGGCGATTAATGTACAGGCTCCACTCCATACAGTTCAGCCGTGTCTGCCTCCCACACCCCGTAGTCCTTCAAAAATTTCTTTGAAGGCCACCCATCCCCCTGGTACACTGCAATATCCAGTCCCCCCCAGAGCTACTTTTTAGGGACCCACAGCTACACCCACCTGTAACCCCCCCTTTAGGTTTTAATAAAAACAGTGACAAATAATTTGAAGAGTGGCTTTATTTGTACACATTGAAAATCTCATAAGGTGCACCTGATGCGTCCTGGAAGTTAACTAGGGGAGGGCATCATTGAAATGGTCGCTGAGTGCCTCCCTTATGAGAGCAGCTTCTCCTTGGGCCCTCCTAATACTCCTAGTGGCTGGCTGTTCGTATGCTTCCTCGAGGTGCTGTGCCTCCATAGCCCACCCTGGCGAAAACTTTTCTCCCCTGCTTTCACAAATGTTATGAAGGACAGGGCACAACGCAATCACAGCAGGGATGTTGTCCTCCGCCATGTCCAGCCTCCCATACAAACATCGCCAGCGCCCTTTTAAATGGCCGAAGGCACGCTCTACAGTCATTCTGCAGTGGCTCAATCTGTAATTGAACCGCTCCTTGCTGCGATCTAGGTTCCTGGTGTACGGCTTCATGAGCCATGGCATCAGTGGGTATGCTGGGTCTCCGAGGATGACTATGGGCATCTCCACATCCCCCACTGTAATTTTTTGATCAGGGAAGAAGGTGCCCCCTTGCAGCTTCCGGTACAGACCAGTGTTCCTGAAAATGCGGGCATCATGCACCTTTCCCGACCACCCAGCATTGATGTCCGTAAAACGCCCCTTGTGATCCATGAGTGCTTGAAGCACCATGGAGAAGTAGCCCTTCCTGTTGATGTACTCGGTCGCGAGATGGTCTGGAGCCAAAATAGGGATGTGTGTGCCATCTATGGCTCCCCCGCAGTTAGGGAATCCCATGGCAGCAAAGCCGTCCACTTTCTCACGAACAATGCCCAACATCACCGTCCTCCGTAGCAGAATGCAATTGATAGCTTGGCAGACTTGTGAGAGGGCTAATCCGACGGTGGACCTCCCGACTCCAAACTGGTTTGCAACCGACCAGTAGCAGTCAGGAGTCGTCATCTTCCAGACAACAATCGCAACCCGCTTCTCCACAGTTAGGGCTGACCTCATGTTGGTGTCTTTATGTCGCAGGGCAGGGGCCAACTCTGAATACAGCTCCAAAAAGGTTGCTTTCCACATTCAAAAGTTCTGTACCCACTGCTCATCATCCCACAGCTTCATAACAATGCGATCCCACCACTCGGTGCTCATCTCTCACGACCAGAAACGGCATTGCACCGTGTGCAGATGATCGGTGAAGGAGCTGAGCAACGCGGTGCTGTTGCTCTGCATGGCATCAATCAGCCCCTGCTCCTCAGCGTCCTCGTCTGACTCGGAGCTCATTGCATACTGAGCAACCAGTCAAAATGTATTTAGAATGCTGAAGGCAACAGTGGAGATCAGAGCAGGATCCATCCTGTTGCTGTTGTGATTGCTCGCAAGTAGTGCGTCACTGCACTGTTGAAAATAGGCGCGAGTTGCTATTGGCAACAAGGAAGACGCAAGGGGAACACAGTGCACCACAGGAAACTGAGATTTTACCCATGGCACTTTGCGTTCCTTTCCTTCATCCCATGATTCCAAGCGCAGATTGAGGGAAAATTGAACTGTGGGATAGGTGCCCAGAATTCATTGCGCTACACTGCGATATTGCAAAGAATTCTGTTGCGTTACAAGGAGCGACGTGTGTATGCGCTATCCCGCAATAAAGGTCACATGTTTTTTATAGCGCGATTGCCATGTTGCGCTTTAGTCTGATCGTGTGTATATAGCCTGAGAGGGAAGGGTCACTGCAGTGCCAGACCATGGGGACTGCTTTTCTTACATTTTGTTTTATTTCTGGTAACAGATTTCATGGGATTTTATTCTGTTAACCTTTGGGATTGAGGATGAGCATCCTAACTCTGAGCAGCTGCTCTCACCTTCCCTTCTCTTGCACACTCCCTTCTCTCTAGGAAAGAAGAACATGGCCCTCTCATAGCCGTACTTTGTTAGTATATGAATTAGTCCCTTTCTGCTCCCCCTCCAAACATCCCCAATCTTTGGGAGACGTCAGATCTGAAATTCATACCTGAGTTAATATAATTTGTTAAGTTAATATAATATAAATATAAAGGTAAGAACTCTTTCTTATGAATATAATAATTATATAACATTAACTAGATGAAGCTAGATTTTATTTGTCTAATATATTACATTCCGTTTAAAATATTTTGGCATCGCATTCCAAATAATTCATATTCCACAAAGGAGTACAAAAATATGTGGAAGGGAAGTCAAATACCTCAAAAAGAGCAGAACTGATAGTGCATTAAGAAGTGTCCTTTTCTATTTTTTTTAAGTGCTATAACCATAATTTTTTAATCTATTCATAAACAGTCTAACATTGTCGCATCTCCAGAGAGCTCAATTTACATAGAAACGAACTGAGAAAACAGGTTGCTCCCGCCCTTGCAGGCCTTTGAATCAGCCTTCGAAGCAAGTTCAGGTTTGAGCCATTCCCACTTGGTTTCCTTCTTGGCTTTCAAGGCCCACAATGGTAGGCTTTAATTTCCAAATTACATCTCATGCCGGATGGGCTCACAGATGTATTCTTCTGTTTGATGTGAGACAAAGAAGCATCGATCACACATCTGCTGAGCTAAAAAAAGCCCAAAACAACAACAAAAAACAACACCTCCCCAAAATAAAAAAACCAGTTTAAAAGCAACCTTTTCTAAAAATCTACTTTCCTTTAGCTCCAGATAAGAAGATTTGCTTGTTTCTCTTTCCTATGTAAATTACAGGTACAGCTCTTCCCTGGCTCCCACACTGCGTGGAATATCATTTGACTTTCTGCACTGTGTACTTTATTACAGTGTGTGGTTAATTCTGGCAAGCACAACTCAAATCCTTGCTTGCTGGATTCCCAGCTTCAGTGGCTTGTGGAGGAGTAATGAATGTTTGGTTGGGAAAGCAAGCTAGGAGCTTTGGAGTTCCTCATGTGAGGGTTTATTAGTATCATCATTCACATATTGTAATGAAGCAAAAATGATTCCTCTTGAAAATCATTCCCAGTGAGGTCACAGTTATTAAATACGATCATTGCTGATAACGATTAAACTTTCATTATTTAGATTCCATCCCTGTTGGTTTGGTCTCCACTGAGAAGATATTGTTTGTTAGCCAAGAGCATTCAGGGAATGTGTTGTGAATAATGCAGCTTTTAAAACATATACTGTACTAAAGAAAGAACAGTTCTTCTTGTTGGAAGTGATGGATTTTCTAGTGTTTGGCAGGTTTGGCAGATTCAAGGAGAGTTGGTCTCTTTGTGATGTGGAAATCTTTATCCAGATGAGATGAGCAAGAGATTTGTAATGAGAATGGCTGCCCTAGCTAAAGACCCTGGTGGTAAGAAAATCAACCTCATGAAGCTATTGTAAGGGCACAAAATATAACAGAGCAGGATTAAAATGCAATTTTATAATCAAATGCTATGTCTACACTTAGAAATTTAGGTAGACTTTACCAAGTCAACTTTACTAAGTCGACTTTGTCGACCTTATCAAATCGACTTAGAGAATCCACACAGGACTCTTAAGCCGACTTAAAGCTGGCTTAACTAAGTCGACTTAGAGAGTCTCCACTAGACTCTCTGGCTATGTCTACACTTGTCAAAATAAGTCGACTTTGCTAAGTCAACTTAGCATGTCCACACTAAAAAATTAAGTCGACTTAAAAGGGAACTTGCCAAATTGACTTAGAGTGTCCACACTGGATGCCTAAGTCGACTTCTAGGGGCTAGGTGGACCTGGTACTGGTCCACGGTGGCAGGGGGGGCACAATGGGGGCTGAGGAGGAGAGGAACACTGGTAGGGCATAGGAGCGGGGTGAGCAGGGCTCTGTCCTGCCCTGTGGGGGGGGGGCACGCCAGGCTCTGGCTGTGCCAGCCACCCTGGTAGGGAGGGCAGTGGGGGAGCCCTGGAGCCCTTTAAGTCAACTTTAAGTCAATTTAGGGCTAATCTGCATCCACACTGGCTAAGTCGACTTTATAAAGTCGACTTAGCCAGTAAAGTTGACTTTATACTAGGTTTTATAAAGTCAACTTTAAACTTCCTTAAATCGACTTAAGCAGCATCTTAAGTTGGCTTAAGGACATTGTAGAGTAGACGCAGATTAAGTTAAGCTGATTTAAGCAAGCTTATGTCGACTTAATTTGTAAGTGTAGACGCACCCTTTAAATCGACTGGTTAGGTCCAGGGGGAGGTGAGGCTCAAAGGAGCCTCGTCTTCCCAGGCTAGGGGGGCTTTTCCTGGGGAGAGCCAGCCCCGCACCGGCTGATAGTATACCTGGTCACTACTGTGCTGCTGTCTGCTACTTTTGCTGGTTTAGGAGCAGGGCAAGTCTTTGAAATGGGTGGCCTGGCTCACCATCCAGGGTGCCTTGCCCCCCCCCCCCCCCACTGCTCTGTTCTGCTCTGCTGCCGTCTACAGCTGCCACTGCTCCTGCATCCCTCTCCTGCTGCCTTGAAGCCACTCCAGCCAAGCTGTTTGGGACTGCGAGCATCCTGTCAGCTTTGCAGAGCAAGGATGGGGGAAGATGTCTGGGTGTCCCTATCCTCTGCCAGTTGTACCTGATTTCCAGACAGATGGGGTGCATCTACACTTACAAGTTAGGTTGACTTAAGGAGGCTTAAATCAACCTAAACTGCTCCGTGTTCACACTGCGCTTTCCTTAAGTCGACTTAAGGAAAAGTTAAGTCGATTTAATAATACTTTGTTTTAGATTGACTTAATGCTTAAATTGACCTTATTAGGTCGATTTAAACCAGTGTGGACGGGGATTAGCACCTAAGTAGACCTTATAAAGTCGACTTAAAGTGTTAATTCGACTTAATAAGGTCGACTTAATTTTTCTAGTGTAGATGTAGCCAGGAAGCCTATCTGCGTTGCTGTTTCTGGGTTAGGAGTGAGAGCTGCCAGCAGGCTGGTGGGTGTCCTGCTTTAAGAGACAACATGCTGAAACACACACTCCCCACAACACACACACACTGTCTCTCTCTCTCACACACGCTCTCTAGCTCACACACTCCCCCGACACACACTCAGTCTTTCTCTCTCACATGCATTCTTCCCCTCAACTCCAAATATATTTAAATAAATGCCACTTGCTTATTGTTTACCACTGTAATTAAACCTGTGATTAATTACAACTATATTTTTAATCTGACAATTTAATCATGATTAATTTACAGCCCTAGCACCTTCTGTTCTTTTGGGGGACCCTGCCTACCCACTCCTATATGACAAGAAACTCAACCCTGACCTGGCTGGAAAAGGTTCAGTTACACACTCTGCAGTTGCAGCATGGTGATGGAGAGTGTGACAGAATGACAGTTTCCTGCAACGTCCTGAATGAACCTTATTAAATTAGATTTAATACCTTTGGGAGTCCATTGTATTAAAAATTCAGTTGTGTACATGTTACTGTGGAATTGCTTGTATGAAACTTCTCTAGGGGTGCATCTACACTTACAAATTAAGTCGATTTAAACTTGCTTAAGTCGACTTGATTTAATCTGCGTCCACACTATATTTTCCTTAAGTCGACTTAAGCAGAAAATTAAAGACGACTTTACTAAATCTAGTTTTAAGTTGACTTAACCTAGTTTTAAGTTGACTTTTCTGGCTAAGTCGACTTTAGAAAGTCATCTTAGCCAGTGTGGAAGCAGAGTAGCCCTAAGTTGACTTTAAGTCGATTTAGGGGGCTTCAGGGCTTCCCCACTGCTCTCCCTGCCACATTGGCTGGCACAGGCACAGCTTGGCGTACCCCCCCCCCCACAGGGCAGAACAGAGCCCTGCCCACCCTGCTCCTATGCCCCGCCAGGGTCCCTGTCCCCCTCAGCCCCCATTATACCAAGATACAATGAGGCAAAGACTTAGCCCCCTGGCACTTGGCAAGGGGTGCCCCCCTGCCACCGTGGTCCTGTCCCAGGTCCACTTAGCCCCCTACAAGTTGACCTAGGCATCCAGTGTGGCAGGGTCCCCTCTAAATTGACTTAATTTTTAAGTGGGGACATGCTAAGTCGACTTAAATTAACAAGTGTAAACATAGCCTAGGAGACTACTAATGAAATCTCTGGAAGGTATTAGTAACTTCACAGGGATTTTTGGAACAATATATGTGAAGTGAATAGTTAAGAACCTGAGATTAAAAAGACAGTGGCTGGGAACAGGGTCGGATCAAAGCTTGAGGGTCTGGGTGTGACGGGATGCACATCTGTGCAGCCCTTGGGCGTGACCCGTATAATCTTTCTGTTCAGTTTTGCAGTGTAATTGTGTTATTTGATGACAATTACGCTATACCAGGTTCCTCTGTGAATGCTCAGAACATGTGCCACGTGATTACCAGGGTGCCATGTTCCCTGCTGTGACATGTATGTATAGATGTGAAGCATGTTACAGGGTTCAGACTCTCAGGGCTGTCTCTAGCACAATGGCTGAAGATTTACACATCAAAGGGAATGCTAATGCCCTCCCCTGCTCAGGTAGGAGTGAAGAGAATCTCACCACAGGACAGTGAGGGGGAGGGGCTGTCAGCAGGGTTAAAACAAAGACACAGAGACTGTGAAGGGGGAGAAGCTGCAGGCTTTCAGCCTGAGAAGACACCATCTTGCAACCAACTTCAAGCAAGATCGGGGCCCTGCCTGGGAACAGGCAGAGAATGGCTGTAAAACATCGAACAGCCGAACACCATGCGTATAATCTTGGACTCTGAGGTCAGTTTAGGTGAAGATGTTAGGGTAGTATGCGGTTTATACCTTTTATTTGATAGTGGTCACTCCTGACTCATTTATAGTATGGTTCTGCCTTGATTGGCCATGTTCTCACTTGAAATCAGACTCTGATCAATAAACTAGTAGTTGTTTTACCTAAAGCTGTGTGGTCTTTAGAGGGTGTGGATGTGGGAGGCTGGGTACAATCCACTTCTTTGTTAAGTGGACGGACTTGAGACTAAGGCGATTGGGAGTGGGTCCCAATCCCTGTAAGGCAGTGGCTCCCAGTGTAGTGTCTGGGGCTGGGTGTGCT
>ML685764.1:46704280-46766053 GCA_007922175.1 Pelusios castaneus
CACCCCTCTAACCCGGGCCGTCTCCTTGTCCCCACCCCCACCCCTCTCCAGGCCTCCCTCCAGCGCCCCCTTACCTGGCCGGAGGCTGGAAACTACAGAGACGGCCGGCAGAGCTGCTTGCCGGCCAGGCCGCTCCCGCCCTGAGCACGCTGTATCTGCGCATGCTCAGGGCGGGAGATTTAAATCTCCCCAGCCCGGCCACAGCCTGCACAGCTGGGAGGGAGCACCGGCGGGGACCGAACGCGGCCCCGGCAGGGCAGACAGACCCCGGCAACGGAGCCTGATCTTGGCCCCGTGCCGGGAGGCCGATGCTGTCGGCAGAGCGGGGCGGGGTCGGCTCTGGGCCAGGAAGTCGAGGCGGCCGGTGGGTGGGAGACCGGCAGCCTGCCCTGGCCGTGGCCACCCTGCTGCCCCAGACGCATGGGGCAGGCCGCAGCAGGGGCGGGGGCTGGATAAATAACCTTGGCGGGCCGTATCCGGCCCGCGGGCCGTAGTTTGAGGACCCCTGGTCTAAGGAAAAAAGGGTGCCGGAACGCCGTTCCGGTGCGTTCTGCCAGAAAAAAAGCACTGCTCAGAAGTATTAATTTCCAAATACTCTTTTTCCATACAGTGCTAAAAGAGTGAGGCATTACTCATTAACTAGAAAGCTGCAAGAATAAATAGCATCTATGGATTTAACCAAGGGTCTTCATCAGGCTAGAAAGTAGCATACAAAAATTTACTAGCTTTGTCTGCCCTTGATTGCAATGGAACTGCACATAGACGTGATGGGTGTAGGGGAAGTTAAGTTCCCTGTTCTAGATGCATGTGCAGAGCATCACCTAACTGGGTGTGCAGCTACCCTTGAAAATTAAGTCGACTTAATTTACCCCGTGTCTACATTAGTTTCCATAAGTCGACTTAAGCAGCTTGCTTAAGTCGACTTAAGGAAAATAAAGTCGACAATGAAAATTAAGTCGACTTTATTAAACCTCAAATTAATTCAACTTAAGGCTTAAGTCGACTCCCTAGAGTCGACTTAAGCCAGTGTAGACATGGGGTAGCCCTAAGTCGACTTAGGGCTACCCCAGGACTACACCACTGCCCTCCCTGCCGGAGGGGGACAATACAGGGGGAGCCTGGCATACCCCCCCCACAGGGCAGGGCAGAGCCCTGCCCACCCTGCCCCTATGCCCTGCCAGGGTCCCTGACCCCCTTTGCCCCATTGTACCAATGTACAATGGGGCAAAGGCTGAGCCTCCTGGCACTGGGCAAGGGGTGCCCCCCTGCCCCCATGGACCTGCCCTAGGTCCCCTTAACCCCTAGAAGTCGACTTAGGCATCCAGTGTGGACACTCTAGGTCGACTTTGTAAGTTCCCCCCAAAGTCGACTTAAAATTTAGGTGTAGACTCACTAAATCGACTTAACTAAGTCGACTTAGTTAAAGTCAATCTAAATTTTCAAGTGTAGACATAGCCTGTGAGTTTGAGCTCAAGGATGAGAGCAGGAACAGTATTCCTCATATCCACACCATTCCCCTCTCCCATACACACATTCACTTGAAGCATCTGTGCCCCTAGATTATTTTCTACTCAAAACAAAGTCACTTGGTATTCATATAGCCCTTCTGCGTATGCCTCTTAAAGGGACCCTTACACCTCAGATTGCCTTGTTTCCTTCATTAACCCCTTTATATCCCAGTTATTACTTCAAAGAAATTTCTACGCTTGCTGGGAATTGCCTGAGTCAGCATAGCTCAGCTTCTTTCTTGATGGACCTCCACCAGAAATTCCCTCTGATTATACATATAGAATGCCTGTCCAGCACTAGCAATACACAAAGCATAATAAAAATGAGATGGAAAAGAGTAATTTTGTCCATCACCCCCTTTCAGCATATTCATAAGTCTTATCTCAAGTCCCATTTTAAATGATTTCAGAAAGGTGAAGTCCATCAATTTTTCTGGAAGATTAGTTCACAGTTTAAAGGATGTCACTAGAAAGACATTTTTCTTGTTCTACATCTTATATTCCATTCTCCTCAATTTAGTCCTATTACTGCTAGTTGCTCTTCCAAGATCATACTAAGCAGGTTGTCCTCCTTGGGATTTATACCCTTCCCAGACAGCCTATCAGGAAACAAAATAAAGACCAAAATCCTTTTGTCAATAAAATAGTATTTTTTTCTTGACCAAAATATAAATTGGTATTTTCGGGGGGGGGGGAGGGGGGCTTTTTGGTGGTGGTGGGGAAGGGAATGGTGTTTGTTTTGGGGGCTATTCTCTCCTTGTCAAAATCCAGTTATTTTACTCCTACTGAGAAAGAAGACAGAGATCAATATAATCTAACATGAATGCAACTATCCCTGAAAAGACATCACACTCAGGAGATTTAGGGAATGGTACTATGAAGACATGTTCTGTGGCAAAGAGTGAAACAAGATAGGATACAGAACAATGAAAGCAGCTTAATGCCAATAGCTGGAGTCCTCACCCTGCTCCTAATAATAATTACATATACTCTACAATTAATCCAAGATTAATCCTTTCCCCACTTGGATTTACTGAAAATTCAAATGACATCATACAAACAGGAATCTCATTGAAGCTATCTCTCCATGATTGACTGCTCCTCGGTATTTCCCTGCAGAATCTCTCTTAGATCATAGGTGACATGGCTCCAGAACAGGGGGCTGCAGGAAATAAATGTAGTCTACCTGCTGTGCCTTCATGCAGGTCCCTTAGATCCCATTTTGGTGCATTGACTTAATGCTGTAGATTTTATGTGCTTATAAATCACTGTTTACCCCTGATATTTTGCTATAACAACAAGATGGAGAGGCATTCATTTACTGATTCAACAGTGCCACTGTCCATAGCACCCATGAGTTTCTGGAAGTCATCCTTCTAGGTACCAGCCTTGCCCAAAACTATTTATGGAGCTGTTCAAAGCACAAACCAAGGTGATATGGCTAGTTATGCTTTTAGACAACAATGAAAGGGAATTCTTACATCACAAACCATAAAAATGAGGGCTGCACCATCCAACATTCTCATATACTGTCCACAGGGCAAAACAGGCCAGATTTCTCAGTTTGTGTCAACTGGTGGAGCTCCAGGCAGGTAATTGGCCCTATATTCTAGGCAATCCCACCTTCAAATAAAAAGTAGTGTCTCATGTTAGTGATGGTTTGTAGTACTGCAGTCAGCAGAGGGAGAATTCAAACACTCAGCCAACATGTGGAAGGCATCGACAGAAAGCTGCATAATGATCTCTCTCTGGCGCCAAGCCAACAGTGTTCAGACTAAACAGAGCGTTCAGCATAAATATGCAATTTCAGACTGAAACAAGCAGAGAGATGAAAGGTGGGCAAAGGAGAGGAAAATTTGCATACATACATGATAGAAATCTTCCAGTGTATGTAAGAAATTATTCATTTTTGCAGGAATGGTTTAGCTATGAAACAAACACTAAGTAAAAGAGAAGCCTACCAATGACCAAAGATAACATAAAGGAATCTCCCAAATCTTTACAAAGGAATGAGTTAGTTAGTAGTACTATAGAATTGTGTAGTCATCTCTGGTGTGGTTTTTAACAATGCTCAAACAGTAGTGAATGTTAAGGGGAAAAAATAGGGATAAAAGGGAAAGTTGGATGAAAAATTGTAGCTATCTGGGATTCCTTATTTTTTCTCCTAGACAGCCCCTCCTTCCCCTCTTGCGCTTATGGGAGGAAATCTCAGGGACTTTATCATTGTAAAGCACATGGTGGGACAGCAAAAAAGCAAACAACCAAAAAAACCCCAAAAGAATGACATATATCAAATTCAATGCAATCTTCAGCATCCTTGCAAATCACCATATAGGTCTTTGGTGCTGCAAGGTATAAATGCAATGTAATATCCATGGCCTCCAGCTTTGTAGTCAAAAATCTGAAAACACTTCTCTGTGGACACATGCTTCTCTGCTCCTCTCTGGGGTATGTTAAACAGAGCAGGCTAAATGTGAATAAATAAGATGATGACTTGACCCAGATAGTCTTCTTTTCATGAATCATTCACAAAGAGAACAGAATTGCTACAAATTCTTCATTATTTGTAAGTATTTACCATATAATTTTTGTGAGGAAGTTTTAATTGATGAGTTGTTTAAGAATTGAACTTTATCTTTTTTCCTATTCATTATTTGTGGTATGTCATTGTTCACTTAAGTTTCATGATATTATGTCTGTTCCCTAACTGTCTAAGTGAAATATTTTAAAATAGGCAAGAATGGTGCAACATGAATAAAGAAGAATCACACTTCCTGGTATGAGTTTTTAGACAAATTATTTCTGCTAAAATTTATGAAGCTTCCAATAATTGTGAAGATTAGTAATAAATAAATCATCTGATTCCTCATGAACCTTAAATGTTATGACCCCATGAAGAACAGTGAAATGAAATTGCCATTTACTTCCACCAAAATATAGCCTGTAGCAGCAAGTCTCCAGGTTATGGGAGGGGAGCAAACAGCTTGCTCCAGCCATGCCAATAAGCTTTAAATTCTATTACAGTCCTTGACAGATCGACAAGTGACAAGTACTAAAGAATTGCTAGAGAACAGCAAAAAATGTGACATTCTTATAAGCCTTTTATCTTCTGCCCTTAGGAAAATATACTACAGTATTGCTCAGATCAGTTCAAAATACTACAGCAGTTTCAGTGGTATTTTATTTTCAAATATTTAATGCCACCATTCTCTGAAAAAGTTTAGTTAAATTTATAAACAAATTCTTTTTACCATGATCTTGTTCTGCAAACACTTTTCCCAGAAGAGTTCTTTACTTACCCAAATACTGAATGACTAATGGTAAAAAAAGTTCAGCAGTACAGTGTCTATAGCAGAACATGGACCAAATTATTAACTGGTGTAAATGTTGTTAGCTGACCTCAGTGAAGGTGCACATTTACACCATCAAAATGTTTGGCCTTATTCATGGAAGATAATATTTGAATTTATAATTGCAAGTGTTTGTATAGGAAAACCTTATTTTAAGATTTATACTTACCCAGCCAGGGAGCCAAAACATTGCATATGTGTGTCCATTCAGAATTAATCAACGCAGAACAAATTTCAATTATTGCATATTTCCAACAAACTTCTCCAAAATGATCTGAAGACCAAGAATTACTTGCTGCAACCATTTGAATTGAGGAAAAATATAAGTTGCTCGCAGGAGGTTCATAAATAGGAAAGGAGGTGAAATTCTCTGAAGAAATTTATTTGCTCAGCTTTAAACATACTAAACATTAATACTGTTAAAGAATGGAGATATCAAAAGAAATGCAGTGAAGGCTGCAGCTGAGGAGTAAGCTGTTATCTTTTGGTACATTACCATTGAACCCTGAGGTAAGTTTTTCATAAGGTGATGTGTATGTGTGTGTTGTTCCCTTTAGGAAGTGAAAAGCAGGGGTCATGGCAAGAACGGACAAATGTAGGTTCAGATGCCAAGCAAATGTGATCTGAGTGCCTATAGTCTTTAACAATCTTCCAAGTTCATCTAGGCAGACAATCATGTGAATATAGAGGGGAATGTGTACTCTATACTTCTTCAAATCTCAGTACTTTTTATGCACATGTTCACGCCAGTTGTCCACATTTGTGGTGCTTTCAGAATGAAAAAGTAAGCTTTAAAATCTCTTCTCTCTGGCTCACTCTTTATATTTTGTACTGTGTTATAGAATCCTGAGGATTTAATTGAAAGAGCTTCCCATCTCCCCTTTCTGGGTTCTTTTGTAATCTTGAAGTAGATTTTACTACTGACCTCAGCTTTGACTTGAAGAATTCCACCAGCTTCATCAGGATATGTCATCCTTTCTTTTAAATTAACTCAGATTTCTCCAGCCAAAATTTATTAGCCTGAAACTCCAGCCTGCGGAGACCAATATAAGGGATCCAAAACTATTTGGAAAGAGGGACTAAGTCCTTGTTTACAATAGATTTTTCTCTGAAATTTTCAACTGCTCTGTCATCAGTATAAATCTATTAATGGGAAAACGAATGGAGATGCTGGCATTTCATCCACCATTTTGTCTAGACATATTGGCTGCGTCTACACTGGTAAACTAAGTAGACTTAAGCAAGCTTAAGTCGACTAAATTTACTCTGCGTCTACACTGCAGTTTCCCTAAGTCGACTTAAGCAGCTTGCTTAAGTCGACTTAAGGAAAATAAAGTCGACTTAAGGAAAATTAAGTCGACTTTCTAACACCACCTTCCTAATCGATCTAAGGCTTAAGTCGACTCCCTAGAGTCGACTTAAGCCAGTGTAGATGTGGGGTAGCCCTAACTCGACTTTCTCGACTTAGGGCATGGGTCCCTTCTTGCCGGGACCACTCAGGTCCCGGCAAGAAAGGACCGTGGGACTTGCTTCCTTCTTCCCAGGACCTGCGCTCCAGCTGATCAGCAGCTGGAGTGCGGACCCTGGGGAGAAGGAAGCCCCACGCTCCCCACACTCTCTCCTAGCCAGGACCATGCAGTCCCAATGAGGAGGGAGACCTGGAGACCCGTGCTCCAGCTGCCAGCTGCTGAACAGCTGGAGTGAGGGCTGGGACCCGTGCTCCAGCTGCTCAGGAGCGGGCAGCTGGAGTGGGGATCCCAGCAAAAAGGGACCTCAGGGCTCCCTTCTCGCTGGGACCACTCAGGTCCCAGCAAGAAGGAAGCCCTGTGGTCCCATGTCCCTGGGACCTGTGCTCCAGCTGCAGCAGCTGGCGCGCGGGTCTTGGGGACAAGAAAGCCCCACGGTCCCGACCAGGAGGGAGCATGGGAGACTGCGCTCCCTCCTGGCCGTGACCGCTCGGTCTGGCCAGGAGGAAGCCCGGGGCTCCCTTGGCCATCGCCGTGCTCCAGCTGTCTCTCTAAACAGCTGGAGCATGGCACGGGCCCCCGCTGTGCTCCAGCTGTTTAAAGAGTGGTCCCAGCAAGAAGGGAGCCCTGAGGTCCCTTCTTGCTGGGATCCCCACTCCAGCTGTCTGCTGCAGAGAAGCTGGAGCGCGGGTCCCAGCCCGCGCTCCACCTGCTCAGCAGTGGGCAGCTGGAGCGCGGAACTCCGGCTCTTCCTCCTGACCCGGACCACTCGGGTCTGGGGAAGTTGTCCCCAGGACCCCAGTGGTTCAGGCTAGGAGGATTCCCTTCTGCCAGGGACGTGGGAAGTCCCGAGCAGAAGGGAGCCAAGTGGTCTGGGGCAGAAGAGAGTTCCTCGCTCCCTTCTCCCCCGGACCTCTCAGGGGCTTGCTGCCCCAGGAAGAGCCAGTCCTATGAGGGACTGGCTCTCCCTGGAACAAACAAGTCGACTTAGAGAGTCCAGTGTGGACTCTCTAAGTCGACTTAATATGGTCGACTTAAAGTCGACTTATTAAAGTCGACCTTTTTAAAGTCGACCTTAATTCCCTAGTGTAGACATAGCCATTCTGAGCAAATTTAGACAGCATAGTGATTAACACACTATGAACGCCAGGAAACCTGTCAATAATAGTTCTATCATTGCAAGCACCAACTCAGCTCCACAAGTGGTAGAGTGGTAATGGCTCTGACTGCTTTAACCACCATGTTGTCGAGCCCTGCTTTGAGCTGGTCGATACTAACATTTCTTCTGTTGCTAGCAGTGGAACCCCTGCCTCCAATGCTAGCAACAATGGGAAAATGACTACATGACCCAAAGGGAGAAAGCCCTTTATAGCCACCACCTAAGAATAAGAGAAACAAAATGTAGTACTTCCCCATATCTCACTCAGTGCTGGTCTTCCACGCTAGTATCTAAGCTACCTTCAGCTGATGTTCCACTGACATTTCAGTGGGATGGAATGAGAACAGGGATGGATGAATCAATCCAAATAATACAACTATCTTTCTGAACTTGAACCCAAAGCACAAACTGAGGTTCAAATTCTCTTCTTAGGATGAGCTCTTTTTGGTGCAGGAGAGACTGGTTAAGTCATGTTCACAGATGACACTAAACTGGAAGGGTGTAGTAGTTTTGTGGGAGGGTAGGACAGGATTCAGAGTGTCCTTGACAAATTGGAGGATTGAGCCAAAAGAAATCTGGTGATGTTCAACAAGGGAAAGTGTAGAATTCTGCACTGAAGACAAAGAATCCCATGTACTGCTACAGACTAGGGATCAAATGCCTAAGCAGCAGTTCTACAGTAAAGGATCTGCAGATTACAGGGGACAAAAAGCTGAATATGAGTCAACTGTATGCCTTTATTGACAAGAAGGCTAACAGCATATTGGGGTGCATCAGTAGGAGTGTTGCCAGCAGATCAAGGGAAGTGATTATTCCCATCTGTTCAGCTCTGGTGAGGCCACATCTGGAGTACTGTGTCCAATTTTGGACCATCCATGACAGAAAGGATATGGACAAGTTGGAGAAAGTCCAGCAGAGGGCAACAAAAATTATCAGTGGGTGGGGCACATGACTTTGGTCAGAAGAAAAGAAGATTGATGGGTGATTTGATAGCAGCCTTTGACAACCTGAAGGGGTGTTTCAAAGAATATGGAGATAATACAGCAGTGCACAGGCAATCCAGGAAGTTTTTGGAGAATATTGAGGACAACTTCCTAGTACAAATGCTGGAGGAACCAACTAGGGGCCTTGCACCTCTAGACCTATTGCTCACAAATAGAGAAGAATTGATCGGGGAAGTAGAAGTAAATGGCAACCTGGGCAGTAGCGACCATGAGATGGTAGAGTTCAGGATACTGATCAAAACTTCAGAAAAGCAGATTATGGCTCCCTTAGGGAGCTGATAGGCAGGATCCCTTGGGAGGCTGATCTGAAAGGGAAAGGTGTCCAAGACAGTATTTTAAAGAAACCCTGTTAAAAGCTCAGGAAGATAATATTCCGATGTGCAGAAAGAACAGCAAATGTGGACAGCGCCCAGAGTGGCTTAGCAGAGAACTCTGCGGTGAGCTGAAACATAAAAGGGAAGCTTACAAGAAGTGGAAGCTTGGACAGATGACAACGGAGGCATATAAAGATATTGCTCGGGACTGCAGGGATCAAATCAGAAAGGCCAAAGGACAACTGGAGTTGCAGCTAGCAAGAGTTGTGAAGGATAACAGAAAGGGGTTCTATAAGTATGTCAATAACAAGAAAAGGATCAGGGGTGGTGTAGGTCCCTTACTGAATGGGGCAGGCACCCTCGTGGTGGATGATGCGGGAAAGGCTGAAGCACTCAATGCTTTTTTTACTTCAGTCTTCACAGGGAGGGCCAGCTCCCAAGCTACTACATGGGGTACCGCGGAATGGAGAGAAGAGCGGCCCTCGGTGATGGAAAGTCAGGTTAGGGACTACTTAAAGAAATTGGATGTGCACAAGTCCATGGGGCTGGATGAACTGCATCCGAGAGTGCTGAGAGAGTTGGCTGAAATGATTGCAGAGCCGCTATCCATTATCTTTCAGAACTCGTGGCGAACAGTGGAGGTCCCGGAGGACTGGAAAAAGGCAAATATAGTACCTATCTTCAAGAAAGGGAAAAAAGAGGATCCGGGGAACTACAGACCGGTCAGCCTCACCTCAATCCCTGGGAAAATCATGTAGCAGGGCATCAAAGAATCCATCCTGAAATACTTGGAGGAAAATAGAGTGATCAGGAACAGTCAGCATAGATTCACCAAGGGCAAATCGTGCCTGACCAACCTGATTTCCTTCTATGATGAGATGAGTGGATTGGTGGATGTGGAAAGTGCCGTTGACGTAGTATACCTCGACTTTAGCAAGGCTTCTGATATGGTTTCCCACAGCATTCTCGTAGGCAAGTTAAGGAAGTCTGGGTTGGACGAGTGGACCGTAAGGTGGATAGAAAACTGGCTAGATCAACAGGCTCAGCGGGTAGGAATCAATGGCTCGATGTCTAGTTGGCAACCAGTAATGAGTGGAGTGCTCCAGGGGTCAGTCCTGGGGCCGGTTCTATTCAACATCTTCATTATTGATCTTGATGATGGGATAGACTGCGTGCTTAGTAAGTTCGTGGATGACACTAAGCTGGGGGGAATGGTAGATACACTAGAGGGCAGGGACAGGATCCAGGGAGACTTGGACAAATTGGAACATTGGGCTGAAAGAAACCTCATGAGGTTCAACAAAGACAAGTGCAAAGTCCTGCACTTAGGATGGAAAAATCCCATTCACTGCTACAGGCTGGGGACCGATCGGCTAAGTAGCAGCGCTGTAGAAAAGGACCTGGGGGTTATGGTGGACAGGAAGATAAATATGAGCCAACAGTGTGCCCTTGTTGCTAAAAAGGCCAATGGCATATTAGGCTGCATCAGTAGGAGTATAGCCAGCAGATTGAGGGATGTGATAATTCCCCTCTATTTGACACTGGTCAGGTCGCATCTGGAATACTGTGTCCAGTTTTGGGCTCCCCACTACAGAAAGGATGTGGAGAAATTAGAAAGAGTCCAGCGAAGGGCAACAAAAATGATTAGAGGGCTGGGGCACATGACTTATGAGGAGAGACTGAAGGAACTAAGCTTATTTAGTGTACAGAAGAGAAGACTGAGGGGAGATTTGATGGCAACCTTCAACTACTTGAAGGGTTGCTCCAAAGAGGAGGGAGCTAGGCTGTTCTCAATGGTAACAGAGGACAGAACAAGGAGCAATGGTTTCAAACTACAGCTGGGGAGGTCTATGTTGGATATTAGGTAAAACTTTTTCACTAGGAGGGTGGTTGAACACCTGGAATGAGTTACCTATGCAGGAGGTAGAATCTCCATCCTTATTGTTTTTTAAGGGACAATTTGACAAACTCCTAGCTGGGATGATTTGGTCGGAATTTGCTCCTGCTTTGGGTAAGTGGTTGGACTAGATGACCCCCCAAGGGCCTTTCCAACTCTAATTTTCTATAATTATATGATTCAATGAACATACAGGAAGAGGGAAGACAGGGTAGTTCAGGTTACTGGGCAAAAAGACCATTGGTTTAGAATCCCTTTACTGGGCAACAATAGTGGAGAGTGGATATGGGTTCCTCCTATCTTACCACACTGTAAAGTGGTGCAACCCACCCTATCAGTAAGGAAAAAGAAGGGTTGGACTGGAGATCAGCAGGATTGGCAGCTGAGCCCGAGAGAAAAACTAAAGATTGTGATGGAGAATGACAGACCCTGAGAGGGAGGGCTGTGCACAGCAAGAAACTGGCACAGAAGATTGGTTTTTTTTTGTGATTCTTTGTCACATTTTATTAACTGTCTAAGGGCTGGAGTTTTGTGACTTTCAGAGGCCCTAGTGACCTCACAAACTAGTCACATTGACTATGTCTACACTAGCAATTTAGGTCAACTTTAGAATGCTTAAGTTGACTTAAATTACTCCATGTCCACACTGGACTTTCATTAAGTCGATTTAAGGGCGTCCTTAAGTCGATTTAATAACTACCACCTGTTAGGTCAACTTAAGGTCTAAGTTGACCTTATTAAGTCAACCTAACACTAGTGTGGATGCCCTAGGTTGACTTAATTCCTTAAGTCGACCTAAGGCTGGGAAAAGGGAGCCGTGGCTCGTGGACAAGGGAGCCCCTGGGTCTCCCCTGTCCTGGGAGTTGCCGGTGACTCTCTTCCCCAGCACTCCCTGGACAGGGGAACCTCCGGGGATCCCCTGTCCGTGGAGCACTGGAGAAGACAGCTGCT
The DNA here is from genome assembly GCA_007922175.1 of Pelusios castaneus. Taxonomy (NCBI): domain Eukaryota; kingdom Metazoa; phylum Chordata; order Testudines; family Pelomedusidae; genus Pelusios; species Pelusios castaneus. The sequence continues at coordinate 46,715,930 of ML685764.1, forward strand.
GGTGCTCCACGGACAGGGGATCCCCAGAGTTTCCCCTTTCTGTGGAGTGCCGGCGGATGTCTTCTCCGGCGCTCCACGGACAGGGGAACCTCCAAGGGGGAGCCCCGGTAGCTCCCTTCTTGCCCGGACCCATGCGGGTCCCGGCAAGAAGGGAGTGCAGCTCCCTTCTTGCTGGGACCCATGGGTCCCAGCAAGAAAGGAGCCGTGGATCCTTTCTCAGCAGGGACCGCAGCTCCCTTCTCAGCGGGGAGCCAAGGCTCTGTCAACACTTGAAAAGTTAAGTCAACTTAACAGAGTTTACTTAACTTTTTAAGTGTAGACATAGCCATTGGGACTCACTGAACAATATTAGGGGAAACTAAAGCACAGCACTGAGGGAAACTGAGGCAGTAGGTGTACCTGAAACTAGATGGAATAAATACGTGCTATTCTAATTTTAACATACCTTGTAAATCTTGAGGGAAATGGTGGATATTAGTGAATGGATCTTGCATGTGCAGCAACAGTAGGTATACAGTTAACCTTGCTTGCAAATTTACGCCTGAAAACATAACCTCTGGGTTATTCTTGCTGTTATTTGGAGAGAAAAGAAAGTTGGAAGTTACAGAAAACTGAGGCCTCAAGACAAGGAAAGCATGTCTAAAATGGTCTGGGAAGTTTCAGGCTATAATTAGAGTTATATGACCTGCAAAAACCAACCATGCACAACATGGTCTTTCTTTGCCTCCTGGCTCTTTCCAGCCAGGAATCTACGTGTAGAAAAAGGATTGTTACCTATCGCAATAAGGGGAGCCGGGGTATAGTATGGAAACCAATTTCTTTGCTTAATGTAGCTCCCCTGCTGTGGCTGTGTAGCAATACTGTTTGAAAACTCTAATGACTGCAGGAGCCCCTGGTCAAAAGAAGAATAATGATTATAATAATAGCAAAAAAAAAAAAATGAATTTAAGTACTGTAATATGTTTTGTAAAAATAAAATCTAGGGCTAATCAGCCACTGCTTCTGGATTCATATGAAACAGTATCAAACTGTTCTTAAATAGAGAAGAGATTAGGTGCCAGCACCAATGGCTCTGCTTTTTCTGTGTTTCAGCTGAAAGCATATGCCACTTCCTATAGCAGAATTATGTGTTTAGAAGCTGTTTAAAAGAAGTATTGTTTGGCTCTATTTTGATCAGTTTGTTTGTTTCTTTACCTATCATTATTCATTATTACTGTAGCTTCCAAGGAACGTTGAACAGTTCAGAGACAAATAAAAGAGTTGATCCTTGCTTCAAAGATCTAACAGTCTATAAGATCCATGTTCATGCTGGGTAATACCTTGATCCTCAAGTTGTGCTGTTGATGGGTCCCTTTAACAGAACCAAACACTTAGTAAGGCTTTACTCGTACTGAATTGCACGTTATGCTAGTACATTGATTTCTGTAGGACTTGAGGAGTAGGATGAAATAGAGAAGAGCATACAAAGTGAGGACAAAAGAGTGGATAAAGTGTTGAAGAGAAGTTAACTGTTACAAGATCGCTGAAGTGTCTCTGCAATTTGGGTTCTTTGTTTGGCTTCTTCACAGACTCTCTGTGAACATGAACAAAAACAGTTGGGTTAAGATTCTGTGTCACGGTGCTCAAAGATGCTGCACAACATTGAAAACCTGGACGGCAGCCAGGAGGTGGCCACTAAAGTAGTTGTGCATCCTCCCATTCTTGGCGTGCTCCAGAGGCTGGAGCAATCTCCAGGTATTTTAAATAACTTTGGGGGCCAATTTATTGCAATGCTAACTGGAATCTCTGGGCAGTCATGCTGCATGATCTGCCCTTGACATTCCCCTCCCACTCCAAATCTCAGGGTCTGTGAAGACATCTTTGGAGACATGGGTGGATATTGGAGCTTTCCCTTGGGAAGGCAGCTCCATGGCTGACCCAGGCCCCTCACTAGATTTTGCAGCATAGGCCTCAATGATCTGAAAGGGGTTAATGCCTTCAGAAAGGTCACTTTCAGTGTGTAGTAAACACAAATCTGACAGTCTCTTTTAACCAGTGTTTTCCCCAGGAATTGAAAATAGGGGGAGGTTGTTTAAATTTACGGGGGGGGGGGGGGGACTGAGGGCCAATGAGGTGTGAGAAGAGGAAGGGCCGGCAAAGGGAGGCTATATGGCACCATAGTAAAAACTGAAAAGTGTTTCATGATCTTTTTATTAGATTATCACACAAGTTGACTACTCAAGCTTTCTATGAAGCACTTTATCTACATCCTTCAAGGTTTTTTGTTTTACAAAGGGATCTTACAAAACTAGGTGGCTGGGCAACAAAATGGCAGATGAAATTCAATGTTGATAAATACAAAGTAATGCACATTTGAAAACAGAATCTCAACCATTCATATAAAATGATGGGGTTTAATTTCACTGTTACTGTTCAAGAAAGAGATGTTGGAGCCCATTGTGGATAGTTCTCTGAAAAATTCTGTTTAGTGTGCAGTGGCAGACACAAAAGCTAATTAAATGTTAGGAACCAATAAGAAAGGAAGGGCATAAATAATAAGACAGAAAATATCATAATGACACTATATAAATCCATGGTAGTTTCACATCTTGAATACTGCATGCAGATCTGGTTGCCACATCTCAAAAAATATGTATTGGAATTGGAAAAGGTACACAGAAAGGCAACTAAAATAAGAGATATGGAACAGCTTCCATCTGAGGAGAGCTTAATAAAACTGGGACTTTTCAGCTTGGAAAACAAGGCTATGTCTACACTAGAAAAGTTAAATTGACTTTATTAAGTTGACTTAATAAGGTCGACTTAAAGTTGACCTTATTAAGTCGACTTAACAAAAGTCGACTTAACTTTTCTAGTATAGACATAGCCCCTTTTCGACCTTATTAAGTCAACTTAACGCTTTAAGTCAACTTAATAAGGTTCACGTAGGCGCTAATCCCCATCCACACTGGCTTAAGTCGACCTAATAAGGTCGATTTAAGCATTAAGTCGACTTAAAATGAGGTTTTATTAAGTCAACTTAACTTTTCCTTAAGTCGACTTAAGGAAAGCACAGTGTGGATGCCGAGTAGTTTAGGTCGATTTAAGCCTCCTTAAATCGACCTAACTTGTAAGTGTAGACGCACCTGAAATGACTAAGGGGAGATATGATGGAAGTCTATAAAATCTTGACTGGTATGGAGAAAGGAAATAAAGAAATGCTATTTAATACTTCACATAACACAAGAAGTAGGTGTCCCAATGAAATTAATAGGCAGGTTTCTTCCCATAACACACAGTCAACTTGTTTATGTCTTTGCTAGAGGATGGTATGAAGGCCAAGACAAAGGCCAAGTGTTCAAAATAGCTCCATGACTGCCTGTCCTGTTCATTACCTGAAGCATCAGGCACTGTCCACTGTCAGAAGACAGGTTACTGGGCTAGATGAACATTGGTCTGATCCAGTATCACCACTCTCATGTTCCTATGTAAAAATTAATTAAAACATTAAAAATATTTAATACAGAAACTATCCAAGATAATGACCTCTCAAGATAGTGATAATTTGAGGTAATGACCTTGTAAATAAAGCATTTTAAAAGTCTTGGCCTACTAGGAAACATTTATATAAGTTTCCCAGTCACAAATTTAGCATTCTTGGGCAAAATCACTAAAACACAGTTCAACAAACAAATGTTTCTTTAATGTGCCTCTCCCTTGTCCTGCCACCGTACTCCACTTACTGTATTGTCCTCGTTGGCCAGTACTGTAGACCCACAGTTCAGAGGTGCCTTTTCACCTTCCAGGGAAAATGGGGGGAAGAAGGCACATTCTGTTGCCACTTCCACACTCTGTGACCTAACCTTTGTGATTTTAAGTCTCAGTGGGGGAATTTATGATATTCCAGGCTGGCTGTCTCTCCACAGAAACATTGTGACTGTCCCATAGCAGGTCTAAGCACTACCACTTATCAGTGATTTCAGCTATAATGGTCACTTAAAATAACAACAGAGTCCAGTGGCACTTTTAAAGACTAACAGATTTATTTATCGCATGAGCTTTCGTGGAAGAAAATCCCACTTCTTCAGACACTTTGACTCTGTATGGAGTCTAACTAAGAACTACAAGCAGTATTTGACCAGCCTAATCCTTGTTAAAATATAGAGCTGATTACTACTCAAATAGTGCTTGTAAGTCAGGCATCCGTCCCCTCTGCACCCCTACCTCCCTCTCTCTCAACTGAGAATCAATCTGGCATGGCATCTTAATCCCCTTACTCCTCAGTGAGTTCAGTTCAGCCATTTCCAAATTCCAACCAATGACTAAATGTGTATAATATTATGTTACTAGTGGCTGACAACTAGGGGGTGTTGGGAAAATTCGGGGGGGGGGGAGGGAGTGTAGGGAAATCCCTGCTTTTAACCCATTGTGGATCACATCCAGTTTTGTATACGTTGCATGGCAAAAAATAAAAGGTGTAAAAAAAAAGTAGTAAAAATGTGTATGGGCATTAGAATTAAATAAAGGAGGGGTAAAATTAAAGATGGCTCAAATCTAGTGTGTAGTTGTCAGAATTTAAAACAAAAAAAATAAACACCAAGCTTCAATAACATTCATAAAGTTTGAGGCTCTGGTCCCCTCAAAAATATTAAAAAGTAAAAGGAGCTAAAAAATAAAATTACTTACTAGAAATACAACAGAGTCCTGTGGCACTTTTAAAGACTAACAGGTTTATTTATCTCATGAGCTTTTGTGGGAGAAAATCCCACTTCATCAGATGCTTCGAAGATGGGAAACTTACAGAATGGGGGGAAATCCATATTTGTAACCGTTTGTAAACCTAACTGGTAACCTGAAACTTCCAAAGCTGGGATGGGCTGTCTTTAAGGATAATTATCACCTAATTTAGACCAATGGGCTGCTATTGTTCTGTGTCTATAGGTGTCACAGATAGCTTGCTCCTGCCACTTGCTATTGCCTCTGAGACCAGAGAGAGCAAGGAAAAATACTTTCTCAGGCCATTCCTAATGCTTTCCCAGCAAGAAGGGAGACAAAGAAAGAGTTTTGGGGAGCTACAGGAAAGATTTTGGGGAGGCAACTCTACCCCCCTATAATAAAATCCACCCATGCTTGGAGGACTGCACATGACTCTTTTTCAAAGTACCTGTGCCAGAAGAGATCCTCCCTCAGCTGGACAGTGGAGTTTTAGAACCCCTTATGCACCTCTGGCTCTTTTCCCTAGCACAGAGGGGTCAGAGTATTCCTGAGGATCTCCCCTGGGGTACCTTGTTTTCTGTCTGTAAAAAGGGACTAATGATAAAATTGATTTAATGGGTTGTCTGGAGTGATTGAAGGAAGCTTTGAACTTCTTGGAAGGTGCTATTGAAGAGCAAAATCTTACTATTATGATTTTTCGTGATGGCATGAGACACTAGATGCATTCACCTAGTCCCCCTCTGCAGCAGGGTAACATCGCTGACTCATGTCATTTCACTAAGGGTGCATCTACACTTACAAATTAAGTCGATTTAAGCTTGCTTAAATTGACTTAATTTAATCTGCATCCACACTACATTTTCCTTAAATCGACTTAAGCACCTGCTTAAGTCGACTTAAGGAAAATTAAAGTCAACTTTACTAAACCTATTTTTAAGTTGACTTTTCTGGCTAAGACGACTTTAGAAAGTCGATTTAGCCAGTGTGGACACAGATTAGCCCTAAATCGACTTTAAGTCAATTTAAAGGGCCCCAGGGCTTCCCCACTGCTCTCCCTGCCAGGTTGGCTGGCACAGCCACAGCCTGGCGTGCCCCCCCCCACAGGGCAGGACAGAGCCCTGCCCACCCTGTTCCTATGCCCTGCCAGAGTCCCTGTCCCCCTCAGCCCTCATTGTACCAAGATACAATGGGGCAAAGACTGAGCCCCCAGCACTTGGCAAGGGGTGCCCCCTCTGCCACCGTGGACCTGTCCCAGGTCCACCTAGCCCCTACAAGTTGACCTAGGCATCCATTGTGGATGCTCTAGGTCGATCTGGCAGGGTCCCCTCTAAGTCGACTTAATTTTTGAGTGGGGGCATGCTAAGTCAACTTAAATTAACAAGTGTAAACATAGCCATAGATAGAGGGTAGGAAGAAATCCTCTGGGGGAGAAGGTTTTGTTCTTTAAGTTGCTCAGGCACTATGGTGATGAGGGCTGTAGGCAGACAGAATTTTGCTATGCCCAATTGGAGGATTTGGAATAGCTGTGGCGATCTTGAATGAATACAGCTGGCTTGTAATATAACACATGCAGGATATAAAAAGCCACTCTCTTTCTGTACCTCCTGATGATATGCTAAGTGATGCCTAATAAAGAAGGGCCCAGCCGTGTGCATAAAAAGGCAGTTTCAAGGAGCCTGAAGGCAGGGCCCCATTAGTACTGAGCATCATCTGCTCCTAATGGGGACCATGTCTGATTGCAATTCTCTTCTCAAGAGCATACAGCAGGGCAGGGGCAAGCAGTGGAAACTAGAATGATTACTGGGACATGCTTTGCAGCCAATGAGATCAGTGAGAATATCCACAACTTAGATTTCATTTTGAGCAGGCAGGGGGAGATCTCTGGGGTGTGTATATCTGTTTTGATCCATTTACCTAAAGGAAAAAGTTGTGAGGGTCCCGTAAGAGCATTTACAGTAATATTCCATGAAACCTGAAAATGTTGTAGGCAGGCAAATGCTTCATTTGTTCATTTTTCACTTTCTATAGCTTCTAACATATATTTCTGAAAAATAAATAGGTTCCAAAAATTATAATTGATTTTTAAATGCTATTGCAGCAACATTTGAAAATGGATTATTTGACCATCTCTATACACTCATCCCATCACATACTACTCAAGTGTATTTATTTCTTTGATGAAACATGACATCTAGTTAACAACATTGAAAAACTGAAACTGTACAACAGTTTTGGACAGGAAGTGTTATGGATGCAGTCAGGGCTGTCCCGTGGGGGGAGCAGGGCCCAAGTAGGGCCCCTCCCCCATGCTGGAGGGGAGCGTGGTGGGCCGACTGGCCCGCTCCGCCCCCCAGGAAGCCGGCCCCTGGGCCGGGAGGCCGAGGCTGCCGGTGTGGGAAGCCGGCTCTGGCCCAGGCCCCGGCCCCGGAGGCCACCTGTTGCAGGGGGGCGGGGGGAGCCGGCTCTAGCCCCGGAGGCAACGGGGTGGCTGTGGGACGCGGGGCTGCAGTGTTGGGCCCACGTAACCGCAGGGCCCGGGACAATCACCCCGTTCGGCCCCCCTCCTCCTTCCCAGGGACGGCCCTGCATGCAGTTGAGGCTGCAAAATGATGGAGTTTATAACTCGCATCTGTTACAATTTGTTTTCTGAGTGTTGTGGAGGTGGCATTTCCTCTCTTCCTCTTGTTACCCATTGTATATGCAGTTGCTATGATACACTTATTGTTCAGAAAAATGTAGAAAATTTTGGACATATGTGAACACACACATGTACATACAGAATATTGCCAATCTCACACTGTTTAAAAAATGGTCCCGGCAGTCATAATCATGAAAAGTTAAAAAATGATAAATATTGATTTATTTTCCTTTATCTTCACGTATTTGAGCTTTGGGGTGGGGGGAAGAAGGAGAGTGGAGGTGTCACATTTTGAAGCTTTTCTCTCCAACAAGAAGCAGAAATGTATTTAACAACAAGAAAAGCTGAGATTCTCAAAAGATTCACTCAGGATCTGAGGCTTTGATTAAAAAACAAACCAAACCAAAAACAAATATTGCAAGACTGGTGAAAATGAACAAACTGTATTCCCTCTCATGGAAAATGTGTATTTTTGATGTTCTCTTTATCTAAAATAAAGGCCATTTTGACTGAAACTGTAGGGCTTCTCTACATATATAGTGAAGGGTAAGTATATATTAAAGTGTTAAGGTGCTGTTATGAGCACCCCATAAACTGGCCGCCACCTCCCTTGTGATATACAGACATAGAAACTGTTTCTCCTCAGGTCACCCTTGTGATATACAGACATAGAAACTGTTTCTCCTCAGGTCACGTAGAGAAACTGTTTATCAGATACTCTTCCCAGGTCACATACCAGATACTGTCCCCAGGTCACATACCAGATACTGCCCCCCAGGTCAGGTAAAGAACTCATGGCTGCTAGGCTTGTGACTATCAACATGCTTTATTCAGACCCTGATTCGCTCTCAGCCAGCTCCCAAAGGGGTGGGTCATCCCCCTCGCCCATGTGCTGAAGGGCAAGTCAATCATGGCTGCTCTGCCCCATCCCCCCCCAGGGGTGTAGAAGGCTCTGACCTGGAACCTAGAGAGCTGGTGAAAATTCCTTTGCCCAAATAAGGATAGGAGGAACCGGGCAGCCCCTCGCCCCAAAATTCCTGCTGCAGCGGAATCTGGCCAATCACAGCCCTCGGCAGGAAGCCATGGCCTGGGCCATAAAAGCGTCCATGCCGCATGGAGCACGAGAGAGTCTCCTCGAGTTAACTGCTAGGCCTGATCACCCTGCAGTAGGAGTTCCCCCGAGAGTGCCGGCCCGAGTCGATTTCAACCTCCGCCTTAAGATGTCATGCTGTTGCTAATTACCTGCCTGATAGTCATGGTACGTATGTGAACCCGAATTACCCCCCCACGTTTACTCCTCATGATTGAATGTGAATAATTCTTCTACCTCAGTTTTAACCCTAGGTATTACAATTGGTGTAGGTTTGGGGATTATTGTTATGTTTATTGTTTATGTATTGGATTCTGTCTTGTTATACTTTATCTCTGAATTATCAAAAGAGTCCAAGAGGAGAGTTTATTCTAAAGGTTTATTTCTGTGTAACTCATGGTATGTTAAACTGTGAAGTAATCCCCTGGGGCTATCTTGTTATCTGTGAAGCTGACTTCTGAGTTTAGTCCAGCAAGCAGCCCAACTGTTAACCCTTTGCGTCCCGAAGAGGGAGACTAATAAAGTTTATTATTTTTGGCCACCACTTTAAGTTTCCAGGAGCCTTCCTTCTCCCATCCTTTACCCACTGCGGACATAAAGAAGGAATTTTCTCAGGATGTTTGCAAAAATTACCATTAGGGACCAATCTGTAAAGCCCATATAATGGATAAAATGCACTTGTACCTATATATTGGTCTTAGCATGTGCACATGCAGTTTCCCAAGTTACATGTACATCACTTCTCTGAATATGAAAATGCTGGGACAATCACCTCTTAAAGCTCTGGAAGCTTTTAATGACTCAGGGAGATCAGAATTAATTCTTTATTAAAGCTGATCAGAAAACATGATAAGGAATGATTCTTGGGAAAATGTGGAAAATCAGAAAACAAAACCAAACAAAAAAACCCCCCAAAAGGTCAAACATCTTTGGGTTTGTGCTGATTTTTTTAAATGAAAACTTCCCACAGGAAGCAGACTTTTTTAGAGAACAAATTATTTTAATTAAAAAAAAAAAAAAAGAAACATTCCATTGAAAATCAGATTTTATCGAAAACTTTCAGCCGGCCTTACTGCTCACATCTCATTGGACCAACAGCAGCCAGGACACCGTAGCATCTTCTAACTCTATACTTGGGCATCACTTCGGCCATGAGTCAGAACGAAGAGTGCCCTCTACTGAGTCATTAGAACAAAGAGTGCCATCTACTGAGTCATTAGTATTATTTCTGCAATATCTTGAATTTTCCTTTACGGTGTCTCCATTTAACCCAGATTTTCTCATGTTGTGAGATCTAGAGTGTTTGTCGTCAAGGGTGGTATGGCTGTAGATGGCAAGAACTGTACCTCTAAAAGAGGAATTCTCCAACTCCTCTCGAGATATGTTATAAAATGTACACTACAGAAAGTAAGTTAGCCGCCCACCATAAACATAATTATACAACAGATATGAAGAAGATAATCTTTAGGAACAGTAGATTTCTGTAGCTCAGAAAATTTGAGCACACATCTGGTATGTATGAACAGCAATCACATAAATAAGGAAGTTATTACAAGGGGACTGGGGAAAACAGAGAGTATATTACAATCAACTGTGTTAAATGAGTTTTTCAAACAACCACAGTTATGGCCCTGTAGGTCTGGGAAAGTGTTTTGTTTAAAGCACAAGGGAAGGATGAAGTGAGCCAAAGAGTCTGGTTGCATCAGGATCTTGGTTAGTAAATATGATGAAAGGTCATTCATGAACCACTGCATTTCAAGTGCATGTGGATTTGTGGATAGCATTATCTTCAAGATTCAGAAAAGGGCTAGATGAAATACAGTTCAATTAAGGAGTAAGGCATTGGCCAGGGAGAAAGTGGGTATATAGATATAAATATCTGTACTGTGGGGATAACATGTAGCATTTTTCCCACTGTTGAGCCATGGAATTCTGTATGCTTGGACTTTTTGCTTGGAATACATTTGTTTATTGCTATTACAAGGGTCTGCTTGCTTCCTTTGGGTGTGTGTTTGTGGAAGTTCTTTTAAAGTCTTAATTTCTTTTGGATAGAAATAGGAAGATGATGCTATTTGCCATTACTGACCAAGTGGAAGAAATATAAAGCAAACGGTTCCAATTTTTTCCTGCAATTAGCAATGGCTGAGGTTCACTTTGAATAAGTACACCAAAAGTTTGTCCAATGGAAAAGGATAAAGAGGATGGGGAAAGAAATTTTGCCTATATTTTTGGAGTCAGGCTGACACTCAGTGTTTCTTACTGCAGGCAAAATTTCCATCCAAACCAGCTATTAGTACTGTTAACTGTCTGACTTGCACCCACTGTTGGGTAGATGCATGCATAAGTACTTGGATTTGTACATGAAATTCATATTCGATTCCTGAATAGTAGATCATGCAAATGGAAACTAAAAAAGAAAGCTAATTTTTCAGAATATTAAAAATATTTTACACAACAAATATTAAAATAAACTTTAGAGAAATAAGAATTAAATGGAAATCTTGAGATTTGGACAAGTGCAGGATATGTACGGGCACACACTGAATGATGAAGCTAGAATACAACAATGGATGGTTATAATTCAGTGTGCGCGACTAATGCTCTGAACTAAATGAGGCAGGGATTTGGTTATCGCTCAGTGAGCACCGTCTACTCTGTGCACTGAATGATGCAAGGATCTGGTGGAAAAAATAATACATGATCATGTAATTAAAGAATATGTCAGACTGCACAGGCACAGAGGACTGAATTCAGGTTTGATGGGCAACATTAATCCTAGTATATCCTAACATTTAAGTCTTTACGGGTGCATCTACACTTACCAATTAAGTCGACTTAAGGAGGCTTATGTTGACTTAAAATACTCTGCGTCTGGGCTTTCCTTAAGTTGACTTCTTAAGTTCTCCTTAAGTCGAAATAAGGAAAAGTTAGTTTGAATTAATAACACCTAGTTTTAATTCAAACTAGTGCTTAAATCGACTTTATTAAGTTGACTTAAGCCAGTGGAGACGGGGACTAGCTCCTTGGTGGAGTTTATTAAGTCAACTTAAAATGTTAAGTTGACTTAATAAGGTTGAAAAGGGGCCACGAAAAGGGGCCACGTCTACGCTTGAAAAGTTAAGTCAACTTTTGTTAAGTCGACTTAATAAGGTCCACTTTAAGTCGACTTCATAAAGTCGACCTAACTTTTCAAGTGTAGACATAGCCTACTTTGGCAATCTTAACATTCCTTTAATGTAGTTTTCTGGATGTAATTTTCTAGGTTTTGTTTTTTGTTTGTTTGGTTTTTTGTTGTTGTTTTTTAAAGCAAACTAGAAATTCCATCATGTGGAACCATATTAACTCCCACATGAGTCATTAACAGTGTTAGAACCTTGAGGGCCACAGCACAAACCTCAGCTACTTGGGCTAAGCAAATTAGTAATAGCAATAGTAGGCTGTCTTGCTCTATGTTGGCCAGCCAGTACGGAGAGACTAGGTATACATTTTGCTGGTGGTTTTCACAGCTATTTGCTGAGAAAAGAGGAATGATAAAATTCATGAATTCTGGTTTCTATTCAAGTGATGAAGTGAGTTTGGTTACAATGAATGCAGACTTCAGACACTTTGACCCTCCCTAAGCCTGTTTTCTTTTTATCTTGCCCCCTTATATCCTCATCCCAATCTTCTTGCTATCCCACCTCAGTCCTGGTTCCTCAGTCCTCTGCATTCTAATCAGATTGCTCTCTTCTTCTCCTCCTATCTTATTGGGCACCAATGAAGAGGAATCTTGACACGACAGGAGAGACAGTGTGTCTGCTCTTGGCACCTGTGCCTTCTATCACAGCATCCCCTCAGAGGATAAAACTTCAAGGAAAGTCCTTCTCTGTGTCCATTGCCCTGGAATGGAGCATTGTCTGTCACTCTGTCAGATAGTGCATACACAGTCCAGTCAGTAAATAGGCTCTCTGAGGAATGGAGCATACTTATTGCAGATGGAATCTTCAGAAAATTTAGCTGCTAACCTCTAACAAGTCTGTATTGAGACTTTTCAGGAGTTTGTAATTTGATCATATTTGGGCAGAAGGTACTGCTCTGACACCAGCACAACCACCGCACCCCGAGAAATCTCAACGCATGCTCCAAAGCATGGAGGTTCTAATTATTCGCAACAAAGCTGCTCTATTTAAAAAATCAAAACAAAACAAAACCCCCATTTTTTCTCTTATTTTGAGAAATGGCTGAAACATTTTGCCAAAAAAATTGAATAAATAGATTCAGAGGCACTCATCCATAATGGAAAATTTCAGCCCTAGTTTGGCCAAGTTACAAACTACTGAAAACAAGTTCTTATATTGGAAAATGTCAGACAATCTTAACTATAGATGTCATTGTCTGTCATATACTTATGCATTTATTATGTCAAAAGTCACAGTACCTTTTTTTTTTTGTAATTTTCTGAGGTCCACTTCCAGAGATTAATTCTTTGCAGCCATTCTGAAATTTAAATCTGTGTGTGTAAACAATGACTTACACTGATTAACAGAGAATTTATGACTATCTAATATATTGAACTGTAAATTCAATATAAATGCATGAACTAAGAACTTAAATCATACATAATACATGCAAGCCACTTAATCTTTCAGTGTACTTCTAAATGTTAACACAATGCTGATGCTAACACTAATTTACTGAGCAGAAATTTACCTTGCCTTGTATATCACCTTAAACTGGGAAATTTTGAAACAATTTCATATCTCAAATCCTCATGTAAACTGGAGAATTACATTACTTTATCACAGCATATCTACATACCTACATACATATCTACACACATACCTACATACCTTTTTCTATACAGTGGTATTGGTGATTTGAATACTTTGAAACATTCACATGCCTTACTATATGATCTACTTCCAAAGGGGTAGCCGTGTTAGTCTATTATAGAAAGACAACAGAGTCCTGTGGCACTTTTAAAGACTAACAGATTTATTTATCGCATGAGCTTTCGTGGGAGAAAATCCCACTTTGTCAGGCGCTTTGAAGATAGGAAAGTTACAGAGTGGGAGGAAATTAAATGCAGGGGAGTGTATGACATAGCATCAGGTCAGGCTGTAACAGCAAATCAAAATAGGTGTTAGGATTCAAAACACTGGGGAACAGCACATAAAGGAGGGGGAGGTCAAATCACTTGTTGTAATGCGAGAAAAATCCATAGTCCCTGTTTAACCTCAAGACAACTGAGTCAAATTTGCATATAAGTTCGAGTTCTGCAGACTCTCTTTGAATCTGTGATTTGTTATTCATCTGTTTCAACACAGCTATTAACAAGTCGTCAAGGGAGTGAGCAGGGAGATTGAAGTGTTCCCCTACAGGTTTTGCAGTGTTGCAATTTCTGATGTCAGATTTGTGTCCATTGATTCTTTGGCGCAGAGACTGTCCTGTTTGTCCAATATATAAGGCAGAGGGGCATTTCCAGCACATGATGGCATAAATCACATTGGTGGATGAGCAGGTGAAAGAGCCCTTGATGGAGTAGGTGGCTTGGTTAGGCCCTGTGATGGTGTCATCATTGTAGATATGAGGGCAAAGTTGGCAGAGTGGTCTGCTGCAGGGCTGTGTTCCTGCTTTAGTGTTTCTGTTCTGTGATCTGTAGTTGCTGGTAAGTATCCTTTTAAGATTAGGGGGCTGTCTGAAAGCCAGGAGAGGTCTGTCTCCTAAGGCTTGAGAGAGTGAGGGGTCATCTTGTAAAACAGGCTGTAGATCATTGATGATGTGATGAAGGGGTCTGGCTTGGGGGTTGTAGGTGGTGACCAGTGGCGTTCTGTTGTTGTTTTTCATGGGCTTCTCCTGCAGTAGTTGACTTCTGGGTACCCGTCTGGCTCTGTCAATTTGTTTCTTCACTTCTGCGGGTGGGTACTGTAGTTTTAAGAATGCCTCAAATACCTCCCTAGACTCTGCTTTCTGGTGCTGTCTAATATCCTGTGATATAGAACTTCAGTTTTTTTCTACCTCCATATCTCTATATAGTCACATGGACAAGCCAGGGTAGGGGGTGGCTGAGATAAAATGCATAGTTATTGGTACATTCTGTTGCTTTCAGGTGCTCTGTTATCATTATTATAGTGCAATTTTTCCTTCTAATGAATATTTTATCACTCGCTTCTATTTAGATTTGGCAAGCACAAGCGTAGAGGTGATTTTTTCCTTGTCAGTCTGCAAAAAAATACAGCGGGGGGCTGGGGGAGAGGGGCATTTGCAGAAATTTAAAAAAAAACTTTTTTGAGATTATTAAGGGGTCTTTCTCTTGATAGAACACAGCATACACAGCTTCCTGCTGTTGTTATCGTTAACAACTGATGAAAGCTTTATTGATGAGCAACTCACATGATGTTAGATCTGGCTGATAGAGTGGCAAGGGATTAACTTATTTCATTCCTAAAGCAGTAAGACATTTGGGTGCTGGGTGGAATGGCAGGTGACTCCTTTTGATGGGAGAGAGGAAGATGAGAGGATAGGCTATGAAAAATTGTGTTGAAATCATTATTTACCTTTAACATTACCAAATACTAGATACATAGTATTCTGTCAAAATCATACTTTGTGTTCTCCCCCTAACTGAGGATAATGGGGGGCTGATTCAGCTCTCACTTACACTGGTGTAACTGTCCTTACTTATTTACTCCTGATTTACACCAGTGTGAGTGAGGTCAGGCTCAAACCCCACAGATGCAGTTTGTTCAGATACCCAGGGTTCATCAAATGCTGCTGGGTCTCTGGTTCCATTCATTCGTTTTTGTAAAAATCCACTTACTACAGATGATGCCACATTTGTTACTAAATCCAATGGTACCTGGTTTGCTTTGCTGGCAGTGACAGAAACCATAACCAATTGCCAGTAAACTGACTCAGCACAACAAGGACTTACACCACAGCAGTGTGGATATGTCTACACTAGGGAATTAAGGTCGACTTTAAAAAGGTCGAATTTAATAAGTTGATTTTAAGTCGACCTTATTAAGTCGACTTAGAGAGTCCACACTGGACTCTCTAAGTCGACTTGTTCGGTCCCTGCACGGGGCTGGGTCTCCCAGGGGCAGCAAGCCCCTGAGCGGTCCGGAGGAGAAGGGAGTGAGGAGCTCCCTTCTGCCCTGGACCACTTGGCTCCCTTCTGCTCGGGACTTCCCACGTCCCAGGCAGAAGGGAATCCTCCTAGCCTGGACCACTGGGGTCCCGGGGACAACTTCCCCGGACCCGAGTGATCCAGGCCAGGAGGAAGAGCCGGAGCTCTGCGCTCCAGCTGCCCACTGCTGAGCAGCTGCAGAGAGGGCTGGGACCCGCGCTCCAGCTGCTCAGCAGTGGGTAGTTGGAGCTGGGATCCCAGCAAGAAGGGACCTCAGGGCTCCCTTCTCGCAGGGACCACTCATGTCCTGGCGAGAAGGAAGCCCCGCGGTCCCTTGTCCCCGGGACCCGTGCTTCAGCTGCAGCAGCTGGAGCGCGGGTCTTGGGGACAAGGGAGGCCCACGGTCCTGGCCAGGGGGGAGTGTGGGAGACCGCGCTCCCTCCTGGCCACAACCGCTCGGTCCGGCCAGGAGGAAGCCTGGGGCACCCTTGGCCAGCGCCGCGCTCTAGCTGTCTCTCTAGACAAGCTGCTTAAGTTGACTTAAGGAAACTGCAGTGTAGATGCTAGGTAAATTAAGTTGACTTAAGCAGGCTTAAGTCGACTTAATTTACCAGTGTAGATGCAGCCTGTGTGAGGTAAGAGGATTGAAATTGGTGAGATAGGAACAGAAGAGGAAGAGACAAAATATGTATCTATTTTCACCCAAAAGTGCTTCACAAACTGTGCATTATTAGAAACATCAACACGTACCCAGTTCTATAAACCCACAGAGCTCTTTATGGAAATATGTGTTCTGCAAAAGTCTGTGTCTCTGAGAGCTTACTATCCAAACAGCATGATTGTGTCAGGAAGGCACATATTCTTGCTAGAGGAGATATGGACCTGAACCAGTCGAAGGGGTAGCTCTGGAAGGCATGATGAGTTTTAAAAGAACAATGATTATCTAAGATGATTGGCTTATACAAACATGGTTGCACCATGGTCTCATAAGGTCTTAGACTTGCGCATACTAGACTGCAAGGAATTCATGTTATCAAGAGCACTCCGGAAGAATGGAGTACTGAATACAGCTCAAACAGTTCGAGGAATTCTGTGAGTCTTTCCAACTGTAGGCATTTCAAAACAGCCCACCACTGCAGCTGATTCCAGGCATTGCCAAATACATGTTTAGATCATACAGCTACTCATGTAACCATTAATAGGCTCTGATCTGTTAGATAGGTGGTTTTCAAACTTTTTCCCTTAGGATCCAGTTGAAAAAAAAATCATTGACTATGTCTACACTTGAAAAGTTAAGTCAACTTTATTAAGTCGACTTAACAAAAGTCGACAACTTTTCAAGTGTAGACATAGCCCCTTTTCAACCTTATTAAGTCAACTTAACACTTTAAGTCAACTTAATAAGGTGGACTTAGGCAGTAATATCCATCCTCACTGGCTTAAGTCAACCTAAATTGAGGTGTTATTAGGTCGACTTAACTTTTCCTTGAGTCGACTTAAGGAAATGCTTAAGTCAACTTAAGGAAAGCCCAGTGTGGATGCGGAGTATTTTAAGTCGACTTAAGTCTCCTTAAGTCGACTTAATTTGTAAGTATAGATGCATCCATTTATACCTAGTACTGGGTCATGACCTGTGGTCTGAAAACCATTGTGCTAGATTGTCAAATAATCCATCAAGGGATGTAGTGGAAGGAAGCTTCATTGCTGAGTTATTTAGAACTGGACAAACTAGATTTCCAGGGTCCATTCTTCCCTAGCCAGCTGGTGTCGTGTTGGCTAGGTGATATACAGTAATGAACTAAACCTTTTCTACTTTCCCATCTGTAGGGCTAAAGCGGAAGATTTTGTGATGGACAGGTAGTGGTGCCCATATCACCCCCATGAGTGACCCAGCCCTGAATGGATGCTGGGCTTTATGCCCAAAGCACCAGCTGGAGCCAGTCTCCTGTGTGAATTGGCTGGGGCCTGATATAAGGTGTTTTGCTGTTTTCTGCTGTTTTGCAAGGCTTGGCTGTGATTTCTTCTTTTATCTGTTCCTTCAAGCTACCTCAGTCTTGGACCTGAGTGTGTGAAGAGAAAGCTGGCTTGATCATGCTGTCTTCTCCTGTGATGCTATATGTTAGCATAGCCCATGTGGACTTCACCACAGGGCCAAGGCAGCAGCTTTTGCTGTAAAAATGAGGCACCTCGGAACCTTCCTCAGGGTCATCCACAGTCGTCTAGGGAGTCCCAGACTGCTGAAGGGACATAAGCTTCTCTCCATAGTATTCTTTGTTTGCCTAAGGATTTATTTACTCATCCTGGTATTCAATAAATATTTTAAATGGTCTCTGACTGCATCTGATGAATCCAAAAGTGAAGCTCCCCCTTGGGGTACCATTTGAGGTAACACAATTTCTTCTTCCGGTGAGAAGGGGATGTGATGTTCTGTGTGGTGGAGGATTTGTTTTCTCTGAAGTACTCAAGACAAATGGCCATCCAGCCTCTTTTTGAAAACCTTCAGTGAAGGTGATTCCATGACTTCCCTAGTCAGTTTGTTCCATTTTCCTACTGTTCTTATAGTTAAGAAGTTTTTCCTAATATTTAATCTAAATATATTATGCTATAAGCAGGGTCAATAGCTGTATAAAAACATAGAACTTATTAAATGGTTCCTGGGAAATCATAGTGATAACTCCAAATTCCCATACTCATACTAATATCATTCTGAGTGGATAGCAATAAGCTCAAATAGTAAACATACTACAGGAGAAAATAAAAGAGGACAATGCAAGGGAAAGGAGGCAGCAGGAACAAGAAAAGGCAAGGAAGACAGGAGAAAGGCAAGTGAAAACAGAGACATGGGAAACAGGAAAGCGTTGGGGCCACTACAGAGAAATTTCAAGTTGTCAATTTTCCATTTTTTTTCTCATGTCCTCTCATTTCCTTCTGTGTTTGTTTGTTTTTTTTAATTCTTTTTCTCTTTGGCAAATGCATCCCCTTTCCACTCATGTACCTTTGTCATCAAATGTAGGATTTGCAGATGCCAGAAAATTCAGCTGTTTGGTGTTAGTCCTTTATCATCTCTGGAGCCCATAGATCAAATACTTCCTTAGCATTGATACAGCAGTCAGTGCAATTCCACCATTGAGCAATATAGTTTCTTGGTTCTAATGTTGAATGCTAGAGTGAAAATGCCTTTGGTGGCTCTCATTCGAGTCTCCATTTCTATACATCCCCCAAATCAAGACAGAGTTAGGAAGAAATAGCAATCTCTAAAAGGAGCATATTATATCTGAGGATTTGAAAGGCACTGATGGAATTGTAAGAGAAGTCAGCACTGGAACACAATCAGGCATTGTAGGTTGGGACTGAGCTTCATTGATGGAATTGTATGAAAGGCCAGGGCTGGAATTGTGGGGTGGGAGTGCAGATATAGCATGAACAGAGGAAACAGAAATTTTATCTTAATTCTAATTGTATTATGTCTACACTGAGTTGTTTATTGCGAGTTCTTTCAGCCAGGGAAAAACAACAGGGGAGAAAGAGAAGCATACACCAGAAAAGAAATACATTTAAAAAAGACAAATTACAAGCATTTAGTTTTTCAATCCCCTTTTCTTCATTTCATCCAGAGTCCTTTTTAAGCACAGACTTCCTTTTTCTTATAGAAAATAAATTATGCAAACATGGCTCTGTAGTTCTACTCAGATGAGTGACAGTGTAACATGTGTTACATGAGTGACAGTGACATGTCCCTTTCCATTTCACCAGACCTTCTCTTGCTGTGAAACAGATTTGTTGACTTCATTAACAAAAATAAAAATGCACTGTTTTTTACTTTTGTCAGGCCAGCAGGGTCATGGAGCAGGCTATTTCGTGTTATGCGTATTAAACAGACTTGTTTACTACATTTAAATCAGTTCCATCTGTGCAAACCATTCAGAGACACTGGGGTCGCACATACATCACTGAGAATAATTTGGTCTACATAATCCCCCCAACTCAACACCTGAAGAAACAGCTTAAAGCAAAGAACTTTGAATAGGGAAAAGGATAGTTCCAGGTTGTAAAACATGAAGCCTGTATACTGAAGATGTAACCTCCTTGTACCATCTCTCAGAATGACACATTTCTAGATTATAAATCCTGTTAGAATTTAGACTGCATTCTTATTTTTATTTCTTTAGAAACTACTTCCAGTGTCTTTATGTTTACAACTTATAATCACTTAAAATCTATTTTTTTGTTGTTGTCAATAACTTGTTTAATGTTTTACCTTGACCAGTGTGTTTTTGAGTGAAGTGTTCAGGCAATCTCAACTCGCATTAACAAAAACTAGGGCATTTCTTACTCACATTGAGGAGAAAGTGGACTTGTTAATGAGCTTGCACTGAATAAATCTTTGTCCTGTACAAAACAATATTATCTCAGGTTTTGATCCTGTGTGGTTAGGCTTGGAGAGCTGGGGGTGAACTGGCTGGGGTTTGCTCAGGGAGAGTGTTCTAGGTAACTTATTTGGGTATATGGCACCAACTGCGGCTGTGTTGGGTGATAACAGGATCTGGAGAGACTGTATATCATCAAGAGTATGGCGGGGAGCTCATTTCAATCTGAATAGTTGATAAGAGTATCCTGTGGTTCCGCAGCTGTCAGGCACTCAAGAGTATCCCAGGGGGTCTACATACTATGACAATGTCTTAAAATTTTAATTGTTTTAAGTTAATCCTTTTTTTAAACACACACAAAAGAGGGAAAAAATCACCACAGAAGGAAGATGATCGTAGCGGTGAAGATGGAAAGGTTGGTCTTGCTAACATGCTATCTTTACCACCCTTCTATCACTCTGGCTATAGATTAGTTGTATCTTCAGACTGCTAGAGCAACTCCAAGGAAGATCCAAATAGCAAAGATTTGAGGCAGGCTATTCAACTGCAACAATAAAATGGGTAGAAAAGAATTTAAAAGGTAATTAGTGATTTTATGTGATTCAAATTTCAGCCCAATGGAGACACCTTCAAAGGGCATGAATTATGTAAAATGCTGAGCAACTGCTTTCTGAAAATGTTTTAAAGTCTCCCATTTAGGGCTGGCAAGAAACCGAAGATTATGTCTACGCTACAAAAAGTTAGGTCGACTTTGTTAAGTCGACCCAATAAAGTCGACTTTAGGTCGATCTAAAGTCGACCTTATTAGGTCGACTTAACAAAGTGGTTTCCTTGAATAGGGACTTGGTAAGTTGACCTAACTGCCCTTAGGTCAACCTAATAAAGTGGAGTTAAGCATCCACACTGTGCTTAGGTCGACCTAAGGAGTCGACTTAAGGGTTAGGTCAATCTAACTGGCACTTCTTATTAAGTCGACTTTCATTAAATCGACTTAAGGAATTTCTTAAGTCAATTTAAGGAAAGCCTGGTGTGGACAGGGACGAAGTTAGATCGACTTAAGCCTCCTTAAGTCAACCTAACTTGCCAGTGTAGACATAGCCAAGGATTCTTTTTCAGAAAAGCAAAACAAAACCTAAAAAA
The DNA here is from genome assembly GCA_007922175.1 of Pelusios castaneus. Lineage (NCBI taxonomy): Eukaryota > Metazoa > Chordata > Testudines > Pelomedusidae > Pelusios > Pelusios castaneus. Next base: position 46,736,968 of record ML685764.1, read on the forward strand.
CTGAGCTTTTGGTCTGTGTTTTCATTGTGCATCAAAATAAATTTGACCTTCTGTAATTTTTCATCGTGGTTAAGAAACTCCCAGAATAGCTAATATCACTCATGTGGGATGTAGAAAACCCATGTTCAGGCAAGGAAGTGACTTCAACATAGCTCTCTCATAACCTAAATGAGTGTCTTAACCATTAGGCTATGGGCTCTTAGAATGCTTTGTTCTTGTTTTGACCAAAAATTATATCCTGGACCTTTCCAAATAAATTTTTTATGGAAACAGATACATTTCTATGAAAATTTTCAATTTCAGTGAATTGGCATTTTCTGGTGAAAGATGTTTCATTGAAAAATTCCCAATGACCTCTGTGAGTCCCAGGTGGAACATTTAAAAACCAAGGCTAATAGCTTAACTATTTAAAATTTTGGCCAGAAAATGTTATAAAGTCAATATAGGAAAAATAAGAGGGGTTTGTTTTAGAGCAGGAAATGTGATCATAGCCCTGAAAGATTTTCCAATTTCTAGGCTTGGTCATCGTAGCAGATAGTGTAGTAGACCCCTGATCTTTTGTCTGTCTTTCAGCTCCTTTGAAGTTCCATCTGATACTCCAACAGTTAATCAGATCCAATGCAAAAGGAATGAGATTTTTGTTTGTACTGTAGAAACAACCTCTTTTTAAAAAACCTTTCTTTGGGGAATGCAGGACATATGTGTAGTTTTTCCACTGTGATCTCAACTAATGCCGCATTGCCAAACAATGGTATTTTATCCCCTGCATTTTAAACAAAATTATGCCTGATGATGTTTTTGTCTCAATTTCCCGCTTGTTTCAATTTGCTACTTTTATATAACAATGAAAAATATGTTCCAGTTGAAGCGATGCAAAAAATACCTTTGCTCTACTTTGCTCACTGACTTCTGTTAAACTATGGTTTTATAATCACAGGAACTGATTTACAGGTCAGGACTGAGTTGTGTTTGAACTAAATGTGCGTCGGGGATTGGGACTGGTATAGCAGTTGGAGGTTTGGGAAGGGGGTGGTGTGATTTGCAGGTGAAGCTTGAGGTATCTTGTTAGATCTCAGTGGGTGTTGGATGTGGGCAGGACGAGAATAGCAGGGGAGTGGGTGGTGAAGTCAAGACTGAGAGGCACTAACAGAGCTCAGTGTGGAATTTCGTACAGAGACAGCTTGCTCTATGCCTGCCTCACACCTGTGTTTAGTTCATAATTTTCATATAGCACTAAACTCAGAGACAAATGTTCAGTTAAAAAAAAAAATAAAGGAAAAGGAGGAAGCAGAAACCTTCCAGCACTCAGCCCTATCATTATAAGCATGTGTGCTCATGTAAGCAAAGTACAGCAAGTGTATTAGTGGAGCTCAGAAGATGTCTCTGCTCTCATCCAGACTTAATAGAAGTAAAGTTAGAAGGTCAGACCTATTAAAAAAACATTAGGTTCTTCTCCACTCTGATAAACTGATCTTTTGGCTAGCACAAGACAATATTTTATGCTGGGATATGTTTCTTACATTTTAACAGAGACTGCCTCAAAAACTGTCCATTCCAGTCAGTAATTAAGGTGTCATTCCCTGAATACTTTCCTCTTTACCATAACTCCCCAAAATATCCATCAATCCAATGTTTCTCCTCCCCCATACACATTAAACCTCTCACCAAGATCTGAGTCCCTCCTCCTACATCTAGACTTCTTGACCCACAGTGCTTCCTGCTCCACAGAACCTCAGTCATGGAGATTCCCCACTTTAGCCACTGTTCCTCACAGTAGCTGTAGTGGCAGGCAAGTGTCTTGTGATTTCTTCTATCAGAGGTAGTGTGACAGGAGGCTCAGCCTCTGGCTGTGGGGTGAGGGTCACAGCTAGGAAATATGAGAATTGGTTGTGGAATGGATGTCTTTAGGATTTTGTGTCGGTGAATTTCTCCTGACTCTTTCCAGTCTAGTCCATGTCTCCCACTATGTGGGTGGTGAAGCATTGGAATGGGTTACCTAGGGAGATGGTGGAATCTCTGTCTTTGGAGATATTTAAGATCCGGTTAGACAAAACCCTGGCTAGGATGATTTAGTAGGAGTTGTCTAGCTTTTAGCAGGAGGTTGGACTAGATGACCTCATGAGGTCCCTTTCAGCCCTAAGATTCCATGATTCTATGATTCTATGACTTAAGGAGGCTTAAGTCAACCTAAACTACTCCCCATCCACACTAGGCTTTTATTAAGTCGACATAAATGGCTCCTAAAAATCAAATTAAAATCAACAGAATTCATTGTATGGGGTGTATTGAATGAGATGTTTTATTTTGAGGTGTTATAAAACGGCCAAATAGCTTCAAATAGGGCAAACTCTGCCCCTTCCAGTCCCTAGCCCAATACCTCTCACAATTGGGATTTCTTGTAAGGTTTTTTTCCACCCTCCTTTTGTGTTTTCCTCCTCACCTTTCTGCTGTGTCCCACTCCCATTGGTGACTTATTACCCAATCTCTGATGAGCCCCCATCTCATCCGTCTTCTGCCCTGGGTGACTTCCCTCCCAATTCAGAGCCAGTCCTTTCTCTTTCGTATTATTACCTTCCTTCCTGCTGCCTCTATATGTGGAATGCCATACATTACCCATATTACTGATGACTTCTTTTTTGATTCACTGGGAGACTCCTCCCTGGCTCTGTTCCTCCACCAAATGCCATACCCAATCATCCTTCTCCTATTGCACCATCCTGTGCTATCTTCCTTCCCCTCTTGACAAGATCTAACTGTGACCCTCCTCAACTACTGTCACCTTTTTGAGAGTCAGTCGATGCAAATGCATTGACTACTCAAGGTCTGAACATAGCCAAAACAACCACCACTTTTTCTATATAAAGAATACTCACAAATCACATTAGCCTTTCATCAAGCAGCATTCTGCATAAATTCCACCCTTTCCAAATGCACTGTGGGAAGAAGGGATGTATTAAGGCTAATGTATGAGTCTGGCAGGAATAAATTTACTGGTGATAATTCACTCTTGTTACAGAATTTCATTTACCTTTTTCCTTCCTTTCCCCTCAGCCCCATCCGCACTGCTGCATCAATTCAGCTTATTGAAATGTAGAGTGACCAAACTCAACTGACAGAAGACAACGTTGGTGGAGGGGAAGAGATGACCTTTCATTTCTTTCCTCTTTCAAAAAAATCTCTTTGACATTTTTCAGTTGAAGGAGGGGAGGAAGGAGGAAAAAGAACAAAAGAAAAGGAATCTGGTTTTCTTGGGGAACAATTAACAAGAATATGCAACTCTGCTGGAAGAAACCACCCCCCACCAAGAGAGCTTTATGGGAATATAAGTTTAGCTTCCTGTCACTAAATTATCCTATCAAGCTCTGACTGTTCTCTGGTGTCTCTCTCCTCCCTTTCTCTTTCATGCGGAACAAGAAGATTGCCTCTTATTGCTTTATGCACAGCTAGGCATTAGGAGCTGGCAGGGTTAAGACCCTGCATTCAATAAATTAGCCTTGTTGACTAGTCTCATATCCTGCTTGATATGCTGGTTCTAGGTCCCCCACACAACTGTTCTGCAGCTCAAACCTGAGTTGTGATATCCCCGTGCTGTTCTGTCTTGGGCTGCAGATACACTTATGTCACTAGAGCTCAATGCTGGCCTTCAGCATATGACACCATTCTAGGTCTGGGCAGCATTTTAATCTTGATCTGTAAAATGCTGATATTAAAAGCAAGCTCCATTCTGGCTTTGGTGGGACAATGCAAGCAGAAAGCTGTCTTAACAGTTTACCTGAGGATAGGTTACCTGAATAAAGAAAGCTGAAGGGGCATATGAATGGAGTAATGACTCGTATGCCACTCCATATCCAGCCCCAGTCTAACTGCTATAGTTAGAGAAAAGAAGATGTGTCTGGGAAATAACTAGGTTGGACCCTGGATCAGGGAGGCACACAGATGTACAAGATGTACAGATGTACAAGAGCCACCTCTGTACTCCTGTCTCTGGTTCTATGGCAAACATAGCTCAAATGGTCAGGTGCTGAAGAATGACATGACTCCATTGAGCTATACTGATTTATATTAGTTGAAGAACTGATTCAATATCATTAACCCAACTTTACCATAACAAAGTATCTCCTAAATCCAGTGGTTAAAGTATAATTTGACGGGCCCCCTTCCCGTATTGTCTGGGTCCCCTTCATGCATGTGTGGGCCCCAGCCCAATTAGGCATTTGCAACCACTTCTCAGTACCACATGCATCGGTTATCGCTCCATAAAAATATTTATAATTTTATATGGCGTTTATGTCTATAGCAATTATTGTCACAAACTAGCAAACACCGCATCACGCAATAAGTGTTGTGATTAACAATGGTGGGGTGTAGGACCTGCCAGCAGCCAGGGCAGGGCGGAACATGCATTCCGTCCAATTTTTCTATTTTTAGGGGCTCCGGAACTCTAGCCCCTCAAATTTGGGGCCCCCGGAACTGTGTTCCGGTGCATTCCCCTTTACTTTAACCCCTGCCTAAACCTACTCAATAACCTCCCTAAAGCTTCTCTCTCTCCTGGAATGAAAATCTTCTGTTTCTGGTTTCTGGCAAAAATTTATATTTACATTTTTCCCTCCCTTTGACATCAGCCCACTCCTCCCCACTAGTAAATTTCCTCTGTTATTCTTCTGCCCGCAGGTGTGCTGCCATAATCTGACTGCAGTATGGTAATGCTGGCTGGCTGGGACATTTTGGCTGGGACAATGGGCTTTCAGCTGAATATTAGCTAGAAACACAGAATCCTTTCCAATATTCTCCCAATTAGGGAGAGGTCCCTGGGGACAACACAAACAAAAATATAGCAGGAAAATCCTTGTAAAGTTCTTTGAGGCTTTTATATTTGTGTGTCAAGATTCAATGCTGGTGATACTATCCAGTTGGACAATTTCTGGAGACTTTCGTCCACTCAGGATGGTAAATCAAAAGATTAGGGTACAATAGAGCATTTGAAGCCAAGTCTCCTTGGAGCAGAGTTCTACTCCAGAGTACTGAGAACTACAAGTGTTCCACGATAAGCCGGGTGGTCAAATTAATAAATGATCTGTAAAATGTAGCCTTTGCTGTCTGTGAAGCACTCACATCCAGAGTTTGATTTTAATATTTTATGAACAGTTGATGTGAAGAAAATATCAGCTGATGGCATGAACTGTTGTCTGTGAGCAATGATTATTTCTCATATGTGGTTGTGTAAGTCTCACATGGCCCCCTTTTTCAAGGTGCTGTGTGTCTACCTGGGTGGGAGCTGGAGTTATTCAGCAGCTTGGAAAATCTGCCCAATGGTATGTGTTTTCACCCAGAATGGGTGAGAGAAACTTTTAAAACAGAACAGCAAACCATTGATAAATTATCATTAGATTTTTGAAAGTCCCTAAAGGCACTGATCAGGACTCCATTGTGCTAGGTGCTGTACAAACACAGAACAAAAAACCAGTCCCTGTCCTAAAGGGCTCGTAATTTTAGGATTGTGTGCTGATAATTTATGCATGAACCTTTTTAACTGGCATATGGGTCCTCTTACAGAGAACAGCCACCTCCAAAGATGCATGATCCCCAAATCCCATGAATTCAAATGCTCATGAATAGGGAGTTTTAAGGGACATGTACATGGCTGAATAAAACAGTTATTCAGAATCAAATGCATGGACTGTGCAGGCTTTAGCCAGCTCCAGTGCTGGACTAAAGAGGCAAGTAAAGAGCCAAATTCATACCAGTGCAGCCCAGTTGCATTCAAGCAAAGCTAGAATAAATAGGGAAAAGGGAAAAAATGTGAGGCCGCTGAATTCTGTTCTGGAAACTTCCTTCTCTGCTTAGAGCAGAAGGTCCCAGAGTCAAGGCTTTTGGGCAGAGGAGAAACCCAGGGGGGTAAGGCAATTGTAGAATTTATCTGAAAAAGAATAAACTCAAGAAATAAGAAAAAGGTCATCATGATTTTTTAAAAAGAAAACCTTCTGGCAAGAAAACTCTCATTCTCTAGTAAAACTTAAAGTTTAACAAACCTTGCAAAGCTAAGTCTTTCTGTCTTTAGCAGATCTACAGCTTGATGGTATTTGAGCATCTGACGGGAATGGGATCATTAACGGGGACTAGACTTGGCATGTGGATGAAGCTGTATGCACACTGCATTTGTTTTGCTTTCACCTCATGCTGAAAACTGAATGGCTCCAGAGCTAAAAGGATGTCCAGCCTCCCAAGGAAGACAGTTGAGTAGGTCAATAATATTTCACTGCTTCTGTGTAGCCATCCCCAGCAGAGTTCTAAGTCACATTAGTGATCAGAAAAGTGCTGAGCTCCTAGGCTATGTCTACACTTGCATTTTTAAGTCGACTTAGTTAAGTCAACTTAGTGTATCTACACGTAAAATTAAAGTCGACTTAAAGGGGAACTTACAAAGTCGACCTAGAGCGTCCACACTGGATGCTCTAGGTCAACTTTGTGGGGCTAGGGGGACCTTGGGCAGGTCCATGGTGGCGGGGGGGGCACCCCCTGTGTACAATGGGGCAAAGGGGTACAGGGACCCTGGCAAGGCAGAGCCCTGTGTATGATGCTGTCTGGATTTAGGGAAGCATTTATGATATTATTTTCTATGGATATCTCATAAATGCTATAATCCACAGGAACTATGTCATGTTTGGTATCAATAGAAAGGTAGTAATTTTCTGGGAATGATTATATAGTTTATGTCTAGGAATTATATTTTGATTAGAAGTTAAGAATTTGATGTTATATCCATACTTTAACTTGTGTCATTCTGGACAAATGCCTTAGACGGGAGGGTGTGAACAACCATTGTCTCCTTAATGTTAAGGAATCTGCCAAGTGATATGGTCCCAGGGAGTAAACTGATGAGTCATTAAGGACACAATGGTTGTATTCTTTATGTCCTTAATGGCTCATCAGCAACATGTAGCTGTCCCTGCCAGCAGGTAGAGGATCTTGGGGGGCAATTACCGCAACAGTGGGGTACAAATCAATCTTTATTGAAAAATGTAAAACAGTAAAATTTAATAATGGGGTGTATGGGGTTTGTCACAGTAGGCAATAATGGGGTGTATGGGGTTTGTCACAGTAGGCAGTTGGGGAGGGGCTTTCTCTTATTAAGCAGTGTGAAAATGAAGAGATGTCACAGCGAGTCACAACTGGTGGCTAGCGATTCTACAAAAAAAAAGCAATATGTCACAGTGGTATAGGTGTAGAAGTACAGTAAAGGTAATGGTAACCAATGGGGTTTTACAAATATTAATGGGATACAAATGGCAGTAAAATTGCACAATAAGGGTGATTAGTGAATTTACACAAGTGTAATAGTACAGATGAGAATCAATAACTTGGTTTGTAGGACTGCAGTGGCAGGCAGTCTGTAAGAGTGTACCTAGAGGCTGGGTTAAGGAACAGGGGTGGGGGTGGGGTGAGTAACCAGTGGCAGAGGAAGAGGGAAGAGTACAGCTGCAAGGGATGCAGCAAGAGACACTGAAGACCTGCAGGGCGAGGCTCAGAGCAGTCTTCAGGAGCCTGCAGGTTAAATGCAGAGGAATCAAAGAAGAAAAGCAGCAAGGGGCTTTGGAAGTTCGAGGAGAGGTGGAAACAGCAGCGGAGGACTTGGGGTGTTCGGGGAGAGATGAAGACACAGAGGCACTTATTTAACAAATTAACAGCAACTATACAACTTATGCTAATAATGAGCAACAAAGAAGGAAAAACAAAAGGAGAGAAGTAATACAGTAAAACAGTTATCTTTAATCTAGCTTGACTATGACCACACAATATAACAGGTAATGGCAAACAAGTATCCCACTTAACTACCGCTAAACACAGACACAAAATTCAATTCTAACAGAACTACAACTTATACAAGCTAATAAAATGCAACTTAACAAAACTAAACCTAAACAAACTAATGAAATAAACCTAATGGCACGCCTTATACTATACCAGTCTATTGACCAGGGGGAGCAGTCCCAGAGGCAGAGTGGTGTGAGCCCAGGGTACAGCTCCTGAGGGAGTTAGGGGATGGTGGCTGCAGCAGTGAAAACAGCTGAAAGCAGGGAGCCCCGGGACAGAGCACACGGAGGCAGAGCTTAGCAGCGGCACAGGCTTTTCTTTAAGCAGCAAGGGAACTGCGGAGTTAGAAACAGTTTCAGGCACAGACCAAGGAATTAACTTGAGTCTGTCTGCTGGGGAAGCAAGGCCAGCAGCTAGGACAGGGAGAGTTTGCAAGAGGGGAGCCTTACCAATTCCCAGGACAGCAGCAGGAATAGAGGCAGGAACAGCAGCAGCATCAGAGGATGCAGAGGAGGCTCAGTTCGTTTTCAATCGTCAGGAGATCTCACAGGAAAAATTCGATGTTCGTGGAAGGGGAGTTTAAAAATGGGGAGTACGCTCAAAAATTAAACGAAAGCAGAAAAAGGGCCCCCCAGAGATCCCTAGCTGATCAGACCAGGTGGCAAAGCAGGAACCTTTCTGATGTCTGACTCAAAAATGCCTGGTTTTAAAGGCAAACTCAGGCAGCTTCCCGCCAGTAACTCTGATTGGCTCCCTCTGCTACAGGGGAGGAGAGAGGGCAGGGAAAACTGCAGGTAAGCACAGGATATGTCTGGGCAAAGTTCTGAACCACAGGTATGACTCATGCCCTTAAGCTCAACAGGCCATTTAAGTCTTGCACTCCTGGGCATTGTCCACTCTACACCGAGCCAGGGTCTAAGCCAAGGAGCTAAAGGCCGCCTCTCTGGGCTGGGCAATGGCCCTTAGCAGCCCGGGAGGGGTGGCCACACAAAACAAGAAAACAAAGGGAAAATAAATGCAGCAGGGAGACAGCTGCAACAGACAGTAGCAACATGTAGCAAAGATCCAGCTATGAGCTAGAGAAATAGAGTGAACAGCTGGATCAACTTTCATACAAGGTTTAATTGGGATGAAATAGTAGGAGCATTTAATTCACAAAAGAACTGTTTGGGCTCTGATTGCAATTATAAAAGCTTCACTAGGGTTGTCAGAGAGAGGGAACTAGCAGAGGGTGATCTGGACAGTGACCAATCACCCAAAGACTTCCCACATCAATACAGCAATATATATATAAAGTGCCATCCAGTCACCGGTGGTGGTGGTAGGAACCGGGGCCGCATCACTGTGAAAAAAAGGTGCCAGTACTCAGTGCCCCTGAGTGCCATGACAAAAAAAGGTGCCGGTACTCAGTGTCCCTGAGTACCATCACAAAAAAAGCCCTGGGGCAGCTTATTTGTGAGCTAATATTTTTAATGTGTTTTAAAATGGCATTCTATTTTTGTAGAGCTTATAACACATGATTTACATAAAATAAACATTCTAGCACAAACTGGTTGTTGTCCTAGGTCTGTGTGGCTTACCCACCTTTCAGTGTACAACTGTTTTTTAATTTTCTTTTTTTTAAATAACATAAGTAAATTTGACTCAATATAGGTGCAGACCTCACACTTACAGCTGCCTGTCAATACACCACCTACTGTCACACATTTGGGTACTCTTATATAAATATTTCAATGAGATCTGATAGATTTTTTACAGTAGATGGTGGTGGCATAAACTTCCCTAAAAAGCCCGTCTGTGAACCAGGCTTCAGTGTTTGCATCGTGTTCTTTTCCATCCTGTTTTTTATTTTTAACTGTGTGTTGTTAGATTTTCCTTTCATGAACAGTGACTGGGGATAGTGTCAGTCAGACACATTTGCTTGTCTGTTAGCCAATAAATCACTGTCACTCTGTGGCTGAAGAATAGGTTTCATTGCAAGGTTCAATTCCTTGAGGGAGCGGCACTGTCTTATTCGTCTGCAAATCTCCTAGCATATTTCTGGTGCTGCATTAATAGTAGCTAATCTATGTGCGCTTTTCATTGCCTGATCTATTGAGAGATACCATACCCTGTGCTGATGACATTATGATAAGCTTCATGGTAATGAACTGAGACCTCGCAAGCACTGGTTGGGCCATTAGTGAAGAGACTAGTTATGGGCACGCACAAATACCTCAGCAATGAGCTAGAAGGAGCCACTGAGAACCTTTTCCCAGATGTACATAGATTTTTAAAAACTCTTTTCAGCCTTGTAGTGTACTTTCTAACCAATATCCTGTCAGCTCACATCCTACTATCGTCCTTCCCCACTTCCTTCTGAGTGTAATTGCTCAGTCCCATTTGATTCTTATTTTGGGTCTTGAAAAGAGCTGATCACCAGGATAGTCCCTCAGAAGTCAGTGGGAGATGATGATGCTCAGCAGTTTCCAGGATCAGGATCAGGCTCAGCAAAACTGAACTGAAAACTCATGTGAATTATTTTTCACATCCTAGTTAGAGAATCGTAAACTGCTCCATGGCTGCTGTCTGTCCGTCTCCCTTACCATCTGTTGATATTTTAAGGAAACATCTTTCTTGCCTCCTCAGACCTGAGGTTTGAAGCCTTTAAAGCTTGAAAAATAGGAATAAGGGAAGATTTCCTGATAAAGGAATAGTCAAAGGAGAACAACTTTTACAAACATAAAACTGGTGGGCATGACTTGTGAGAATCTTTTCCCACTTCTCCCACTCCCTTGCTCTTTGATATACACACCCTTCTGCCCTTCCCTTATTCACACTGTTGAGCAATTCTAAGTCCCTGGCTGTTGGTATTATAAGCCTGATGTCACCTGAAATCAAAATTTTATTTAGCCTATCTGAGTATAGAGGGTTTGGAAAGCTGATTCAATTTTTTTCACAGTATAATCCAAAAAGTAAAAGAGCACTTCACCTAAGGCTGTATTCACAAAGAGTATGATGACATTTCCTTACTTTGGAAAGGAATTTTTAGAATTGCTAGTGCTGTATTTCTCCTGACCAGTGCTTGGGAATCATAGAATTTCAAAGGGAAAAAGTTTCTATTTCAACACAATTCCAAAATTTATTTCATTGCCCTCTTTGTAAAGGCTTTAGGTGCTGATTTCATAGCATCTGACAAGGATCAAGCACAGAACAGCTGATTTACCCTCTCTGCTCCATTGTTAGGCCTTTCTTTTGCGATTGTGGGATCTGATCTGATATCTCTTCTTCTCTGAAATGTAAGAGAAAACCTTTCAGAACATCCTAAATACTAGCAAACATTAATTAATTAATAACTATCTTCAATCATCATTGTTATTTGGATACCCGAAAGTGTGCTTGGCAGGGAACAAAAGTTAGTAGACATACACTCAGCGAGGACCAATATGATCATCTAGTCTGATCTCCTGCATAATGCAGACCAGAAAATCTCATCCACCCCCTCCGGCAATAAACCTTTAATCTATGACTAAGTTATTAATGAACTCAAATCATGATTTAAAGACTTTAAGGTGCAGAGAATCCATCAGCAATTGAGTCATGCCACATGCTACAGAGCAAGGCAAGAAACTACTCCGCTCTTTGCCAATCTGCTCTGGGGATAAATTCCTTTCCGAATCCAATATGGTGATCAGTTAAACCCTGAGCATGTGAGCAAGACTCATCAGTTGGACATTCAAGAAAGAATTCTCTGTAATAACTAAGCACCTACCCCATCAATTGTCCCATCAGCATATTTACCACCAGGAGTCAAAGATCAGTCAAATACCAAACTAAGCTGTCCCATTATACCATCCCCTTCATGAATTTATCAAGCTCAGCTCTGAAGCCAGTTAATTTTTTTGCCTCCACTACTCCCTTTGGAAGACTATTGTAGAACTTCACTCCTCTGATGGATAGAAACCTGTGTCTAATTTCAAGTCTAAACTTCCTGATGGCCAGTTTATATCTATTAATTCTTGTGTCCACATTGGTGCTGAACTTATATAATTCCTCTCCCTCCCTGATATTTATCCCTCTGACATATTTATAAAGACCAATCATATCTCCCCATAACTTTCTTTTGATTAGACTAAATAAGCCAAGCTCTTTGGCTATGTCGACACTAGAAAAAGTTAGGTCAACTTTGTTAAGTCAACTTAACAAAGTGCACTTAGTAAGTCGACCTAACTGCCCTTAAATCAACTTAATGAAGTCTACTTAAGGGTTAATCCATGTCCACACTGTGCTGAAGTCGACCTAAGGAGTCGACTTAAGAGTTAGGTCGACCTAACTGGCAAGTCTTACTAAGTCAACTTAAGCTTTCATTAAGTCAACTTAAGGAATTTCTTAAGTCGACTTAATGAAAGTCCAGTGTGGACGGGGAGTAATTTAGGTTGATTTAAGACTACTTAAATTGACCTAAATTGCCAGTGTAGACGTACCCTTTGAGTCTCCTCTCATAAGGCAGATTTTCCATTCCTCAGATCATCCTACTAGCCTTCCTTTGTACCTGTTCCAGTTTTAATTAATCTTTCTTAAACAAAGGGGACCAGAATTGCACACAGTATTCTAGATAATGTCTCACCAGCACCTTGTAGTAGGCTCTCTGTCTGTTAAAACTTACAGCACTGGACAATAAGTGAAGGTCAAAAATAGACAAAAAGAAGGATGGGAGCATGAAATTAAGTAATGACCATAATATAATACATGCCTATATCTTGATGGTTATAGAGACTTAATTTAATTAATTACTTTTCCTCCTAATTTTTCTTAGGAAGCAAGATGGGAAAAATGAGAGATTTGATTGAGGCAGTTGCACTACTTTGGAGAAGATTTTTAGAAAGGGCATTTTATGTCTAAAGGACAATATAAAAGAAGGTACAGAGATGTGCATTAGAGGACACAAATAGTGTATCAATTTTGATATCATTAGCAGAGTGATCATTGGGTGAATATTGCAGGGTAGTAGGTAAGGGATGTAAATAAGGGCTGGCTAATGTAGGCCTTTGAAGGCAAGGACAAGAAATTTGAAAGATAGGACGAATGAGGAGCTAGAAGAGAGGAACTGGGACTGTCAAGATTGGTAGAGGGATGGGGAGTCTGAAGTGGTGAGACTGAGGTTCATATAGTGAGAAGACCAGGATGAGAAGGCTGAGGAGTGGACAAAGAAAGAGCTAGGTGAGGAGAATGGGATAGGGACAATGAGGCAGGGGTGAGGAAGAGCAGGAATGGGACAGGTTGAAGGGGGTGGTGCAGATGGGATAATTCTTGGGAGTAATGAGTAGAAGAGTTTGTGACCCCTAGAATTTATTCCTTTCCAGAACCTGTAAGGGAATCAAAGATTCTTGAGTCTTACAGTTGCACTGCTGTCAACGAATGTGAAACCTTTTGACAAAGTGTCCCATCCCCTTCGAATGTTGGGCCACATAGAGGGTCATCATGACTGCTATCAGTTAATTCATTAGTTCAAGTGGCAGAGGTCTGTGTGGTGGACCTAAAAGTTTCAATCCTGCTGGTGATTCATGTGGGTGTCCATATGGTGATATGGGATGGAATGTCTTGTTTTTCAGTTAAAATCCTGGGAAAATACAATGAAGCAATGGGAAACCACATTAAAAGAATATTACTGGATCTGCAGTTGGGATGAACCAGGATTGTGAGGAAGGGGACATAATCTGTAGGATGCCAGTCTTACTTGTTGCAGAAGTTAAAAGGTACGTGGTGAATGGGGCAAGGGACTATTGAAAAAGAAAAGATGACCCAGAGACTGGATTCTATCTCTACCTCTTTCACTGCATTCCTATGTGATGTTAGGTAACCAAACTTTTCATAGGTGGTTATTTATCATTGTGTATTCCTCATTTGTATTGGTGTCCAACTTGAGACCCTTGGATCTTATCTACAGAAGTGATGAGCACACACAACTGTAGCTAAAGTCTAAGAGGGCAGTGGTTAGAATAGGTAAAATACTTTATAATGCTAAGCAATCTAAAAAATCAGGTTCTAGGTTTCTCAAATTGGGCATTCAAAATTTGTTGGGTTTTTTTTGTTTACCTTAATCTCTCTAGAAGGTGCGTCTACATTGGCAATTTAGGTTGAATTAAGGATGTTTAAGTCTACCTACACAAAGCGCGTCCACACTGGACTTTAGTTAAGTCGACTTAAGTACTTCTTTAAGTCGACTTATTAACAGCTTAAGTTGACTTAATAACACCACCTCTGAAGGTTGACTTGAGCCTTAAATTGACTTCTTAAGTCGACTTAAAGCCATTGTGGATGGGTAATAGCGCTAAGCCGACTTAATTAAATTGACTTAAAACCAGTGTGGACGGCTATGTCTACTGTTAAGTCAACTTAAAGTGAACCAACCTGTTAAGTCGACTTAAGTCAACTTAAAGTGTAGCCACTCTGTTAAGCTGACTTAACTTAACAAGTGTAGACATAGCCTCTGTGCTTCAATTTCCCAGCTGTAAAATGAAGATACTACTACCCCATCTACTCACAGGAGTGTTATCAAAATACATTAATTAATGTTTGTGAAGTACTCACACTAAAGTGATAAGCACCATAGAAAAGTCCATGAGGATATTAATAATTCTGTTTTCAGAGCATATTCTAAATAGTTTGCAGTAAATAAGGTCTATTGTCACACATAGAACAATAAGGGGAAAACAAAATATTCAGTAGCAGCTTATTAGGTGAGCTTTGTCTGTCTGGTGTACTGAATGACACTGGTAGGTGGAAAAAATAGCATGAACATGTCATTAGAGACTATCTTAATGTATGTGCATAACGGGCTGAAGTATGGTTGCGTAGACAATCTTATTTCTGGCATTTCCCAACTTTTGAGTGCTTGACTTTGCAAGCTTATTAATGTTCTTTTAACATATTTTTTCTGTGTAATGATAAATACACTCAATACTTGATTTTACAGAATTTATTTGAATCTGACATTGCACATTCTATAGAATATATATATTGTAATGTGTGACCATTCATGGTGCATCTACTGAAATGCAAGGCTGTTACTTTCAGATATATGTTGTGTGAATCCATGAGCATCTAGGTGGGATACTATATAAACACAAATTTTAACAATGATTTTCCATATTTTTGTTAAAGACAAACTGATCTGCACTGTATATGTTGAATGTACAGATGATTTTATTCACTAGCACTGTCAACCCAGAAGTTTTTCAGTTTCTAAAGAGGTTTGCTTGTTATAACTCCAGGCAAGCTTGCATAACCCTGTATTATTGGAAAATGAGAGTAAAGATAAGGGTGATGATATGATATTTCTGGACACCCCTGACTCTGCTGGCCTAGTACTGTTTTCATTGATGTCATTACTGTAAGCTGAAAGTTCAATAATTAGAGTTTTGTAAAGATAGAGTAATGTGTCCATTCCTGAAATGATGGGACAAAATTGAGGACCATTGTTATTGTGTTTTCCATAAGAGTTGGTACCCTGAACGGACATCTCGGGATGCTTGGATGCTTTATGCATGGATGGCTGATATCGTAGTCTGCCTAGTAGCAGCTAAAAGCGGGAAGCTTGCAGGAGTAGTACTGACTGCTAAATTTGGTATTATTTGCATAATCTGTAGGGTCGTGTGCAAAAGGTACATAAGGCAGGAAAAAATCCTGTTCTTGATTGGTTGGCTCCACCTAGAAGGAAAGATATATAAGGGCAGCAGCCCAAAGGGTGGTTGCTGTCCATGGGTGGGTCTACACTTGTGAATTAAGTCGACTTCAGCCTGCTTAAATCGACGTGATTTAATCTGCGTCTACACTACAATTTCCTTAAGTCGACTTAAGATGCTGCTTAAGTCGACTTAAGGAAATTTAAAGTCGACTTTATTAAACCTACTTTAAAGTTGACTTTACTAGCTAAGTCGACTTTATTAGGTACAATGGGGCAAATGCTGAGCCCCCTGGCACTTGGCAAGGGATGCCCCCCCTGCCACCATGCACCAATCCCAGTTCCACCTAGCCCCTAGAAGTCAACTTAGGTGTCCAGTGCTGACGCTCTAAGTCGATTTGGCAAGGTCCATTTTAAGTTGACTTAATTTTATAGTGTAGAAATGCTTAAAGTCAACTTTGTTACGTCGACTTAGCAAAGTCGACTTATTTTGACAAGTGTAGACATAGCCCATGTGAGTGGCAGTTAGTGGTGTACTACGGGTGACAGCGCCCGGGAGCCAAACCTGCATTTGCACCCCTCCCCCTGCCTCACAGTGGCTGAGACTGGCAGGATGCAAATGACCCCCGCCACTTGCTCAGCCCGGCCCAGCGTGCAGCAGCCACTTATACCCTGCAGCAGTCCTGCTCTGGCTGGGACAGGGCAGCCTCACCACCACCACCTCCCACCTGGGGAAGGAAGTGGGGCTGGATTGGCTCTTTATCATATGAAGTGGGGGTGCTGAGGGGCATCCCTGAGCACCTCCTGCGTCTTCCCCACCAGATGAAGGGCTGGCCTGGCCCAGAGCCCCAACCTCCAGCACTTTCTGTCTCCTGCTCCAGCCCAGCTCCTGGCTGGGACAGGGCAGCCTCTCTCCCTCACACAGACACACACACACAGCGCTTGCCATGCCACAAGCAGTAACAGGAGTGTTGAGCTAGGGCTGGGGGAGTGGAGAGGAGGAAGGTTGCAGCCACAAGTCCTGCCTTCCCCTTCTCCCTGACTTCTTCACGGCTGCTGGAGGCAGGAGTTTCAGCCTCACTGCCTCAGCCTCTGCAGCAGGAGACTAAATTGGGGGCAGCATCCCCCACCCCAGCACAGGTTCCATATATTCTGGCCTTTAGCCCATGCCCCAGCAATCCCCCTGGCTCCCTCCTCTCCCTCCCTTACTTACAACAGTGCAATTCTGAGAGAATGGAATCCCTTTGTGAATTGTCCAGTCAGGTAGATTAGGGAACTTGGAAGCCCTCACTGTAGCTGGGCAGGGTGTCCCCTATATTCAGATCTAGTAGGGGACCAGAGAATGGAGTTGCAACTCCCAGCCTTACCCTCCCCTTCTCCCACTCCTCCAGGGCTGGAGGCAGCTTACAGCCTCAGTGCAGTGGAAGGCCAGGGGGCACCAGGGCCGTACCCCTTCTCATACTTCTAGGCAGCCCATTCCAGGGAATCCAGGCCAGCCATTAGCCAGCACCTATGCCTGGCCCTAGAATTCCCCACCGCCCTTACTTACCATATTGCTGCTGAGGGAATCCCTCCCCCTCCCATCTCCAGGGGTATGTCTACACTGGAGCCTTAGGTCAACTTAAGGAAGGTTAAGTCAACCTACAGACCGCTGAATCCACATTGGGCTTTTATTAAATTGACTTAAGCACGTCCTTAAGTCGACTTAATAATACCACCTCTTACGGTCAACTTAACACTTAAGTCGACCTTATTAAGTCCACTTAATCCAGTGTAGACGGGGAAGCCTTTAAATTGACCTAAATGGCCTCCAGGCCCCCTCTCAGGGCTACCCACAATGCACCACTCCTCTGTCAACCTAACACCTGCCAGTGTGGACACAGGCAGTCGACAGGAGTGTTCAATGTGGACTCTCTAAATCGACTTAACAAGGTCGACTTTAAGTCGACTTAAAGTCAACCTTGTTAAGACGACTTAACAAAACCTCCAGTGTAGACATTCCCCTGGTGTCTCCCCTAAGCCACGGGGGAACTGCCTCCTGGGAAGGGCCAGATGCTCAGAAGGGAAAGGGCTCTTGCTCTAGTGCTGCGGCCACTAGCCCAGCTTCCCAGAGGAGGATATTTATTCACACGCAGAGACACATCAGCAGCACCGTTGTCACCCCTGACAGGTCTTCACTTAGAGACATGGCCTCCTACCACATCCTGGGGCTCTACACTACTGGTAGTAGGAGTGTATACACATTGAGTTTATTGATCCAGAGATAATAAGGGCCTGAAGAAGAAGAAGGAGAAGAAGATCTACTTGCCTGTCCACATGTCATTGAGAGGTCAAGAACTATTGAGACCATAAAAGATAACATGACCAGAGCATCTGTGTTCCTGATTGAGTCCAGAGTACAAAAAGACGAAGATCAACTGTAATGTTATTCCCATCCATTTTGGATTTGAACACTTTATCCCTTTATTAATCTTGTTGTATACTTTATTTTGTTTGGTTATTTGGCCTTAGAATAAAATGTACTGTTTTAAGCCTTTTGGGGTTCACCTTTCATTTCCAACCCAGTGACAGATATGGGCAGGATCCCAAAAACTCACACCACCAGAGAAGGGGTTTCTAGATCCAAGGTAAATTCCTCTTCATGGTCCAAAGTAGTGACTTTGCTATTGACTTCATTTGAGTGTCATTTCTGGCCCTCACTATTATGCAATACCACCAACGCTTAGATAATGATCTGGCAAGAAATGCCTCCACTTCCCTGGGAAAATCTAATAATCTGCTAAATTAGCTGGTGTCTGAATTTCCAAAGTAGTTCAGCCAAAACAATGGGAGTAAATTAACCAGAGTCAGTTAGAAAGAGCTGTCAGGAATGTAGACATTAACCAGAGTCACTTAGAAAGAGCTGTCAGGAATGTAGACACACACACACACACATCTCAGAGATTCAGGCTAGGTCTACACTGAAATTCAACAGCAGTTGATGGGAGTTATGCAAGCTAAGTAATGTAGCTTGCATAACTCCCGTCGACTTCCTAACTCTCCTTCAGCATGGTGTTTTCACTGCACTGCACCAACAGGAAATACATTCCCATCAACACAGCACTATGCCATTTGATGGGGTGGTTTTAATAAGTCGATCTCTGGATTAATTTAGCAGGTCTTAATTCACCGCTAAGTCAATTCAGAAATATCCATTTGATGGCAGCGAATTTGCTGCAATCAGTATAGATGTGGCCTGAGACTGAGGGTTAAAGAGAACCCAAACCTAAATTAAGGCAGCAAATTCTGACATCTAACTAAATTACTTTGCTGTTTTTGTCAAGCCTTTATGTGAGGAGGTACATAGAGTTGACTATCACATTATCTCTTCCCTCCTTTTCTCTGGAGGACCCAGATATGATGGAGCTGTATCCTAAAGATAACCACAGAATGTGGATTGATTAGGTAATTGCAGTTTCCACTGGCAACCTAAAAAGTGCCTCCTTATTAAGCATCATTGCTATCATTAAGAAGGTACAGTCACAAAAGCCAGTATGTTATCTAAATACGCCCAAGAGGATTGTATTGTAGAAATAAGCATACATTCGGCGTTTCTGGACAGAGTGCTACCCATGCTACATACCAGTGAAGCAGAGTTTTCCTGCTGTTGCTTACCCTCTTGAGGACCACAAAGCAGACACAGTTAATTCCTGAATTAATTATGTGGGGAAATCACTGAAGGAGTCAAGGTCACAGTGCCAATGGGCTACAGTGACAGCAATGAATTCTCTCAGCAGCATCTTGTACACACACAGCTCATTTGATTGCTTTGGCACTTTTCTTTAGTTAGTTTACTTTGATGAGTGAATTTTAGAGCCATCCTAGATTTCCACTGGGTCATGTTAATAGGGTACTGAGTAACATATATTGAACTTTTTTTTTTTAATAGCCGTGCTTTTCTTGTCTCTTCCTCTTCCCCTAAGGTCCTTTCTCAGGGCTAGATTCTGCCACCTTGACTTTCTTTGTGTAGTACCTTATTCCATGAGCAGTCCTGCTGACTTTAAGGTGACCACTTACAGGGATATGTACTCCTCTGGGCTAGATTCGCAAGGGGGAGTTCGGCACCTAACTGCCCCTTCAGGTTCATATGTGTCACGGCGTTCATAAAATCATTGCTCAGCTGCTGCATCATCCTGTAGGTGCCTACAATCCCCTCTGTTCTAAAGTTTATGTGGCTGGGCATCCACAAAGACACCCAAGTCCTGACAGTGCTGAGCTGCTGGAAGCTTAGTTCACACCTAAGGTCCAAGCAGGATTCAGAGACTAGGTACTCCTTACCTATCTCACCTGTTGGGCCTGATCTGGTAGGTGTGCTCAGGGCATTTGAGAGCCAGACAATGGTGAACCCCCAATACTTTAATGGTTAGAGTACTCATCTAAGATGTCGGAGACCAAGGTTCAAATTATTTTTCTGTCTTATTGAGTACGGGAACTGAAAATAGGCTTTCTACTCCCCACATTAATGCTCCAGTCCCCCCCCCGCCTGTTTTTTTGCGGGGGGGGGGGAGGGTGGAATTCTCTTAATCCTCCCTCTTGGACCTGTCCTCAAACTGCTATGACTAATATCTGTTCTGAATGAAGTATGCACACTGTGAATCAGTCCTGATTATTGTGAATGCTTTTAAGTATTTGAAATTCCAAAGGGGTAGCCGTGTTGGTCTATTGTAGGAAGACAACAGAGTCCTGTGGCACTTTTAAAGACTAACAGATTTATTTATCGCATGAGCTTTCATGGGAGAAAATCCCACTTCGTCAGACGCTTTGAAGATAGGAAAGTTACAGAGTGGGAGGAAATTAAATGCAGGGGAGTGTATGACATAGCATCAGGTCAGGCTGTAACAGCAAATCAAAATAGGTGTTAGGATTCAAAACACTGGGGAACAGCACATAGAGGAGGGGGAGGTCAAATCACTTGTTGTAATGAGAGAAAAATCCATAGTCCCTGTTTAACCCCAAGACAACTGAGTCAAATTTGCATATAAGTTCGAGTTCTGCAGACTCTCTTTGAAGCTGTGATTTGTTATTCATCTGTTTCAACACAGCTATTCACAAGTCGTCAAGGGAGTGAGCAGGGAGATTGAAGTGTTCCCCTACAGGCTTTGCAGTGTTGCAATTTCTGATGTCAGATTTGTGTCCATTGATTCTTTGGCGCAGAGACTGTCCTGTCTGTCCAATATATAAGGCAGAGGGGCATTTCCGGCACATGATGACATAAATCACATTGGTGGATGAGCAGGTGAACGAACCCTTGATGGAGTAGGTGGCATGATTAGGCCCTGTGATGGTGTCATCAGTGTAGATATGAGGGCAAAGTTGGCAGCGTGGTCTGCTGCAGGGCTGTGTTCCTGCTTTAGTGTTTCTGTTCTGTGATCCGTAGTTGCTGGTAAGTATCCTTTTAAGATTAGGGGGCTGTCTGAAAGCAAGGAGAGGTCTGTCTCCTAAGGCTTGAGAGAGTGAGGGATCATCTTGTAAAATAGGCTGTAGATTTTTGATGATGTGTTGAAGAGGTCTGGCTTGGGGGTTGTAGGTGGTGACCAGTGGCGTTCTGTTGTTGTTTTTCATGGGCTTCTCCTGCAGTAGTTGACTTCTGGGTACCCGTCTGGCTCTGTCAATTTGTTTCTTCACTTCTGCGGGTTTGTACTGTAGTTTTAAGAATGCCTGGTAGAGATCCTGAAGGTGTCTGTCTCTGTCTAAAGGGTCAGAGCAAATGCGGTTATATCTTAGGGCTTGACTGTACACAATGGATCGTGTGGTGTGTCAAGGATGGAAGCTCGAGGGATGTAGGTAACTATACCGATCAGTAGGTTTGCGGTATAGGGTGGTCTTTATGTGCCCATCGCTAATTTGCACTGTAGTGTCCAGAAAGTGGATCTCTTGTGTGGTAAAGATGCCCTTGAAGATTTCCATAGAGATTTCAACAATTTCCACAACACAATCAAACTTAGCCTGGAACACTCCACACAAGAGATCCACTCTTTTTCAAATATTTTATTACAGTTTCTGATGTTGATGATCATGAAAAAATATGTTGCATATTTTTCTTTATTTCTAACCCAATAAATAGAACTTGATCCCGAGCCCAGTGAGATCAATGAGAATGTCAAGATCAGTGTGTAATGTGCTTTTAATATAAAATTTTAGATAAATGTACATGAGTATTTAAATCTGTCAATTTTGAGGGGTTCATGTAATTTTCCATCAATACCTTTCTTTCTGAATCTTCACTAAATAATAATATGACTTCAAACCACACTCAGTGACTCATTTTTACTGTTATTATGGTTGGAACAGAGAACTTAATTGGATGTAAAAGAATTTCCAAATCTTGTATTTTTTCCTTACTATTCCACCAGCTATGCCCAACAGGTTTATGTTTGGAACTAGTTAAATGATCGTTTAGAGCCTGATTCTAATTTACATTAAAGACACTTTACACTACTCTCAGTGCAAAGGAGACTTAATATGGAAGTCATAATTTAATCCCATTTAAGGCCCATTTATAATGCCAGAGCAGTGGTTTTAGTTTAAATAAGAATCAGGCTCTTCCATCCCCATTCTCTCAGCAAGCAGTTTTGCAGATGAACATTTTTAACCTCATTCTTAAAACCTATTCAAACAAAAAGAATTAGATCAAATATTTTCCGGCAGCCAGGATCCAATAGAAAAATGCTCAAGCACTTTATTAAGCTCCCTGATGAGCTACATGTGTTTGAAAGTATCCACTATGGATATGTCCTTTTTGTCCCATATTGGCCCATTTCTCCTTGCCTGCATCCTGAGACTGCACACAATTCAGAACTGAGGCTGTCTCCTGTTCTAACAGGGAACCAAAATGTGAACCCTTCTCACAGGCAGACGTATGCTTCTTGAGCTTGGTTTCTGCCCATCATACAGAAAGAGGTCACTTCCAAAATTTTGATCTTGTTTGAACAGCCTCAAATTTTAAGTTAGAGTGGAGGTTGTTTCACATCTAGGTCTACTGCAAAGTACCAGGTTACTTGGTTTTGGGAAGGCCATGGAATCTTGACAGTGGAATAGCAGAATGTCATTAGCAGTCATTCATCATCCTTTTACTCTCACTCTGCACTATTCACAGCACTGCAGGATTGCCAATTCAAAGCCAGGGGTCATTCCTCCCAAATGGACTATCTCGAATCCTTGCAAGGGCAGCCTGGGGAAGTTGAAGAAAACAGTGACACAATCTTTCTTGCATGCTGGATTTGTTATCATTTACAGTTTTGCTAAGGAAGAACTCTTTCTTATCATATGCTGAATGTTGATGCTGCAGAAGGGATGGTGAATAGTAGGATGGGCTGAAGCTAACTGAGTGTGGTGCAAGTGTAAGACTCATCTGCACTTTGCCAGCTTCTTAGAATACTGGACTAAACCTCTAGGGGGTCCTGCCCTGCATACTTTGACAATAATAGCTACCAAGGCCCTTTAACACCATTTCCCAACATGCCTGGAGTCACTGGTGGAGATAGAACAGATTAGAAACTCCAGCTGAAGCCAACAGAGAAGCTTCTAAATGAGTTGATTGGAATAAGCAGTTTGTGGGGTCAATGATGAGCCAGGGCCACTCAGTTCCTTGGCAGGAAAGGACAGCCTGACTCAGAGACAAAGAAACTTGTTTTAGTTTCATTTCTGTGCTTTGATGTGAATTAGAAAGCTGAGAGAGAAGCAGGACAGTTTACTGAATATCTAATTAACTCCCACTCCCTGAGAGAGAGAATCTATAAACTAGGCTCACAGGTCCAGTCTTGCAGAGACCAGTATACAGAGTGGCAGAGATCTAAGCCAGGACCAGCTACCCAGAGCCAGTCAAGACCTTCACAGAAATCCAGATCAGTGAGACAGAAGAGGACTCTGCCTCATCCAGGGACAATGGTACTGTAAGAGGATCCCTTGTTTGTTTGTTTGTTTAAAATACTCAAAGTTCACAGTACTTCAGGGTTCATCTCTGCACTCATCCTCAGCATACCATCTGCCTGGGAAGGTACCAGGGAAGGAGCTGGAGGTTGGGAAGAGCTGAGAGTGTAGGGAGATGGGAACCTGATTGATTTGTTGTTGCATAAGTACTTATTAGTTAACCCCAACTCTTTCCTTCCCCAGATCCTGTGTTCCTGCTCTAAAGTCCCGTTGGTTATATTGTTATTTTTGGGCGTGTACTTTCTTTGCTGGGGTTTGCACGGATATATTGTAGTGCTGTGTATTTGGCCTCGTAGGCTCCCTGCTTGGCACCCCAAGGTTGACTCTGATTATACATTGCTTAAGGAGTAAAAATGAAAAGAGCAGTGAAAGTGGGTCCTCCAAGCCTGCCCAGAAAGGACTCTCAGGAATGGCCATTTAGAGAGCACAAAGACTTACTCCTCTAAGAACTAAAAGGGCTAGCATTAGCCAACCACGGCCCTGCTGGGCCAGATAAAATCACTGCTTAGCCTTATCAAGTCAGTTCTTGGCTGAGACGAGAGACACGTGATGGTAGGTGCACCATCAAGGGACTGGTTAGAAGAGGCTCATGGAGCTAGTAGTAAAGGATTGAGGTTCGTGGCACTTGTTTGATATTTAAAAGGTCCCTGGTTTGAACCCAGAGCAGTGGGTGGGTCCAGGTACCCTGCTGTTATACGTAAAAATGGCGTAAAACCCAAAAGTGGCAGTGCTTATTTGGGTTGCATTTAAAGGGCCTAGAGCTGAATTGAAGACCCTACAGAGGGTAATGAGAGAAGTTATTTGCTGGACACTTTAATAACCTGAAACTCCCTTGGAGAGCAGTCTGCAGGGGGCATTAGAGGTGAGAAAAGAGCTGTAATTCTGCACTCAACCCTTTGGAGGTATTCAATAGGAGAGTGCTCTGTTATACATATTTCATTGTTTCTTGTGTACTGGGTTATATATTACTTGTCAGCAGTGATGGCATTACTAATTTTCCAAAGAGACACCACTCTTTGTTTCTCAGCCCCAGTAAGGAGTCACTTTGGGTGGAAGTATCATGTGCTAGAAAAAGTACCCAGGACCTAATCTACATGAGGAAAGAAGGGAAGCCACTCCACACAGTAAGCACCAGGCAGATGCCTTGCACCACGCCTTGGAAGAAGGCCACACTAGGGAATTATTGCAAAAGTTTCTTGGCTATTTTCAACATTATTCTTGATTTATAGTACTCCGTGTTCCAATGTATCTCTGGATTTCTTTGACTAGAGACAACCACCCATAACAGCTTATTTGTGATGTGGATTGAGCTTGGGCAAAATTTTTCAGATGCAACATTTTTGCCCCAAAATACTGATCAAGACTGAGTGAAATATTTTATGAGAGTGTAAGGCTCACTTTGGCTTTTCAATTCAAAATAAATTTTGTTTCAAATTTTGCTTCAATGTTATATTTGTTGGTTCCACCACTGAATGAAAAAATCAGTTACTTGCACAACTCTAATATGAACAGAGATCCAGGCTGGTAGGATGGGACACAGGCACTGTTAACTTTATTTCAGATATTAGTTGATGTGCACCCGGTCACACTGGGATTTAGGAAAACTGAGATTAATTTCTGGTTCTGAAAGAGACTTCCTGTGTGACTTGGGGTACATCAGCTAGTCTCCCCATCTGTAAAATGACGCTAAGAGTGCCTTTCTCCTGCTCTGCCTGCATTATTTATTTAGGTCAGAATTCTGTAATGACTTCAGAAATGTGTAATGGGCCCTTGGTCACACTTGAGGCCTATGTTTATGTTATATAAACTATAATGATGATTAGGAAGTGTTCATGGAGTTCATGTTGCTCTTAACCTGACTTGAATTTGAATCCAGTTCCCCAGAACTAGCAGTTTCAGCTCTTTAAGCATTTGACCATGAAAGCTAGCAGTCCTTTAAGCATACCATGAATTTGATTCAGGGACTTTCTCCCCATGCTCTATTTTGGGCAAGCAAATGCAGCATTTCATTGTGAAATAGTAAAATCCCACCCAGGCAAAATTGATTTCTGTGCAGTGACACTAGCGTAAAACCGCAATAATGCAATAGCTGAATCATAACCTATAGATTTGGTGGATAAAATATACTACATCAAATAAGTAATATAAATTAGGTTAAAGTGTTGACTTGCTAAAGCTCTGGCTCTCAGGATTATAAAACATGTGCAAGTAGAGAAAACACAGAAAATAATTCTACAGAGCATGCAGGAAAAGCTACTGTTCAACCATCGTATCACTGAGCATGCTGAAATATCATTCAGAATGACTATTTTTTACCTTTTGCCTCTATAATAAGCATAATCTAATGTGTATACTGTGGCAACAGAGTATTGGTAAGGATCTACTGGTCCTACTCCCAGATCTGGAACTCACTGTGTGACTGGGCAAGTTTTATAATCTCTCTGGCTACACTAGAAAAGTTAAGTCGACTTTGTTAAGTCGACTTTAATAAGGTCAACTTAGAGTCAACATTATTAAAGTTGACTTAACAAAGTGGACTAAGTTGACTTAGCTTTAAATTGACTTAGTCCACTTTGTTAAGTCAACCTAACCACCCTTAAGTCGACTTAATAAGGTCAACTTAAGGGTTACTCCATGTCCACACCGTCCTTAAGTCGACTTAAGTTTTAATGAGTGGTAGTAACAAAGTCGACTTAAGGAATTTCTTAAGTCGACTTAATGAAAGCCTAGTGTGGATGTGGCTTAATTTAAGTCAATTTAAGCCTCCTTAAGTTGACTTAAATTGCCAATGTAGATGTAACCTCTGTGCCTCAGTTTATCCACTAGGGGGATTAGGGAGTGGTAATAGAACTTAACTATCTCACCAGGTGTACAAGGTATAATCATTTAGTATTTGTAAAGTGCTTTAAGATTTTCCTATGAAAAGTACTATACATTCAGAGAATTATTACCCAAATAACAAGGAATATATCTCTTTTAAAAATGTTGGGAATTGTACTGTTACTTCTTTAATAGCATAATGTTCCCAAATTAAAGGGAGCTCATTGGGAAATCTCCAGATTTTTTTTTTCTGTTTCCTTCTCAGTTATTTGACATACTTGGGTTCCAAAATCCTTCTAATACCACCTAAAATTGACACATTATTTGGTATTATCTGTCCATGCTCTCTAGACTGTGATGTGTCCTGAAGTATAGCTTTCTTGTCCCCATCATCCATTCAGTGCATGGGACCCTGTCAAAAACCAATCCCCCCAACCCACACCCAAATTCTTACCAGCTAGTGAACATTTGACAGTCATAAGCTTTTTCATCAAGTCTTTTATTTATACAGTGGCCTTTGGGATAACCACAGGAAAAAATATGCTGGCCCATGATCATTTGGGTGGCATTTTTTCTTCATCTGGGGTGGAAGAAATAAAAAAAAGAATTAATAAACCAGAGTTTCTCCAGACAATAGTGGAGACTAATGATTCTACTGTTACCTCAAACTCAGATTTCTGTGGGCAAGATTATTAGGGTTGCTTCACAACTGATTGTATATAGACTTGTGCTCAGCCTTTGAATCAACTACCAATGCTGTTGCTTGCAAAGGAATATACAAGAAAACTGAATAGAAATAACACATCTTCCCCTTATTAATCTCTTATTAATATGGTATGAGAATGCCAAGAGACTGGGAGCTCTTTGGAACAGGCCAGTGAATTGGCTTGTTCTGGAAATTCACAATAGGCAACAGAAACCAAACTCCAGAGGTGATTGTGAAGCTAGACCATGTTGCAGACTGAGCTTTGGAGTGAGAAAGCATGGAGAAGCAAATTAAAGAAGGCACCTACATTAACTTGTGCCCTTGGCAAGTAAGGTGAACTAATTAAGAGTGCTTAGATTCAATCACACCCAAAGTGTGATTACCAAAGTGTAATTTACACCACTCTGCACATCATAAGTAAGTGATACACCTGACTAAAAAGTGACTATGTTAAATGATAGGGATCAGTAGCTTCCAACTCTGGAAGATAAAGTTATATGCACATCATCTATGAAAGGATTTGTCTTACATAAGATAAAAGATTAACTGTTAAATTGTGAAAGTGATATGTTCTAAAACCCTAGTTCAGAAAAGGCAGTGGCGCTTTTACCTCACGTTAGCTGTGTGAGTTGCAGTACAGATTCTCCTTTTGTCAGGAATGCTGTGAGAGCTTGGATTTGTTGTGGGGAAGTCTAGTTTGGACTGGACATGGATGGCATTTCCTCTTACTGTGCCAGTGATTGGGAGGTCTTGTCTTCAGTAATGCATTAATAGCTTGTCTTCAGTAATAGCTTGTCTTCAGTAATGCATTACCACTTTTTAGACATGCTGCTCTAAGCGGTATATAGAAAAATACATAACGAAAAGATTATATCAGGTAGTGAAGGGTTACTGCCTTTATACAGGAATCAAATAGTGGGCCACATTCATCCATCTCAGAATCATCTTGGCCTCAATGGAATGACATCAAGGATAAGATTGGGCCACTGAGCCAAATTCTGCTCCATCCTTTTAATTGATGCTTTATAGCTGTTTTTATTAAAAAAATAAAAACTCTTCTGCATCTAGCTGTGAATGTGAACAACAGGGCATTGCTTTTATGTCAGGATATTGGAAATGGCTTGTAGAAGCAGGTCTAGCATATATAGGTGAAAAAACTGATACCCAATCTCCTCTTCAGGTTGGTTATGGTAAACCTGATTTTCAAGTCACTCGCAAATTCACAAGGTGTGGGTAATGTAATTTTTATCCTCTCGTTTGTGCTTTGTTCCAGGTGTCTTAACTCTTGTATCTTACATGTTTGCAGGGCTTTTCATTTTCTTTTAGTGGCAATCCTTGTTTTCCAGGAGAGGAAAAGTAGGTCTCTTGGTAGTTAGCAGCCTGTTTATAATGGACTGTTATGAATAAATCAAGAGGTGTGTTAACTAAATGAGAACAGAAAAAGTAATTTGGGGATCTCATTAAGCGTATACAGATACCTTTTATTTACCCAGCTTTTTTTGTGTGCATACATTCATATGACCTTCTCCACTTCCGCTTAGATGGAAAGATTGGATCTTCCCTGTTTACCCTGAAACAATGAACACGCACATAAAGTCAACCAAATAATGTGTTCTTGGGTGGATTAGTGAGAAACTAAAGAGAATGCCTTAGTTCATGAAATTGAGAAGTTTGCACTAATTACCCAGAGTCAGTGCTGCATGAGAAATAAAAGAAGGTCCAGCATAGGAGATGATGGATGATATCAGAGTCGTTCCTGAGAAAGCAGCAGAGACGTTCCTGAGAAAGTCTCTATGAGTATGTCTACACTGCATTTAAAAACCTTCAGCAAGAAGCCTTAGAGCCCAGCTCTGCAGACTTGGGCTTGAGCTACAGCACTAAAAACAGCAGTGTAGATCTTTGGGCTGTGAAGCCTATCCCTCTCAGCTCCTGCCTGGGCTTCAATGTCTACTCTATTATGTCAAATTCCAAAGGGGTAGCCGTGTTAGTCTATTGTAGAAAGACAACAGAGTCTTGTGGCACTTTTAAAGACTAACAGATTTATTAATCGCATGAGCTTTCGTGGGAGAAAATCCCACTTCGTCAGACGCTTTGAAGATAGGAAAGTTACAGAGTGG
>ML685764.1:46766453-46793893 GCA_007922175.1 Pelusios castaneus
CCACTCTGTAACTTTCCTATCTTCAAAGCGTCTGACGAAGTGGGATTTTCTCCCACGAAAGCTCATGCGATTAATAAATCTGTTAGTCTTTAAAAGTGCCACAAGACTCTGTTGTCTACTCTATTATGGTTAGCGCCGTAGTGAGAGCTGGAGTCATGCACTTCGGCTCCGAGATATGCTGCTGTGGGTCTTTAAATGTAGTGTAGAAATAACCTCCTATAGCCAGTTCCTCGCTTATTGGCACATTCCCTGTTTCATACTGGATGTGGGAATCTACTAGTCTCTCAGTGTTCAGAACAGTAGCACCAAAAGGAAACAATGTTAATTACACATTCTACACCTCTTCGAAACAGCATGGTCAAGAGTGGTAAGAAGATGTCAATCTCTAACATTAGGATCCTTAAAAGTGTTCTGTAGGTCTTTAAATCAGGCAGTGACCCCCTCCTCTTTTCAGATACAGTGTAAGTGTGATGTGGCTTTGACTGCCAATACAGCCTTTCCCTCTGAAGATAGATCTCAATCCCTCCAGATCACTCTTGCTTTCTTGGCCTACATGAGGCTAAGGAACACCAATAGGAGCAGTCACAGTATGTATCAGTTGCTCATGAACATAACCAGATTTTGTCTATACCATCTCGATTCAAATCGGTGAAACAAAACAGATGAGAAGCTAAATATAATCTGGAGAATAGGAACAGAAATGAAAGCAAATGGAGGGATGATGAAAACGAATAAGCCTGAGTAGATGGTCCCAATGGTCTCTATTTATCTAATTGCTATCATATTTTAGTTATTCCCATTATCCCCAGTTGTCCCAAACTCTGAAGATGCCCTGCTGTCTTAAAGCAATTAATAAAGTCCCCTAAACAACTTGTTTTTCATTGGGATAAGAAAAAAAGAACATGAGGAAATAATGCAGTTGCTTCCGTAATTCTTCTCTGCTGTTTATTTTAGGAGCAGAAACATTATTTTAGCAACACGTTGTTCTGAATAGGAAACCTGGGACATCAAAGGTTAGGCAGTACAGAAGGCCTTCCACCTCAGTGCAGAACACAGTTAGTCAGTCAATAATGCTTCGAAACTGTGGTAATGAGCTGTTCCTGCTCTCATCCCTTCAAGTGTCTGTAGTGCTATTAAAATGTAGCTGCCTGTAAATGAAAGAAAAGGTATAAAAAGGGGAAAAAATATGGGGCACACAATTAAAATCAAAGGTACCCAGATACCAAAACCAAAATGAAAAGGCTGTAGGTGGCAACGATGTTCAGTTTAATTATTTGCAGACACCACTGGAAAACGGATGTAATTGCAGTAAGCCCTTATTGCCAGACAGCTATTTGGTTCCCATCAGCTTGTTTTCACTTAACAAAAGGGCTAACAAATGTCACCAGGCTGTACTGCTATCTATCATTGTGGTTTACACTTAGGCATAGGGTTCTGGTATGGATACTTTTTGCTGACCAATTAACACAGAATAAAAACTAGAGATGTGCCCAACTCTCCCCAACCCCTCCAATCTCAACTCTCTCAGACTCCAAAGGTATAGCTTTACTGCACCTGGTAGATGTGAGTCCCAGCTCGGGCAGGCAGACCTGTGCTAACTTGCCCTGCACTAGTGTGGTCAAAATAGCAGTGTGGATTTGCAGCATGGATAATGGCTCAGGCTAAGTGTCCGAGACTGGACTCAATCGGCCTTGCAAGAGTCACACTGTGATATTTAGCACACTAACTCATGCTGAAGTAGCCCCCTGGTCTGTCTGCCTCTTTTGAGAATCACACCTCTCAGCTGCAGTGTAGACATACTTTAGGGATTTCCATAACTATACCCATGTTTGGCAACTTATGTGTATCTCTGCTAGGAAACATATAAAGCCTTCACAAAACTTCATTGATCAAGTCTGATTTCTCCCTTCAGCAGAAGGGAGCTCTCTGAATTTAACAAGCAAGGGAAAATTAAACCACCAAGGCATTAAGGCAAACATAGCTTGATAATGTTATGTCATTCTTGGTCCTACCATAAGCTGGACAGGATGGCCTCTTAAGGTCCCTTCCAGTCCTATGATTCTATGATTTTCAGAAATGGCTGTCTAAAAATGAGGCCCTCAAGTCACATCTAGGCACCTTAAGTAAGTGTTGTACTGATTTGTTTTCCAGACGTGCAGATTGTGACAGATATTATCACCCTATACAGTATCTTTGGGAATCATATATCAAATTTACGGATCACTGTGGGCCAAGGATTTTATGGAGTTTTGGGGAGTGGGGAAGGGTGTTCATCAAGCTCCTTCAGGAACCAAAAACAGTGGGGATGATTAGGGTGGTGAATCACCATAGGTTGTAAACACTTTGAGAGAGGTAACCCCTGTGAAGGCTTGAATATATTACTCAAACTAGGTTTTCCTAAAGACCAGTGGAGAGAAAGAGAAAGGAGGCTTCTTGATATAAAAAAGCTGGGTTTAAACTGACTCAAACCTTTGTTCTGCTGTAGCATATGGGTTGGAAGACTTTGGCCTATTAGTGTCTGAGAAGATTGATTGATGAATGATGTCTAATAAGCTTTCAGCATGTGTGATGTTGACATGTGGGGAAGACAAAAAGGGCAAAACTACAAAGGGGCATAAGATAGTCCAACCCAGCAGTAAACAACTTCTGATCACATCAATGGTTGGGCAGAAGTTAAAACACAGTTTTCTTAAAGCCATACAGCTTTCTGGTTAGCACTGACAGCCGAGTCAAATATGATGGGTGTGACCGGGGCCTCCTGGGATACGCTCCTGGACGTGCAAAAATCAGGGCAAGCTGCAAAACCGGGAGCCAAACTCCCCAAACACTGATGGGCGGTACACAAACCAATTTCCCTATCAGTCACAA
The DNA here is from genome assembly GCA_007922175.1 of Pelusios castaneus. Taxonomy (NCBI): domain Eukaryota; kingdom Metazoa; phylum Chordata; order Testudines; family Pelomedusidae; genus Pelusios; species Pelusios castaneus. The sequence continues at coordinate 46,769,322 of ML685764.1, forward strand.
ACAGGCTTCTGGCACTCCACACTGGGTACCAAGAAATCTGTCCAAAATAGAAACAGCTCCCTTTATTGCACTCCAGCTCCTCTGGTTCCCACCTAGCCACACAGTCCCTTAAAGAAATAGGTTCTCCTGACCCCAAAGGGCCAGCCACATCACACAGAACAATATAGGTTTGGATCTTACCCAAAATATCACACTGATAGCCAATCCTTTAGTAACTACAACTAAAGGTTTAATATAAAAAGAAAAGAAGCAAAATATGAGAGATGTTAAAGAGTCAAAGTGAATCACATACATGCAAATGATTTAAAGTTTATGTAAAGCAGTTTGCAGATTTCTTCCTCTGGAGTTTGCAGGTTTGTTCCTCTGGTAAACACCCAGCAGCTGGGTGGGCCTCAATCCTTTGTCCAGTCACAGAGGAATAGTTCCAGAGATGGGTGTTGGCTGTAGACTGGGGACTTGAGACAAGATGGAGTTGGGGCAGCTGCCTTTTATCACCTCTGGCCTTCTCCATGTTGTGTGCAGTTCTCTCCAATCAAAATGGAGTTGAGTCACATGTTCGAGTCCTAGTGGCTCAATAGGTTTTCTCACTGGGCCCATTGTACCTGGGAGATTCCTTAACAGGCCATTAAGGAGACAATGGCTGTAGACATCCTGTCTGGAGAGTTTCCCAGAATCATACAGGTTGAAATATAGATATAGCAAACATATTCCTAATTTCTAATACAGAAACAATTCCTACACATAAACTATATAATCATTCCCAGAAAATTACTACCTTTCTATTGATACCAAACATGGCATAGTTCCCATGGATGATAGCAATTATGAGATATTAATACAAAATAATATCATAAATGGTTCCCTAAATCCAGACAGCATCACAATGGGCATTACTGAAAATCATTAACCATCATATATAAAAAAGTTCCACCATCCCCAAAGGATTGGTCATGTAACCTCTTTGCCAGGCCGTGATGGCAGCAGCAAAGGACCGGGTTCTGTTTCCAGGGGTTCCCAAATAATGTTACACCACCAATTGGCTCGAGCCCCCACCCAGTCTCCTGGGAAATTACACATCACCCCCTGGGCGCCCTAAAAGGTCAATACTTCCTCTCTCGCAAGCACAAATCTGAGTGTAGCACATAAAAGGTTTAATAAAGACTATATAAAGGCAACATCAAAACGCAGCACTGGTTGGGATACAGTGCAAAGATTCCCACAAAACCCAATAAACAGAACTCATTCCACCACTAAGGGAAGGAGGGGGAGTCAGCCCTCAGTCCTCCCCTCCAATTGTCCTCTGCCACCTCAAGGTTGGCTCACCCCCACTGTCCGCTGGCTCCGCCTGCTGTCCGCCAGCTCTGCCGCACCACTGCTGGCCTCTGGTCACACCTGTTGTCCACTGGCTCTGCCCACTATCCACTGGCTCTGCTGCACCGCTCGCTGGTCGCATCTGCTGTTCCTTGGCTCCACCTGCCGTCCACTGGCTCCACTGTGCCGCCCGCTGGTCACACCTGCCGTCCACTGGCTCCACTGCACCACCTGCTGGTCACAGCTGCTGTTTGCTGGCTCCCCCTGCTGGCTCCATCGCACCACCCACTGGTCACACCTGCTGTCTGCAGGGCTCCATCCACTGGCTCTGCCCCACTGCCTGCTGGTCACACCTACCAGCTGCTGGTAGCAATCTTCTGCTTGATTTCAGTCAGCTCTTAATGATTTCCACTTGCTGGGAAGTTTCTGCTTTCCTTGTGATTTCAGCTCAATCAAAATAACAAAAGAGCCTCCACAAGGACTCTGTGGGTCTACTCTTTAACAATGGGTGAGGAGATAAATATTTGCTTAAAGAACAGCTCAAGCAGAGCTAGTACCCCCCCCCCCCTCATTTTACAGTTCTGAAAACTAGGGTTGCTCACTTTTCCAAGTTCTCTGTTGCTGATGGTAACTTTTCCATCAGCTTCTTGGTCAATAACAGATATACATCAAAGGGTGGCATATCATGAAAGAGCAATATTTCCTTTTCCCCTTCTGATAAAACACCAGATTTAGAGGATTTGAACCAGTCACACATACCAATTCCCATCATGCCTAGCCTCTGGGTGAAATTATGCTGAGTGTCATGCAAATACAAAGCACAGGTAAATCAATGGCCCCCCTCCCTACTTAGCTGTTAAGCAAGAGAGGCTCTCAGATTCCTAACCTTGCTTACATCCTTACAGTCACATTACTAAACTGCTCAATGAGTAGTTCAGATCTTACCCAAATATGTGCTTAAAGTCAATGTTTAAGCTTAAAGCTTAAACTAATATTTATTTTAAAAGAAAGAATGTTGGTTAAAAGATCACTGTGAGAATAAAAATTCGTAAGTCAGTTTCAAAATAAAGATGATCAGTGAGTTGCAAAGTTCTTAATTTGTAAAGTCTCTGGAAATTACCCAAACAGGTCATCACTCCTTGTTTAAAGCTTCCTTGTTGGAAATCCAGTCCCGAGAAATGAAGACTAAATAGTGCATGTACAGAGTTTGTTCAAATTCTTCCATGAGAATTAACAGGGTGTTTTGAGTCTGGGGCTGTCATGCTGAGATCCCAATCTTGCGACCCATACTTTTCCTGTCGAAGCTCAGGCAGATTTGAGATAAAAAGGATGAGGACCTTAGAGTCTTTTATAGATCTGTGCAGGTTAATTGATATCTTCTTGACAGCAGATATATAGCAGATAATTCTTGGTTACATAATAGGTAATTGCTTGTGGCTTTGAAATAACATCAATTTTCTAGGCACACTGGTAACTGAATACATTAGCATAGGGCTACTGGAAGTTTACAACCATTCAAAGATATTTACTACTTAAACTTAAAAAGAAAAAAATATTATTGGTACATTTAAGTTCCATCTAAATGTTAATAAATTCCTTTGATTTTTGATTAACAAAATATAATGATTGAAAGGAACTATTTGGTTACATCAATAATCACTAGCAATATTATAGGTAATTACAGACGTATATTTGCTTCCAATTTTTTAATGCAAACTATAACCTTAGGGTCTTAGGTATTTACAATTAATAGTTCTAATTACCATTTTAACATCTTTAAACATGTCCTCGGAGATTGATATTTGGGGGGGGGGGGTTGGTTTTTTTGTGGGGGGGGTTTTTCCAGCCTACTAGGCTCAAGTTCTCCTGACTCAGGGTCACAGAATGTGCATAGGAATTTTTTGTTTATTTTCTCTGTAATGCTTTTACTTTAAGAATAAAGATGCTTGCTTAAAAGAATGGTGTGTGTTACAAGAAGGTTACAGGACCCTGGCTACAACCTATAGCTCAGGTCCTAAGGTTTATTTAGTTCAGTTTGCACAATACCGGGAAACAAGATAAAAGATAAAAGCAAACTGCATTTATTAAAAATACAGACAAGAAAGCAAAGATATAGGAAAGCACCAATGCTTACACCCCTTCAGCAGACAGGAACACCAGGTAAACCACTGCGGCTGTGAAGCATGGGGAACGATGACTCGTGACGGCAATCATAGCAGTTGCCCCAGTGACGAGGGTCCAATTTGTGGGGGCTTAGCCATTGGCTTTTATACCTTGGCTTGCTAAGTGGGTAAATGGCACACACATTTTGTTATTTTCCACACTTATTTACAACATTTATTTGCCCCAATCTTATATTGTTGTTTTACAGAGCTTGCAAGTTATGTCTGCTACAGGGTGGGAGCAAGGTACGTCCTTGGTCAGTACCAGCTCTGTTTTGCTTATACACAGGGTAACTTTTAGTCAGGGCTGATTAATGGTGTCCACCACCTCCTAAAGCTTATCACGTCACAAGGTCTTCCGTTGGGTACTACAGTGTGGTAACTTGCAATTTCTAGCAATACACTGTTCATGGCTCTCAGAAAGCAATGCATAGGTGCTGGCTTTTAGGCAGAGTAGCTTGCTAGGAAGACATTGGTCTCTGCCCAAGAGGTGATGGCTGGAAGCTGGAAACCTTGAAAGGGTGCCCTTGAATGAGTGCCTTTGAACTATAGATGTGGGAATACAGGTGCAGTTATGCTGAAACTGAGACACTGAGCCCTTGTGACACCACTGATTAGGAGTTATGGATGATGACTACTTTGAAAATCAGGCCAGTGTATTTGTCATGATGTCTGCATTGGGTCACAATTGAGGGTGCCAATCTCAGGACAGACATCCCAAACTCATGGTGTGTTCTATAATTCAATTTCACTAAGTCAGTAACAAATATGACCAAATATGATCAAATATGATCCTTGTCACCCAAAATCAACTATTTGATAAAAGGTCACTTACACCAAAAATCACAGACAACAGAGTCCTGTGACACTTTTAAGGACTAACAGATTTAAATAAATCTGTTAGTCTTTAAAAGTGCCACAGGACTCTGTTGTCTTTCTACAATAGACTAATACGGCTACGCCTTTGGAATTTGACCAAAAATCACATTACACTTAGGATGCTTCTAGTCTTAAAAGGCCAGTCACTTACCTCAGATTGATTGGTACCCTAGATCTTATACCAAAATGGACAATGATGGCCAATTCTATAATAAACTAACATAGATTAAAAATCCTTTAAAAAAAGGAATGAGAATCACTGAGAAATAAAAGCAGCTAAATATATGTACAGGTGAGCCATGGTCTATACTATATCTCTGCTACCAGTTGGAATTAATCTGCCAGTTTCCCAAAAGTCTCTCAGACTAACCAGAATAACTACCCAGAATAATTCTGGGGATCTCAGTCTTCTTGTTTAGTTATTCTACTTGTTAGAATCCGAAGAGTCCAGAGATGCAGGCTCTTCTCCTCTATCTGTAATTTGCTTCTTCTAACAGAAAACAAGCTGACAATTTCACTATCCATATGGGCTCTTCTTTGATGATAGAGAATGAGGAATGGATTTAGTCTTTTACCTCTGATCATCACACACAATGACCAAGTGTTTTGAAATTAGCTCTTCTCTGCTAAAGTTCTTCATTTTCATCCACAGGATTTTTCTCATTTGATGGGTTATTTAGTTATAGGGATATACATAATGTAAGTATTTGCTACTATATTATAACAGGATACAGGTAAGCAGGGATCCTAGAAATCAATTTCCCAAGGGGGAAAAAAAGAACCTTTCACAAAGAACCTTTACATTGTGTGTATATATATATATAGTAAATTTTACTGAAAGCACCAGTGGCACTTACTCAATGTGCACAACCTTTCCCTCTCGTGGTTGATTTTTGAATACACTTTAAATGTAGCAAAACATAGTCCAATAAACTGCATAGAGGTTATTCAAGTGTATAAAGGTTCATGTTTTAATGCATCACAAACTTCACTTTGGCCTCCACACGAGTAATTAAAGTTAAGAAAATTTTCCAGGAAACTGTAAAAATCACCCCTGAAGACTGTGTCACTGACTTTAGTAAGGACAAATTTCACGCTGATGGTAATGTGCTGTTTTGTACTATATGCGGTGAGGCTGTAGATTATGTTCAAAAGCAGTCAGTTGTAGAGCACATGGAAAGCATAACGATTAAACATTGGTAGGCTTGAAACTTGTTTAAAAATTGTAAATATATCAGTAAAATATTATATTCAGCTAATACCTGAACATTTTGGGGCTAGGGAAAGTAAAATTCAGCATTTCATTTTAATCACTGCAAAATGAGATTTTTAAAATTTCTTTTTATCAGAGAATTTTATCACAGAATTTAAAAAAAAGAAATCCCATTAGTTTTCATGAAGTTTAAACACCAAGTAGACTTATATATTATCCGTTTGATCTGTACTAATACACAAGTGAATTGGCCAGTGGCTTTGGCACAATCTGTACCCAGTTTGCCAGCATCACACTATTCAAAAGCATATGAAGTGTATCTACTCATTCTTGGGACTTATGTTTTGACTTAACCAAAGTAATAGAGGAGTGCTTTAAGCATAGGAAATTTTGCTCAGTGTCCTCCCTCTTGTAAACAATCTCTGGAGGTCGCTACTTTGGCCAGAGGGACTGGACACGCACTCTTTATGCCATTGTTTGACAAAATGGTATTAAATCTCACCCCAAATTCCTTAATAAATATGTATTGGATTCGCTTTAGAATCAGTCTCTATCAGAACCTATCGTTTTAATTGCCAAGACAAAGACAGGGGTCAACCTCGTCCGGAAACTGACAAGCACCAGCTGGGGATCATTAGTGCTAAGGACATCAACGATACTGCTTGCACACTCCATAGGTGAGTACTGTGCACCAGTAAAGACCACATGTAGGCCACACTCAGCTTGTTGATGTCCAGCTAAACACTGTAATGTGATGCATCACTGGAATTCTAAAGTCAATCCCAGTTCTCTGGCTGCTCACGCTGTTGCACATCACTCCCCAATCCATTTGCCATGATGCTGCAACCTTCTGGGAAGTCCAGTGAATTGAGGGCAGACTAAAGTGATCGTTAATATATAAGTGTATTTGGTGTTAATATATAAGTGGATCCTTGATGTGTTGTGGGGGTTTGGGTTGTGGGCTGTGTGTGGTGGCCAGTGGTGTTCTGTTGTTTCCCTTCTTGGGTTTTCCCATGGAGGTTGACTTCTGTGTATATAATGTTATTTTTGAATCTATACCACTTGTTTGATTTGCTGAAATAATCTGACTTGATGCAGTAAAATGTAATCACAGGATTTATCTTTCACTCCCGTAATGTTTCTTTCAATGTCAGTTTTGTCCACTCTGGCATCTGACGAAGTGGGACTTTGCCCACGAAAGCTCAGGTGAAAAATAAATTTGTTAGTCTTTAAAGTGCCACAACACTCCTCTTTTTTTTTTTTTTTTTTCTGAACTAGATTAACTGGCTACCCCACTGGAATCTGTCCGGGTAGTTAAGCACTGGAATTAATTGCCTAGGGAGGTTGTGGAGTCTCCATCATTGGAGATTTTTAAAAGCAGGTAAGACAGACCTATCAAGGATGCTCTAGAATGATCATGCTTGGTCCTGCCATAAGTGCAGGGGACTGGACTAGATGACCTCTAGAGATTCTTTCCAGTGTTACAATTCTATGATTCCTTTGCCAGAAATTGTAAGGGCTCACTCAACTCAAGGGATATTAACCTCAGTTGAATGTATTTACAGTGTGCACTCATCTGCAATCTTAAGGCTGCTGGATAGCGTTTGGGTCTAACTTTCATGCGTCACTAATATCTCAAAGGTGTATCAACAGAACATGTTGGTTTCATGGGTTCAGAAGAGTACTGTTCAACTAACAGGGTTCTTCATCCCTCCTCCTCCAAGAGATCACTCCTAGATAACATCCAACAGTAGGGTTCAGGGGAGTTCAGTATCCAGAAGAAGAAAAAAGGGTTTCTTCTAACTAATTCTTGTTCTCCAAAAGTAACTTCCAAAGAGCCACAGAGACTCCAAAGTGAAGAAGATGAAGAATGGTCAAACTCCGTGTATCTCTTCTGGAGGTCAAGATGACCTACAGAATGATTAGTGGTGAAATATTTCTCCTGAGCCTATAGAACATATAGGCCTCATATGAATTGCAGATGCAACCTAAATGCCAAGTACCACTCTGTGGCAGCAATATATTTGGAGAGCATGAGTTTCTGTAGGTAAGGAACCCTGACATTCTTAGGTGGTCCATTAAAAAGCAACCCAAAATCTGTCAATCTGAATTATAATTATGCAATTAATTCTACACAATCAAGTTAAATAAATTCTTCTCTTAAAAAGGTAATTTTAAAACAATTATTGCATTCTTGTTTCTTAATACAATTATTTCATGGTAGACTGAAATCTACAATTCATTTCTGAAGATGATGAAATTATAATGTGACACTTTCAGTAGTAACATTTTGCTCCTGCTTTTTTAATTTGGAAGAATAAGTAAAGAATTTATTACTTATTTAATGAGAGTAGTACTAGATTCTTTAGGAGAGATTAATGATGATGGCTTAAAAAAGAAAAAAAAAAAAAAAAAAGGAAAGAGGTAAAAGACATCACTTCTGCTCCTAACACCAAGCAGAACATTATGGATGATGTCACTTTAAGGGGGGGAAAAAAAGGAAGGAAAATTGAGACTAGAAGATTACCTGCAAGTTGGGAACAGCATATGGAGTTGCAATCTTGTGAATTTTGGAAGAAAGATAGGGACCTACTTTAAGAGTAGAAGTATAGTTTAATCAGGTGCTGTAGCACATGTCAGCAATCTCGGTCCAGTTCCTAACACTGGCTCAGACTTTGTGTGACCCTGGGGAACTAACTTCACTTCAGTCTCTATGGGTGCATCTACACTTAGAAATTAAGTCAATTTAAGGAGGCTTAAATTGATTTAATTTACTTCATGTCTACACTGGGCTTTCCTTAATTCAACTTAAGCTGCTCCTTAAATTGAATTAAGGAAAAAATAGTTTGAATTAATAACACCTCATTTTAATTCGAACAAGCACTTAAGTTGACTTTATTAAGTTGACTTAAGCCAGTGAAGACGCAGAGCAGTGCCTAGTTGGACCTTTTTAAGTCAATTTAAAACGTTAAGTTGACTTAATAAGGCCAAAAAGGGGCCACGTTTACACTTGAAAGTTGTCGACTTTTGTTAAGTCGACTTAATAAGGTCCACTTTAAGTTGACTTAAAGTCTACCTTATTAAGTTGACTTCATAAAGTCCATGTAACTTTTCAAGTGTAGACATAGCCTATAAGAGAGTTAATAACTCTGGCATATGTCACAGGAATGTTGTGAGACTTTGACTAATAGTGACAAAGTACTCAGAGATCCTTTCAGGGAAGGGTGTTGTTCAAGATATATTACTTGGAAGAGGCTAGTACACTATAGAGGCTTTAAAAAATAGAAATCAAATGTATAAACACCATGCTTTGTCATGTCACACACATCCCTCTAAACAGGATAAGTGTGGCATGCAGGCACCTAAGAACAAATATACAGTTTGGAAATCAAGCTCTTCATTCAAAAGATGGATCAGGGAGGAACCATTCAGCAGCAACTCTAATTTTTCTCTCCTTCATCATATGGAATGACATATTAGATCACCTTAAAGATTTAGATAATGTAAGAAGCAATTGCCAGCATCCAAGATCTTGTTTGGAATCAAATCCAAACAGCCAAATCAGTGTGTGAATGACATTTCTGCTTCTGAATCAAAAGCTATTAAAATAGGGATCTCACTTCCCATGCTGCAAAGTTTCACTTTCTTGATGATCTATTGTCAAATCTGTCAGATAAGAACTAATTGATGTTTAGATACTAAAACATTATGTCAATTTCTTGGTAACATCTTGCTCCAAGCAACCTCTGGGGTCTAGCTAGATGTTGCAATGCTGAAGCTGTCTAATGGCATTCTGATGGTGTTAGTCATGAAAATGCTTTGTGAGCTCAATTCAAAGACTGAGATATAGATCCAGAATTTTCACCACTCAGAGTGAATATTTTTTTTGTCAGATTTTGTTGCAGCTCATTGTGGAGCCTACTGTGAAATAGGTACCTAAACCTTTTTTGTTTTGTTTTGTTTTTAAGTTGGGGATGGTTTTGTTACTCTGCAGTTATATAGCAAGTATATACAAATTGGATTGCAGTTCTGGTTCATATTTGCACCAAACTCTGCTCTGGACAGCACTTTGAGATAAAGCAAGAACATCAGATAATCTATCACCAGTTTTCAGGATCATGCCACACAGGGTAGGATTCCTGGATTTAGGTCTGTCCTCTACTGCTCCTCTCAAAAGGAGTAACATTCATCTCTGTGTATACTGCAGAGGAAGTAGGTTTAGGAATTTTCCTCCAGGAAACAGAGGCCAAAAAATCAAGTTTGGCTGAAAATCAAGAATTTGATTTTGCAAAAAAGTCAAAGTTTTGATGTCTGTTTTCGCTCTGCAGAAGAAGAAAAACTAGGCCTTTCAAAAACTTGGGATTTGGGGCAGGGGGAGAGAAGGAGAAGTGATCAACTCATGAATAGGTCAGTGGTTGGGGTAATCATCTATGATGTCAGAGACCTAGGTGCAGGTCTGCTCTGAATCAGAAATGGCAGGGATTTTAATTTGTCTCCCACATGAGCATACTAAACACCAGGTTATAAAGTTGATCTCTGCTGTTGAAGGTATTCCACTTTGAATAAATAACATATATTCATTGGGTCAGAGAAAGAATGTAAACAAGGGACTCGCTGGCTGGTGCATCCTGGATGGCTGGGTGTGACATAGCCAGATCTCTTCTTTTAGCACTTCCTGCTGCTGTCATTCTGGCCCTTCATTTGTCTGCTTTTTTTCTGTGACTCAGCCCACCAGCTGAGTTACTTTTAGTTCTGCCTCTTCTGGGAAAACCTGAATCCACATGCAACTGATTTGGCAGCTTCCTGCAGGAAGTTCAGCCCCACGTTAAGACTGTTGGGCCTGCCATCTGTTGGCTCCAAGATCGTCATATTTTCACCCTTCATGGCCTTTCAGTCATTTCCCTAGCTGACTCTTCCCAAAAAAACCAACAAGGAATCCGGTGGCACTTTTAAAAACTAACAAATCGAAATTTCAAATAGAAACTGCAGAATTTGAATTCATATGCAGATTTGGCACCATTGCCTCAGGGTTATATATGGATTTTTTTTCCTCATTACAACAGGTGATTTGACCTTACTTTCTTCTATATGCTGTTCCCCAGTGTTTGAATCTAAACGGCTGATTGGATTTGCTGTGACAGTCTGACCTGATCCTATACTTACATTACCCTGCATTTATTTTCCTCCAATTCTGTAAGTTCCCCATCTTCAAAGAGTCTGATGAAGCAGGATTTTCTCCCACAAAAGTTCATGCAATAAATAAATGAGTTAGTCTTTAAAAGTGTCACAGGACTCCTTGTTTGTTTTGCTGAACTAGACTAATACAGCTACCCCTTTGGAACTTGTTAATATGCAAGGTTTCCAACAAAAGAGGACCCAAGCTTATTATAAAACAAAAAGTTTCTGCCCGAGGACTGCCTGCCCCAAAAAGGGTATGACACTTAATCTCTGCCTGGGCTCCAGCCTTAGGTGATTCTTCAACCCAGGTAACTTCAAGGTAGTCTCCAACCCCAGACAGACCTTCCTTCCCACAGGTAGTTCAAAAGATCTATTCGTTCCATCCTCCAGCCAGCTCCAATGAGCCAGACTTTTCCTTTAACTCCTCCCTCCAAGATTGAAACCTGCTGTGGATGTAATGGGGTGAGGCTGACTGTGCCCACTATAACCCCTTCAGGTCCAGTGTGCAGTTGGTACACCCCATCGCAACGACATACAAATACTATAAACTGGGTGCTCACCTGGAATGCAAGAGATCCAGATTTGTGAGCTCAAGAGATTAGGTGTAGCAGGGACTTGAACCTGAGTGTCCCTTACCACATTTCTAGTGAGTGCACTTACCATTGGAGTTGCTCCCTGACTCCTGGACCTGAGAAAGTTCCTGATATTTTTACTGAAACTAGTATGTTTCCATGAAAATATTTTTGAGGAAACAACATTTTCCAATGAAAAAATTCCCAACCAGCTCTAGAGAATATACTCCTACTACAGATTCTGCCTCACCACTGGCAAAATGAGAATTGAGGATACTGCCGGTGGAAGTTGGACTAACTGAGAAATAAAGAAGGTCTGGGTGTTCATGGTAGGGATAGAGAGTATTTTGAGAAGTTGCTGAAGAAGATGAGGTAGGAGAGGTAATATTTTTTATAGGACCAACTTCTGTTGATGAGAGAGACAAACTTTCGAGCTACTCAAAGCTATTCTTCACATCTGGGTAGCTTACACAGGATATTTTTACACAGTAGTTAAACTGACTCTTAGTAATACAGAACAAAACAAAACTTAAGAGAACCTCTAAGAGGCAAAGCTTCCCCATTTGCATGGTCTTTGATTGCAGAGTAGACATACACCTCTACAGGAAGAAATACAAAAAATAAACAAAAAACGCAAGTCATTAGTTTTCAATAATCATATATATATTAATAACAAAGATATGGGCTATTTTAAAAATATTTTCCCAACAGTCCTTTAATTATTTTCATGACTTTCAGCTTATGAGCTGTTCTATTCCACATTCAGCAGAAAACAGCCATCCAGGAGATTACAAATAAGTATCAGACCAAAGCTGTCATTAAAACCTTCACTCTTAAAACCAGTCTGACATCAATAAGGTTCCTGTTTACTAGCATGATCGCTTGTGGTCGACTGTTTCAAATGCCAGGCCTCTTTTAAATACCACTAGCATTGCCAGCTCCTCATTTAAACACATATTAGCGAGGTAATCCTTCAGTCATAAACTTGCCACTAAGACATAAAGGGGATGATTGCTGACATTCTGTGTCCTTTTCAGAATTACCCAAGGGAAGGAATATAATGAATAGCCCAGACTCTGAGTGACCTTGGACTTCTGATATAAAAGCAAAACAAAACAAAAAATAATTATGACGGCAACTACCCCCTCTTCTTTTCTTCTAATTCAAATCACTTGATGAAATAGTTTGATCCATGAAACAACTTTGCTTAGGTGCCTGCAGCCCTCATTAGCTGTATATACATTTTGACATCTGATTTAAGTTAGCCAGTTTGTGTGGTGTTGTGGGTGATCTTCTCCCATTTCAGTTTGAATGAACACCCACACAAAATGCACAACTAATTGACAATCCTCCAGCTCATTTATTACTACAGTCTGACGCTGCAGGCACTAGTGAGGCTGCTGAGATGTGACTACTTTGGTGCCAACTTCAATATAATATAAAATAAAAATCAATAAAATGCAGCCCTTATCCCCTAAATATAGCAGAATGTATTCTGCAAATTTGTATGTGGCGAGTAGATAAGTTCATTTGTAACAATGCTGTAATTAATTACCAGGAAAGCATAGGAACTGCAACTCTCCCTGGGCTAACCTCAGTGTGATATTATTTTGTTACATGTGTTTGGATTAGAATGATTAGATTTTTAAACATGTGCAAAATTGCCATTCTGAAACAGCACGAGGCCATTCTATGTGTATCTTCTGAGGAACTTTAAAGCCCGGTATTTATCATCTCCACAACATGGGAAGGGAAGCTACAAACTTATTACTTCCCAGACAGATTTTTTTAAAATAATGTTTAAGCTACATCCAATCTAGTCATACATTGCATGCAGTCCACCATTTGTACCACATTCAGATGTCTCTTGAGGATAATGCATGATGAACTGAATGACTTTAATTCCAAAGGGGTAGCCGTGTTAGTCTATTGTAGAAAGACAACAGAGTCCTGTGGCACTTTTAAAGACTAACAGATTTATTTATCGCATGAGCTTATATGAATTTATATGCAAATTTGACTCAGTTGTCTTGGGGCTAAACAGGGACTATGGATTTTTCTCACATTACAACAAGTGATTTGACCTCACCCTCCTCTATGTGCTGTTCCCCAGTGTTTGAATCCTAACACCTATTTTGATTTGCTGTTACAGCCTGACCTGATCCTATGTCACACACTCCCCTGCATTTAATTTCCTCCCATTCTGTAACTTTCCCATCTTCAAAGCGTCTGACGAAGTGGGATTTTCTCCCATGAAAGCTCATGCCATAAATAAATCTGTTAGTCTTTAAAAGTGCCACAGGACTCTGTTGTCTGAATGACTTTAAGTAAAGTTGTTATCCATCCCCCTAAAATGGCTGGGCCAGCATCTTCTGTCTACTATTTACCAGCTGGTCATGCACAATATTAGACTCAACTCTTGATTACAGCTGCACAGTCCCAAGCTTGGAAAAGCTTTTGGATCAGGAATTGCACTTTACAGCCTGAGACCTGCCCCTGCTATTCATGAAGCTTTTCTCTCCATTGCTTGGTATTAAACACACCCTAGTATTACATCCTTTTGTATTCTCCCTCTGGCCTGTTTCCTGTTTTCTCAATTCTTCAGCAGCTGTAGCCACTCCTGGCTACTGCATCACACACTTCATACAGCTGCATGCACTGGTTTATTAATATTTTCCATTTCTTATCCTGTTTGTTCCATGAATATTCTGGCAAAAGGCACAATCTCTATATATGTGGCAAAAATCATTCTACACCTAAACATCCATCTGAAAATAACTAAAAGTTGTTTATGGATCAGGATGAAGAAATAAAAAGTCAATGCTATTGCTATTGCTTGAAATACCTTACAGGTTAGATGCTCACTACAAATCTTTGTTCCTGGCAAATTTTTAAAGCATGTTGTTCCCCCAATCTGTACCCCAAGGGGTAGGTTAGTGTGGATTTACCAGATGCAGTCATTTTTATTGAATGCCAGGGTGAATAATCTCAAACAAGCAAAGCAAAGTAATAAGTCGCGAGAGCTTATGTCCCTTCTGCAGCCGGGGACCCCTGATGACTTCAGATGACCCCAAGGAGGTTCCCAAGGCATCTTGGTCCTAAGTTACCTTGGCAGCCTGATCCATGATCCTATGGCAAAGTCCACAAGTTCTCAGGGACTAGGCTAACATATAGCATTTCCGGAGAAGGAGGGGTGATCAAGCCCACTTTCTCTTCACATGCTCAGCCCCAAGAGCCAAGGTAGCAAAGAAGAAAAACCGATAAGAGGCACAGCCAAGCCTTGCAAAAAAGCAAAACACCTTATCTTAGGCCCTAGATGGTTCCCACAGGAGACTGGCTCCAGCTAGTGTTTTGGGCATGAAGTCCAGCATCAGTTCATGGTCTGGTTGCTCACAGGAGGGGGGTTGTGGGCGCCATCTAGCTGTCCATCACAAAGCTGTCTGCTTTGGCCCTGCACATGTGATGTTAAACTGAAATTTATCCAAAAAACCCCAGGAAAAACAAGCAAACAAAAAACAACTTCGACCAACAAACAACTGTGCTTATTGGTACTTCATTAAAGTAAATGCTTTGTAGAGTTACTGCTTCCCTGTAGGTGTCACTCCTCTCACATGTCCCGTGTCTCTCTTGAACAAGGGTGACCAATGGAGCCATCAATAAATCAATACCAGAACTGAGTGTGCAGAATCTAATAGCTGATTTTATTACATCAAAGTGACGAGGCATATGCCGTCTAGTTTGAGGAATGAGATTAATTTCGCCAAGGGAAGTAAAACCAAATGTAATATTAATCAATAATCTGAGACAAATAACTATGGATCCTATTAACTCAATGTTCTTAATTTTGAGCAACAGTTTGTCATTAGCTGAAATTCTGGGCTGATCTTGCACTTTGGGAGACCTACTTCTAGGTTTGCAATTATTCTTGCAAAGACAAAAGGTTGTAAATGAAGGGATTATAGACACAAACAAATACATTCTTATTTTTTCTTCTCCTTTAGTGGTACAGTACCCATGAGTATTGGAGCATATTTAGTTAATGGAATCATATTATTGGTTTAATTTTGTAACCCTGGGTTTTATTTTTGCCAACCCGGTTTGTAAGTCAACAGCCTAGAGTTTTTAAAGTGCTTTTATTTGAGATGAGTGGAGTTGGAAAGGCAAACTTCAATATGTTTGGAATAGATAAAGTTGAGCTAAGACATTAAGACATTCCCGTCTATTATGTTTTGCACCTCCTGCATCCAGGTATATAGGTAGAATGGCCATTTTACTTCCAACACTTCAATTCTAAAGCCATGAACTGTTGTTGGCTGGAATATCATCATTTTTAGAAACATTTCTTGCATATGCCATGCACAAACACTTGAGGCAGCTGAAAATGTGTTAGTGGATCCTGCAGGGTTTTCAAGGCCTGTTGGGAAACAAACAATGGATTGCCAAACAAACAAGGAGTCCTGTAGCACTTTTAAAGATTAACAAATTTATTTATTGCATGAACTTTGTGGGAGAAAATCCCACTTCGTCAGATGCTTTGAGGATAGGAAACTTACAGCAATGGCTTGTAATGAAAATGTTGTTAAGTTTTAGTACTGAGAAGTTAATTCCATACAGTAACAATGAGTTCAGGCATTGAGACACTACCATGTGGGGCACTGAAATAAACAGAGAGATACTCTTATGAAAGATATTCCTTGGAAGAATTTTAAGATTGAAGGACTTTGTGGGTTTGTTTTTTTTCCCAAGGAAACAGGGGGACAATATACTTCACTGAAAACATGCAGAATATTGGCTTCAGTGCAAAAAAAGTTATTTAATCAAAACAGAAAATAATCCAAAATAGAAAGGTGTGCAAACTCTCAAAGGAAACAACAAAAAATTGTGTGTAAATCTACCATAGATCTCTCAATGACATATAGTTCTAGTCCGACAAAGAGTACATGAAAACCAGGAGGGCTAGAGAAAGTAATGGAGTGAAAGAAGGTGCAGAAAAAAGTATGGGAAAGCAGCTAGGATGAATTGAGAACAGAGCTTCAGGTAAGAGCCGAACTATTCAAAGCCTTAAAGAGGGAGGACTCTCTTTTCTCTCAGAGAAGGTAGCTCACGCCATAACAAAGTCATCTGCTGAGATTTTACCTCTCCATTGCCTATGTACAATGGTGATAAGTGCTTTATTAATGATACATGTCACATTGACCAGACAAGATTGATAATAAAACACTGAGTAAAAAATCCTTTGGTGGGTAAAGTGAATAGGAGGACATAGACTGAGTCCCACCACTGCCTTGCTCCTCCTACTTATAGGGTCAGACTGTGGCCTGTTCTGCACACTAAGGTGTGGAAACAATGGGTGTAAAATGCTACCTACTTCTGTATGCTTGCTACCCTTATCTCAAGTAGCTGCATGTATTGAGCAGTAGTGTCCATGGGGCTACTGAGCCCCATCTCCTTGTTTGTGGGGTGTGGTAAAGGGCAGAGAATGGGTGAAGCCACAATTTACCCTTTGTATACCCCTCCCCCCATGCACCAGCATAGCGGGGGCAAACTCTGGACCAAGTATAGTGTTGGCAAAGGGCATCTCCCCCTGTAGAGCAGTGGAAAACCAGGAGGCAATTTGTGGCTCCCTAAGCCATAATGTGTTTTCTTTTGTGCTCACGGCAGGGTATAACACCGTGCTGCCTCATACATGGGTCAGATTGTAAGTGGCAGCCGTGCCCAGGGTTCAAATCCTTCAGCATCCATGAGTCTTGCTGAAAAGGGCAATGTCCTTCATTTGGCTGAGAAGAGCAGACAGAAGTCAGGATATTTTGCCACAAATCTCAGCAGGGCCTGCTCCTCGCATTTCTGCCCTCTTGGTGGTCAGTGATTTTTTCTTTCAGTTCAGATTGAGGATCAACCCCCCCTTCCACTCCTCTAGGCAGCTACAGGGGTAACCTAGAGTCCCTAGTGTTGGTACCCACCACCATAAAAATATTACAGCCCTACTATAACATCTTTAACCTCTCCAAAATTTAGGAAAGCCCTAATTCAGATCTGATCTTTGGGGCTTGTACTTTGCTCCTATATTTTTTTATAGAGTGGATGGCTCTGAGGGTGGCCTTGAGACCTCTTCCTTCCTCCCCCTTTCTAGCTCCTTCTTTGGCTGGGTAGGACATCTCCTTCTCCCTTCCCTTAAAAATGGCAGCTACATGGTAGTTCTAGCATCCTGTAGAATAGGTCTCACTGCTATAGAGTGCTCTTAATGGATCCCAGGGTGAATTACATGCTCCAGAACCAGCATTTGTTTAAACTGCAATGAAATGCAAACACAGAGATTGTTGGAGGTGCTGAACTTTGCCATAAAAATCTGTTAATTGTAAAGGGTAGAAGTTATATGATATGGGGATATCATCAACCTACTGGGAGCAGAAGTCTGTGGAACCCTGATCAGAGGGTTGTGCTGATGGTAGGAAGGAGCAGAAGCCACATTTAAACCATGAAAAAATGGAGACTGATTCTTAATTAAACTTATTTTGATCCTTGGAAAGGTTTGGATCAATGAAGGAGCAAAGGCTCTGGTTAGGTATAATTTTAAACTAATTGGTTTACTATTTGTTATCCAAAGCATCCTAGGTGGAGAATTCCAGTCTATTGACTCTAGCTCTCTAAGGCATCTGTGTGTCATCTCAAACATGTACATCTCTATAGTATTTTGGAAGATCTTTTCTACTGTTTTATTTTTTACAGACAGGAAAGAGCTGTTCTTGAAGTTACCCATCATTCTTCTTTGGTTGTCAGCAACTGGCTTATTTCAGATGATACACGCCACCAAAAAACAGTCCTCACACTGAGTAGAAAACAATCACACTTTCCTTCCAGTTAATTATTTCTTCTTCAGAGGCAAAAAGGAATCCAGTCCAAGCACAGTTCCTCTAATGAACAAATATCATGGAAGATACATATAATCAAATCAATTTTCAGTAATTCTTTTCAACAATGACAGAACAAGCAGCTCAGAAACATATCATCCTACCTGGAAGAATATTAAGTGACAAAGGCTTTGCTGAAAGAAAAGAATCCCAATGATCCTTTAATTTTGTGAAAACACTATAATTGGGACAAACATACACCATTACGGTGGGTGGCTCTTAATATTTTTATTTCAGTTATGCTTGAAGGTTAGAAGCCTTTCATAGCTGATAGCAAAAGGATGATTTCAATGCTTAAGATTAATTAGCAGAGTAGAACTGAAAATAGACATATTAGCTGAGTAGGAAGAAGAACTTTGATTTAAACATAATTAGCAAATTTTGAACAATTATAAATTTAAAAAATGCTAATAATTGTTTTGTCCCCAACTCCCTGAATGGAAAGATACCACCTTTTTCAATGTACAAGATGAATAGAAATAAACACATAATCTGTTCTCCTCTGATATCACAATAAGAAGATTATGGTAACAAAACCTTGAATTCTATTATAACTCAACCAGTCAGAATTCTACCACTGTTTGGAAAGTGTGAATAACAAGCAAGGAAAACCTAGATCCTCAAACTACCATGTGACTTAAACATTTAAGTACAGAAAGGAACTGTTTAGGAGTATCAGCAAAGTGAAAAGGCAAATGAACAAAGGGAAAAAGTAAAGCTGAATATGAGGAAACATTTCTTGGAAGCAAGATTTGATCCACTGGAATAATCCTTCTAATGGGAGCAAAGAAATCCATGTTTTGAGATTAAAAAGTAGATTGGACAAGCCACCAGAAAACATACTGTGGGGATCAAAACTTCATTGCTTAGGGGCTGGATTAAATGATCTCATCAATTCCTTCTCCAATTTTAACATTTCTGATTCTATGAATATGCTTCTTGAGCACCACCATTGGTTTTGTTGCATGAAGTTGATATGCAAAAGTTTTATTTTCAAACCTTTCATATTCTTGAAATGGAGAGAGAGGTTCACACTACACAAGAAAGATTTGGTTTTCAATTTCAAGCAACCCTAAACTTCAGGTGTGTTTAACTGTGAGGCTCAGTTTTCAGTGTGGCTGAGCATTGCTCTATTCAGAATCTGAAGATGTGGGGAGTGGGAGGTTGAAGGTGGCTATATGCCACCTTTATAATGCTCAGATCTCTGACATAAGGGGATAAGAATAACTTAACACACTGAGGGTATGTCTACACCAGAAAAAGTTAAATCGACTTCGTTAAGTAGACTTAAGGTTGGCTTTAGGTCAATTTAAGCCGACCTTATTAAGTCGACTTAATAAAGCGGACTAAGTTGATTTAAAGTTAAATTGACTTAGTCCACTTTGTTAAGTTGACCTAACTGCCCTTAAATCAACTTAATAAAGTCGACTTAAGGGTTACTCCCTGTCCACATTGTCCTTAAGTCGACTTAAGGAGTAGACTTAAGGTTTAAGTCAACCTAATGGGAGATTGTTATTAGGTCGACTTAAGCTTTCATTTCATTTCACTTAAGGAATTTCTTAAGTTGACTTAATGAAAATCAGGTGTAGACATGGAGTAATTTAGGTTGACATAAGGGTC
The DNA here is from genome assembly GCA_007922175.1 of Pelusios castaneus. Lineage (NCBI taxonomy): Eukaryota > Metazoa > Chordata > Testudines > Pelomedusidae > Pelusios > Pelusios castaneus. The sequence continues at coordinate 46,789,165 of ML685764.1, forward strand.
TTTAAGTTGACCTAAATTGCTAGTGTAGTTATACCCTGAGAGAAGACATGCCAAAACACTGGATCTAAACAGTCAAAAGCTTGGGAGTTCAAAACCAGAACCTTTCCATATTCTGAGATTCAGTCTAGACTGGTGTCCATTCTCAGATCTGGTCCACTGATGAGTTAAGAGCTCAAATCCCTAGGATGACATTATTTTAACCAAACTTGTTATTTGTTGAACAGCACTTTGCTGGATTGCATACGGCACTTTGAGACTGGATGGACATACCAGAAATGTATAGACAGAAAATATTCCAATAATCCCTCAGTTCTTGTTTATAACGGCTAAAGTCTGTTTTACTTTTGTTTCTCCAAAGACTTCCTGTCATCCTCCACTAAACAGCAAGATAAATTCCTAACATTTCATGTTAGTCCTCCCATCTTGCCTTGTTGTTTCCTCTCATGATGATTCATTTTGTTTATAAATTGTGACTTCATGCCTTTAATATTTTTTAAAATGGTCCTACTTGAGTGATCTGTGCTGGATGTACCAATTTGTTGGCTCACCAAAAACCTGATTGATTGTGTCTGAATGCATACAAAACTTTATTTTCTCTCCATCAGTGGGGTGGAGGCTTCAGTAGATGTAACATGGGAGAAGGTTTCCTTGGTCTTAGGACAAATAAAGTAGGACAGAATGAACTATATGCTACTCTTTGGGGCTTTGTCTACACTTGTAAAGTTAAGTTGACTCTGTTAAGTCGACTTAGCAAGGTCAACATAAAGTTGGCCTTGTTAAATTGACTTAACAGAGTAGCTACACCTAATGGGTGGTTCTTATTAAGTTGACTTAAGCTTTCATTAAGTGGACTTAAGGAATTTCTTAAATCAAATTAATGAAAGTCTGGTGTAGACATGGAATAATTTAGGTCTACTTAAGCCTCCTTTAGTCCACCTAAATTGCTAGTGTAGACATAGCCTATGATTCCAAGCCCTGTCTTATCAGTGATAAGGCCAGTAGTCAGAGATAATGCAAGAATTGTGCATTACAAAAATGATAATGATAAATAAAATGTAATCATTTATTATGTATTTTCTAACGAACAGTTTGAACCATATATGTCCTTTAGGTAGTTTAGTGCAGTTGGTGATGATAATGTGCAACAATTCTGCTGCTCATATAATACAACGTCTGAAGTTGTAGATGGCCCTGCACAGGGATACAAGAAAAAGAGGGAGAAATGTTAAGTTTCCAGGGTTTTACCTCGGTTTGGTTTGTGCCATCCTTAATAAAATGTTTACCAGCTGCTTATGGAAGATGGTACTGAAAGCACAACCCTTGCACTCCTTCAGCTGATTCTCTCCACTAAGCTCTCATATACTCTGCTAGATGGATGTTCATAGAATCATAGAAGACTAGGATTGGAAGGGAGCTCAGGAGGTCATCTAGTCCAACCCCTGACTCAAAGAAGGACCAACCCCAACCAAATCACCCCAGCCAGGGCTTTGTCAAGCTACATCTTAAAAACCAATAAGGATAGACATTCCACCACTTCCCTAGATATCACTCTCACAGTGATTTTTTTTTCCTAATATCAGGGGTGGATTACCACACGGGCCTCTGGGAGAGGCTGGGAGATCCCCTGTCCTGTCAGTGCTCAGGGGTGCGGGGCTGCCCTGGGCCAGAAGTTGGGGTCCGTGCTCCCACCCTGCCACTGGGCCAGCTGTTCCGCCTCTGGCGGTGGGGTAGGCTGGTGCGTGGTTAGGGCTAATCTTCGTCTACACTGGTTAAGTTGACTTAGCCAGTAAAGTCAACTTTAAAGTAGATTTAATAAAATCGACTTTAAATTTCCTTAAGTCCACTTAAGCAGTAGCTTAAATCGATTTAAGGAAATTGTAGCATAGATGCAGATTAAATTAAATCAATTTAAACAGGCTTAAGTTGACTTAATTCACAAGTGTAGACGCACCAAGAGAGTGACCTCTGGCTTGAGGGCCACCCCGTCTCCAGCCAACATGCAGGACACTGTGGTGGGGGGCCGGAGTCCTAGGCTCGAGGGGGGGCATTGATGGGGGACAAGGCCCCAGGTGGGGTGGGTCAACAGTGGGCTGGGACCCAGGGCTCCAAGGCCCCTTAATCCGTCCCTGCCTAACATCCAATCTAGACTTCCTCTACTGCAACTTGAGACCATTGCTCTTAGTTCTGTCATCTACTACTACTGAGAACAGTCTAGATTCATGCTCCCTAAAATACCCTTTCAGACAATTAAAGGCTGCGAGCAATTCACCCTTCATTCTTTCTTCTGTAGACTAAACAAGCCTGGTTCCCTCAGTCTCTCCTCATAAGTTATGTGCTCCAGCACCCTAACCATTTTTGTTGCCCTCCTCTGGACTCTCTCCACTTTGTCCATATCCTTTCTGTAGAGGATGCCCCAAAACTAGATACAGTACTTCAAATGGAGCCTCACCAGTGCTGAATAGTGGGAAATAATCATATCCCTTGATCTGTTGGCAATGTTTCTACTACAATAGCCCAATATGCCACTAGCCTTCTAGGCAATAAGGGCATACTGTTGAGTCATATTCAGCTTCTTGTCCACTGTAAATCCCAGGTCCTTTTCTGCAGAACTGCTGTCTAGCCAGTTGGTCCCCAGTCTGTCACAATGCATGTAGGTTGGCTGATTTTGGGATGAAGACAAATTAGGTGATTATTGCTTACACAGCCATGGATTCCTATGTATCTGTTGGCATGCAGGGATTTATAGATTTACTTGCTTGTTGTATCTGGGTGTAGAGCAAACAGAAGTTAATGTACTCTGGATCTATAGCACATTGCTACACAAGAACAACAGAAGGCTAATTTAGATTGATCTTGGGGATTATGCAGTGAGTCTCAGTTTGGCCTTCTGTTTCACATACTGGAATTTTTTTTTTCTCTTAGGCTAATAACCAAGAGTCAAGAAGGGAATCATAATGGTGTGGAAGATAAATGAAGGATGAATATCCTGCAGATGCTTCCTCAAGAGTTTCACTCCATTCTTGAAGGATTTATCTAGGGAGACACTACACTGTATCACTTCTCTGGATAGCATATGATCAATAAGTGGAATTCATTTCTGCAGGAAATGTGCTGTAATGGAGCGACCAGATCAGACTGGAATGAAGTACCAGAACTTTTGCTGAAAGGAAGATGCTGTTTTTCTCTCAAAATGGCATCATCTGCATCGTGTGACCTAGCAAGTACCTTCCATAGGTCATGCTGGCAGAGGCATTTGGTAGTTGCCTATTTAAGACTCTACCCTATGCAGGAGGTCATCTTTAAGGAAGTCATCTTTAAGATTCTACACTATGCAGGAGGTCATCTTATTTGGATGGAAAGGAGATGTTCTTCTGGATCTGAAGCAGCAGGTTTTGGCAGCATATCACATGAGATGGAACAGTACTGGGCTAGTCCCAGAGTTTCAGTAACCTGTGTGAGGAGTCATCTTAGATAACAATTTGATATGCCAAATCTCCACAATAATGTTCATATCAGATCAATTTGCAACGGGTGTGGATGTATGTGACAAAATATATACTGCAGTGACAGGCACTTTAGAAAGATAGATGAATGCAAAAAGGGGTAAACAGTGAGGTGGCAAAATTTGCAGATGATGCAGAACTACTTAAAATAGGTAAATCCAAAGCAAATGGCAAAGAATTACAAAGGGATCTCACAAACCTAGGTAGCTGGGCAATAAATGGTTGATGAAATTCAATGCTGACAAATGAAATTAATGCACATTTGAAAACATAATTCCCTTAACTAGACATATAAAATGATAGGGTCTTAATTAATTGTTACCACCGAAGAAAGAGATCATGGGGTCAATGTGAATAGTTCTCTAAAAACATCCACTCAATGTGTAGCGGCAGCCAAAAAAAGCTAACAGAATCTTGAGAATCATTAAGAAAGGAATAGATAATGAAACAAACAAAAATATATATCATAGGCTATGTCTACACTTGCACTTTTAAGTCGACTTAAACTAAGTCGAATTAACTAGGTCAACTTAAAGTCGACTTAGTGTGTCTACACTATAAAATTAAGTCGACTTAAAGGGGACCTAGCAAAGTCGACCTAGAGTATCTCCACTTGGTGCCTAGGTCGACTGGCAGAAGCTAGGGGGACATTGGGCAGGTCCATGGTGGCGGCGGGGAGGCACCCCTTGTGTGCAATGGGGCAAAAGGGGACAGGGACCCTGGCAGGGCATGTGGGCAGGGTGTGACACTGTTTGGATTTAGGGAAGCATTTATGGTATTATTTTCTATTCATATATCGTAAATGCTATAATCCATAGGAACTATGTCATATTTGGTATCAATAGAAAGGTAGTAATTTTCTGGGAATGATTATATAGTTTATGTCTAGGAAACCTATTTTGATTAGAAGTTAGGAATTTGGTGTTATATCTATACTTTAACTTGTGTGATTTTATGGGAACGCCCCAGACAGTATGTCACCAACCATTGTCTCCTTAAAGTTAAGGAATCTGCCAGGTGATATGGGACCAGGGAGTAACCTGATGAGCCATTAAGGACACAATGGTTGTATTCCTTATGTCCTTAATGGCTCATCAGGTTACTCCCTGTAGACTTAGGGCTACCTCAGGACTACGCTGGCTTAATTCGACTTTAAAAAGTCGAATTAAGCCTTAAGTCTAATAAGAACATAAGAACATAAGAAAGGCCGTACTGGGTCAGACCAG
>ML685764.1:46798893-46865930 GCA_007922175.1 Pelusios castaneus
AAATAAATCTGTTAGTCTTTAAAAGTGCCACAGGACTCTGTTGTTTTTCTACAATAGACTAACATGGCTCCCCCTTTGGAAATTATATGCATACAGTGAGACACACGCTTGTTCAAAAGCTTACAATCTGATTCGACAAGAAAAATCATTTTCTATTTTAAGCACAGAGAGATTAGGTAATTTACCCAAATTCACACAGTGACTTTACAGAAGACCTGAGCAGTAGAAACCCCATCTCTCAAACTCCAGTCTAGTGCCCTTAACCATAGGACAGTGCCCTTTGTGTCAGTTCCTCATGACTATAGGCATAAAACTTACTTAAACATTATTAATCAACCAAAACTTTAATCAGCAAGGATTCCTCGGAATAGAAATTCAGGTTGTGGCTGTTTTGATTGAGAGCTGCTTTTTTCTTGTTGTTGTCATCTCTGTATATGAAATACTGATTAGTATCCAATGGGTAGATATGCAGTACGCAGGTCTTTGTTAAGGTTTTCCTGCCTGCTGTATTTACAGTCTGCACTGCAAGAAACTCTGGCAGACAACATTAGCTGACTTCCATCAGGGTTTGTGGTTTCTGATTATGTTGGACAAGCTCAGAACCAGAATGTAAATTAGGGAACTAATTAAGCAGCCCAAAGCCTTGAAAAAATACATTCTAATTATCTAATCTCACTAGTATTGGAAGTGCAGGAGAGGTGGGGAAAACATGAGCTCCCGAACAGCCTTACAGAGCACACTTAGAAACAGTTCAGAAAGCACTTTGGAAAATCTTGGAGTGTTTTTCTTTACCTGTAGGCTCTGGTTCTTGTCTTATTTACAGCACTGGTTGGAATTACTGGTGTAATTTCATTGATTTCAGTGGAGTTACTCTGTATTTATTGCAGAGTGAAAGAGGATAATCAGATCCAGGAGTGTGTGTGAGGGAAGAAAGGGATTACTGGCTGGCTGGGAAGGATGGGGAGATGGATATTATTTTAATGCAATTAACATGTAGAATTAATTCACACCCACTATCCCCCAGTTTTGTGAATGGGATAGGGAAGGCAAGCCTATCACAAGTCAAAGATGACCCATTTTCATGCAAAGTAGAATAAGAACACAGATGGGACAAGAAAGTGGGGACTCCATGTTCTGAGACATCTCTTGTGTGAGTAAAAATGATGAATTGGTTTTGGGGCCTTCTGTGTGGTTCTCCTGCTCTAAAATCCTGACTCCACCTGCTTCTCTTTTCACTATTGACAGAAACAGTAACGTATTTTGTGTAACTTAAAAAATATTTTTTTATTAGAAATGGTTTAAATATTAAAGTGGCATCACAATGTTTTGCTTGTTGAAACATCTCAACCAGCTGGCCAAAACAAACAAAGTTGTTTGACGAATATTTCTGTCAGAAACTTAAAATTTGAAAATTTCAACCAACACTCCTTCCTCAATGATACTGACAGATGTATAGATCAGCCTGGACCAAATCCATTTAATTTTCCTCCTTAATTACGAGAGCTTTGCATAGAAGGGTCACCAGGTGTCCTGCATAAAGCCATTCCCAATTGCTGTCAGAGGAAAAAAAAAAGAGACAGTTTATAGTATTTTGGAGTAAGTATTTTGGAATAGTATTTTGGAACAAGCAGGAGCAAGTCTGCGAGCCTGGATCATCAGACTCAGGTTAGCAGGATTCATAGAACTGTTATATAGACAGAATTTTGAAATTGTGATTTGGGCTCTGGAACCCCCCCCCCCTGGTCTTATAACTGCCTAGTCTTGTTGCTGAAGAATAATGGGTGTCAGTGGCCTCGAAGATCTAAGTGCACTTAACCCACTTGCTTCTCACATCTGTGACTGACAGCACCTGTAAGGATTACTTGCCTAGGTAGAGGCAAGAAAAGAAGGAGAAAGAAGGATCTTGATCAAACAAATGTCAGTGGTGGTCTGATAGTTCCTGCCTTCTTTGGATTTTGTTTCTTTTCTGTTTGTTCTTCCCTGTTTGTTCTTCTCTTTCTACTCCTAAATTAATAGGTGTTATGGTTGTAACTGGCTTGAATGATCAGGGTTTTCTCTTACTACACTGTGAAAGGATCATACAGCACACTAGTGTCTCCTGCAACCCTTACTGTGTAAACAGATCAACATCTTGACATTAAAATGAATTGCATACATAATAAATTGAAGCCATCATATTACCCCACCTTCTAAACTAGTTAATATATGGTGTGCTATGAAGATAAGTTGAATAGGGTATGGCTATTAAAATGGTCCCAATCTTGTTCCAGAGCAGCTCAGTGCCAAAGAAATTTGCTAGCCAACATTGATATTCTTCCATGCTCTGAGGTCTCATTGGCTCTCCAAAAAGAGGCACAAGAATATGAAACCAATGATCTAGGACCAAATCCTGCCTTGTGTAGAGTGGATGCTGGGTGGGGAAGGGGAGGAAGTAAAGGAGAAGAGAAAATGCTATAAACCTCCTCCTGCTAGTGATCTACACATCTGCAGGGCAAGATAGGAGGGTGACCTGCTAATTCATTCATTGTCACAGCACAGGGAGAATAGTCTGATGATCAGAGGTGTTCTTATGCTCACATGATACGATGTGCAGACCTCACCCTGTAAAGGTAAGGATTAAAGAGCTGCTCTGAGCCCAGTAGCTCCACCTTGCCATATCTGCAATGCCTACACAGGCTGGAGGACACACTGAAGTTCTGCAAAAGGAGAACCATGGGAGACCCAGTTTCTGGGGCTCCTGACTATGGATTGTCCATTAGACCTGAAGGGGGAAAAAGGAAGAGGACTCAGGATGTTTGCAAGGTTGGAGACTTATTCTTTAATTATTTTTATTTACATGGCTTTGGTTTTCTGCTTGTGTGGGGTGGCCAGCAGGAAGTGATCCTGGGTGGCCCTCCAGGAGGCAGGTCTAAGTTGCCTGGCTTGAGGGAGAGGGTGGGCTCAGGTTCCACTGACCTCCTCTTCATGAGGCTGGAGACAAAAAGCTTATCTCTGATACCAGAGACTCCGGACTAGGAAGACCTGAGAGAGGTGGGGGTTAGGAAGGTGAGAGAGAGAGACAGAGGGAGAGAGAGAGAAAGACTTTGGCCAGGAGAAGCCTGAAGCCTCTTATCAGGGACCAGAACTAGCATTAGCTGAATTTGTTGGACTACTAACATACCCAAAAGTGGTGAATGTAACTTGTGGCTCGATTGGAGGATTGAGATACAAAAGGAGACAGATCACTATGAGGTTGGCACTTGTCACATCCTCACTTGACCACTAGGTGGTGCCTATGTGGAGCAGACCTCTTCACAGTCCCCCACAGTTTGCTATGGCCAGGCCTTATGGTGACCAAATTGCAACACTGCAAAACCTGTAGGGGAACACTTCAATCTCCCTGCTCACTCCCTTGATGACTTGTTAATAGCTGTGTTGAAACAGATGAATAACAAATCACAGCTTCAAAGAGAGTCTGCAGAACTCGAACTTATATGCAAATTTGACTCAGTTGTCTTGGGGTTAAACAGGGACTATGGATTTTTCTCACATTACAACAAGTGATTTGACCTCACCCTCCTCTATGTGCTGTTCCCCAGTGTTTTGAATCCTAACACCTATTTTGATTTGCTGTTACAGCCTGACCTGATCCTATGTCATACACTCCCCTGCATTTAATTTCCTCCCACTCTGTAACTTTCCTATCTTCAAAGCGTCTGACGAAGTGGGATTTTCTCCCACGAAAGCTCATGCGATAAATAAATCTGTTAGTCTTTAAAAGTGCCACAGGACTCTGTTGTCTTGCATGTGGTTTGACATTCAACAGCACAGGCTTTTCTGTGTTATCCTGGAAGACAGGATAAAAGGCTCCTGTCTGTGTCTAGCAGCTAGAATAAAGAGTTCCCTTTGTATTCGTCGCAAGAGAGCTTTGTCTCTTCTCCATCAGAAAGGGTATACACATCCTTTGCCACTTCAAGGACTAAAGGAAAGATTTGGCCCTTAGCTCGTGTAGAAACATTTCTGTACTGGTGATAAGAATCTACATCTCACCCCAGGTTACTGAAAATCACTCTCTAGCTGTCATCATCAGCATTATTAGAGTGAGTCAGATCATTTGTGAAATGTTAATATTTTGATAATAAAATGGGGGGAGGAGGGTCCTGGTGGAAGAATGTTGTGAAAACTTGTGTGAAACATGTTCTCCCATTTACAGCTATACTGCTTTTTTAGATATTTGGTGCTCAACACTCTTTTCTACCTCAGATGCTAAAATTATACTGGAAACTAGCACAGCTCCATAAAAATATGATTTACTAGTTGTTTCTGGTAAGATGCACAATGTGCTAAGAGCTTTCCAGCCAAAAAGATTACATGGACCTTGCTCCCAAAGAGTTTTGTTCCAATTTTCAACCTGTTTGCTGTGCATGGACTTGTATGTGCTGCTTACACCATCTCTGAAGAATCTAATTACTGAAGCTAAACAGCTGATTAAATTCCCTTTGTCTTTTCCATTGGAGCTCACAAATGAAGAGTGGCTTCTGTTCCCATGAAACCTGGTCAGTTTGACAGCTGCATTTTATTCCACATTGATGTGGAGGGGCTTGGCTGCCGTACCAGATGAGCAGTATTGTGCTGTGACTGTCAGGTTTTTAGTGTTGTAAGGAGGCTTGCATCCTGCAACTGTCTGGACATTTCACTAGATTGAACTAGACTGAATGGAGACTGAACTCTCGTCTCATTACTGAGTTGGATCCCTTCAGGTCCTAGTCAAAACATCATTGGAGCAGCATGAGAGAAGCTTGCACTATTAGGCTATGTCTACACTTGGCGAAATAAGTTGACTTTGCTAAGTCGACTTAGCATGTCCACACACAAAAATTAAGTCGACTTAAAGGCGACTTTGCCAAATCGACTTAGAGCATCCACACTGGATGCCTAAGTCAACTTCTAGGATCTAGGTGGACCTGGGACTAGTCCATGGTGGCAGGAGGGGCACCCCTTGCCAAGTGCCAGGGGACTCAGCATTTGCTCCATTGTTCCTGGGTACAATGGGGGCTGAGCAGGACAGGGATACTGGCAGGGCACAGGAGCGGGGTGGGCAGGGCTGTGTCCTGCCCTATGGGGGGCATGCCAGTAAAGTTGACTTCCAACGAGATTTTATTAAGTTGACTTTAAATTTCCTTAAGTCGAATTAAGCAGCAGCTTAAGTCAATTTAAGGAAATCGTAGTGTAGACACAGATTAAATTAAGTGTAGACGCACCCATCTGCCCAAATTCTATAGATAAACTGAGAATTTTGAAATTGATCTCTCAATCCAGCATGTTTCATGAGTGCCAAAAATGGATTTTGAAAATACCTTAGGAAGAGAAAACCCGCCCCAAGAAGTATATCTGCTCAAGAATGTTCCATCAATGATTTTTCAGTGGAAAATGAAAAAATCAGTTTCAAAATCCAAAGTTTGATTTCTTGATTTGAATTTAAGTACTTAGTTTTCAGTCAGTGCAACATTCAGTTGCATCTCCCAATGGGCCTCTATTTTTCTTTCCAGGCCAGGCTTCTTTGCTGGACTGTATCTCCTTGTTGCACTATAGATTCCCCTCTGGTGTTGTATGGTGTGGCATGGGAGTCACATGACTACAGGTACACCATGGGAGATGTAGTCCAGCCATTGAGCTGGAAAGGGGAAATTGTTCATTCCATGAAAAATTTGATATTTCAATGTTTCATCTCAGATCAGGATGAAAACATATGTTGAAATATTGAACTTTCAAGGAGACTGAAATTAAGATTTTTGCTCAGTTCTTTAAGAAGCCAGAACCAGCAAAACTACAACAAGAAATAACAAAAGTAAAGGCTTCAGAAGACAGTACAATCTCTGTGTCTCCTCTGTAATAAGATGCAGGAACCTCGAGAGCAAAATAACTGCTCTCTTGGCATATGAGCATTTTTACGTTAAAAATGTAAAAGTGTGGTAGATAGAAAACAGAGGCATTAGTTTGGTAACTGCATACATCACATGTTTCTGGTTATTTCCAGTGGACATAGGCATTTCTTTTCTCTATAGGTGTGGGCCTATTTGGGTGTTTCCCTGGGTAAACAAAGACTTTGGGGAGAAAAAATGGCTACTGAATTGAGCTTCCCTATCATAGCTGCCTCCCTACCATCTCTTGGGATCTCAGTTCTTTGTCATCCTAATCATGTAAGATGTCCTGACCTGCCAGAAAGAGGGAGTCAAATGACATTACCATCCCCACCAGCTTCAGCTAAATCCTGAATACTACCTGGGGTATGAGACATTGTCATCTCCTTTCTCCCTTCTCCTCCACACATTGTGTTCTTTCCTTCCTCACTCTGGGTGCATCTACACTGGCAAGTTAGGTCAACTTAAGGATGCTTAAGTCGCCCTAAACAAAGACACGTCCACACTGGGCTTTCCTTAAGTCGACTTAAGCATTTCCTTAAGTCGACTTAATAACACCTCCTTTTAGGTCGACTTAAGCCTTAAGTGGACTCCTTAAGTAGAATTAAGGCCAGTGTAGACGGGGATTAATACTAAATTGACTTTAAGCTAATATAACGGCTATATTTGCTGTTAGATCGACTTAACAAAGTCGACTTAAAGTGTAGCCAATTTAAGTCGACTTAACAAAGTCGACTTAACTTTGTAAATGTAAGTGTATCTTCACCTTACCTCTTCTCTCCAAGGAGAGTTTGGCTCATTTGGCCAAGACAGTATATTTTGCAACACTATTGGAAATCTGTGAATGGAAAGCTGCTGCAAAAATAAGTGACCTAAACACCCTGGTGCTGGTAAGAATTTGCCAAGATATGGAGTGACTGATAAGACTGTGTGCTGTGCCTGTGTTTCTCCAGCACTCAGGCTACAATTGAGAATCAATTCCAGAGACAGACCCTGCATTTTCTATCTTAGCTAGTTCCCCACCCCCAACCTTTTGTGTTTGTCTTTTTGGGAAACAGAATCAGACTTTAACAGCTGCATCCCATCTGAACTAACTTCTCTTTTCCCCATAAAGGACAGTTATTACCATGTTTAAGACCACCTAAAAGACTGTCAAATCAATGTTTGTTTCCTTTAAACACTCTCTCCAGCTCAAGGGAAAGTGAGTAAGGAATATTAAAATAAAACCCTTCTTTAAAACTTCTCATTTCAGATGTTTTAATTGTTCTCCCTTTTCCCCTGTATCTTCAATAAAAGGTTAAAAGGATTTTTAATGATGTGTTTGCCATGGTAGCAGGGCCAGCCCCAGGGTTTTTTGCACCCTAGGTGAACTATGACTTTTGCACCCCAATCAGAGTGCAATACTTTCATGTATAAGAATTAATATAGCTTTTAAATAGTGAAAAAAAAATCACTTCTATCTAATTTGGCACCCCTTAAAGCCTGGCACCATAGGCAACTGCCTAGTTCACGTATTTAGTCGAGCCGGCTTTGCATGGTAGTAAACCGTCTGAGGCCTCTGTATACCAAACACCAAAGCTTGTTTAAATTTGTTTAATGTTGGACCATGACTGGGTTATTTTAACACCTTTGACCATGCATTACATCTACATTAATGTAACACAGCTTAGATGGGACAGCCATAAGAGAACAAAGAGGGGCATTTCAGCTAAAGAAAATTATCTGACAGAGGCAGCTGTCACCTTTTTAAACTAAACTAAAATTTGCCTTACACTACTTGGCAGTGTCCCTTTAAAGGTACAAATATGAATTACCAATCTCCTCAAAGGTGCAGTTTCTGTTGACTGTACCTTACAGGCAAGCAGGAGATGGAATTAGACACTCTCAGCCATTCTCTTTCATTTACTGCACTCACGCTTTTAGTAAGTGTTCCATTTAAAGTACTGTACAAGTATAATTGTTTAACTGGCTCCAGGCTGATCTAAAGTTATTCCCTGTGTGTTAGCGGATTGGATTCCCTCTACAGACTTTGCTTCTCTGGATGAGTTTCAAAGCACATTTGTTATCAAACATCTGTCAGGGACACTTTGAGTGAGATGTGGTATTAGCACTAAGTCAGCAATGGAAAATCAGAGACAGATTTGCAAGTTATTTTTTGTTTTCTTCATTGCTTTCCTGATGGAAATTAGACATTTTTATTGTTCTTAAAATTATAAGGTCATATCACTTTGGTACATTTCTTTTCATCTTTGTTAGGCCTAAAAGTTTTGTTTGTTTGTTAAAACCACTGAATTCTTCTTCTCATAGGCAGGTGGGATGGGACACTACACAGCAGATGTTTATGGCATTGTTTGAATCAATGGGAGTGATTGCGGACTTTATTTCCTAAGTTCAATCAGTTGTGAGACAGTATTAGAAGAAACTCTTGCTTGTTCCTTTATCTGCTTTGCTGAGGCTGTTTTCATCTCTCTATCAGGCACTGGGAATGAGATTTTACTTTGTCTGTTGATCTATCATATGCAATAAAGGAAATTTCGAATGACCTTTGACAGATGTGACCCTTCATTTCTATTCCTGATGTCAAGCAGAAGCAGAAAGAAGGCAGTGACCTACTGTATCATGCCAAGAAAGAGTTGCACAACCAGCTGTCCCTTGACCTTAAGATAATACTTGTAAGCAATATTGACACTGGAAAAGATCCCCTCTGATCCCTGAATCTTATAAGAACCAAGGAGAAATGTTTTGAACTAGTGTCTTCAAGCACAAAAGAATTATAGAAGTCAGAGATGCACACTCCCTTTTTGCTCCTACATGTATAACTGACTACTTCCCACCCACTGCACAATTGTTCTGCTAGCATTTTAGGAGAAGACTTGCAAATTCCCACAACCATAGCTAAATTTCCCCCATGAGTAGAATTGCATGAAATCACCCTTTTAAAAAAATCTTGCAATGTGTAAGGATCGATCTTTTCTTCCAAGCCAGGTGAGCAGTTTTTCCCCATAAAGGGTGTGTGAGTATGTGTGTTTGGGGCAGAGGGAGGGGGGAGGAAGTCTTGTGGTGTTTTCACCACATAAACACTTCAAAATTAGACCTTTTGTTCATATTATTTTCAAACCGCAAAACACAGCTTTAGCCAAATGGCAATATATGTTTAGCATACATCATCCTACAGTCAGCTAGAAATATAGCTGTTGGATATGCTTGAGATTTGGAAGGTGACAGAGAGGGAGTAGATGCACAAGACTAAAACTGGAGGGTTATTCCAAATGGAAGTAGTTGCAAAGGGGAAGATACTTGGAGTTGCAGCAGAGTAATATATAATGGATCTTAGAAGGGAACCGTAGGATGAGATCCTGACCCTGACTGATCGCCTTTAGTTTGGCTAAAAAGCCTGAAAGCAGTGTAACATAGCTCTAAAAGTCACAGATCCAACTCAGGGAAAGATTCCCTAGTGTAGGAACTGTGGAAGACAACTATAGTGGTGCCTTCTGATGACCCCTTCACTAAGGATGGTTTAGAAGGCATGACAACATTGAGGCAGGACCTACAGGGTATCGTGGGGATGCAGCTACATTATGTAGCATGGCAATGATTGTGAACCATGCTGCTTACATACAGTAAGGGCCTGGCTCCTGCAGCTCCAGCAGAACCCTGATGAAGGGGAGGTATGACATTCCTCTGCAGAATATTTCTGTGTCACGTCAATCACTCACTTCTGAAGTGTATCTTACTCAGCTTTACTGTGCGAACACCCATTCCTGGGCATCTCAGGTACAGCTACCAGAAAGCAAGTTCCCTCCACCCCCAACTCGGTGAGTGCATGTCTCTAGCCATCCATTCAGGGACTAAACAATGGTAGAACCCTGGTCAATATCCCCAGGCCCAGGTGGAATGCTAGGACTTGCCATTTTACAATGTCCAGTGCTGTTTACTGGACTTTGCAAGCTCATATGTTCATCAGTTGAGCAAAGAAATTGATATGAACCAGCTTTGTCACTTCAGATGAAGTCTCTGACACATCTTGTACCGAATGCATTGCTTTAGATAAAAACAAACAAATTTATTAAGTACAGAAAGATTTTAAGTAATTACAAGTCAGAGAAGAATGTCAGATTTGATCAGGATGAAGTAAAAGCAAATCACATTCTAAACTAAGCATAACACTTTCAGTAAGCTTAAAAATGCACACCACAGGCTGGCTGATCTTCAGCCAGACCCTCTCCCTGTGAAAAGTCCTTCCGTTGCTTGAGGTTGTTTGCAGGTGGAAATGGAAAAGAAAGAGAGAAAACGAGCTGCTAAAATGTCCCTCCTTTTAACCTATCCCCTTCACCCTTTAGAGCCAGATGATAAATAGCCATGCCTGGATCCTTCTATGTCCTGAGTCACATGACCATCCCTTTATCTATGCATTGGCTGGTTATTCTACTGTTCCTGGAAGAGATGAGTTGTTTATGTATGCCTTAGTGAGGTGTGAACTAGCTCTCTGCTTTTGAAGGACTGTGCCTAGATTTGCCTCAAGCCATGAGACACACATATTTGGGAAGATTACATAACAAAGCCTCATAACTATACACATGATATTTCAACAAATGTACTACTAGAACAATAATGTCCAGTATGTCATGAGCATTTCAAAGACATCACGTTTGACATACATAATCAGTGTACATGGAAAAACAACAGAGTCTTGTGACACTTTTAAAGACTTACAGATATTTTTATCGCATGAACTTTCGTGGGAGAAAATCCCACTTCGTCAGTGTGTGACAAGAGGTGAATATGGAGCAGCTTGTGATTGGGAAGGTACAAAGATTCTTAAAGCCAGCTTTTGCCCAATATTCTCCTGGGCTACAAATTCTGTGCTGAGCCTCTTATCCCTAGATTGGATCATCTTTCTTCCTTATGATAAAAAGTACTCCTGAGACATCCCTATTTCTCACCTTTTGAGCATCTTTCAAGTTCCACATGGCTTGTATTAATATGGTAAATAAAGTATTGAATAAAATGAGACATCTAGTAAGACCTTAATTAAAATTTTCAGGGCCAGATAGTCAGCTGCTTTATAACGGTGCATCTCTAAGGGTATGTCTACCTTCGCAACTTAGGTCAATTTAAGGACGCTTAAGTCAACCTACAGAATGCCGTGTCCACACCTGGCTTTCATTAACTTGACTTAAGCGCTTCCTTAAGTCAACTTAATAACTACCACTCTTTAGGTCAACTTAATGCTTAATTTGACCTCTTAAGTAGACCTAAAGCCGGTGTGGATGCCCTAGGTCAACCTAATTCCCTAAGTCAACCTAAGGGGACTGGGCTGGGGAGAAGAGAGCCGTGGCTCCCTGGGACAAGGTCGACTGAAGAGAGACTGTAGATCGACTTAGCTTTTCTAGTGTAGAGATATCCTAAATGACTTCAATGGACTTACACGTGCTGAGGAGTTTTGCCCAGGCGGCTTCATTATTCTATATTTTCTTTCCTGTTTATTAGTATTTGTGAGCCTATCAGAAACAAATCATGACAATATGGAGGAGAGCAGACCCTGTCTTGGAGCAGGTGACCCTTGCAATTCCAACTGACAGTGGAGTCCTACAGGGCAGTGATGAGTAAAGCATGAGTATATTGTTTGCTCTGATATGTCATAAAACAGGAATCTCTTTTTCTGTACCTTGTGTTCAGCTGAACTCTTTACCGTGTTGATTTAATTACAGCAAAAAATGATTAGGAAGTATTTTTAAGAAAAATTAGTCTCCTGTTGTCAGCTGTCATTGAGATGGATGGAAGTCAGTTGTATTGTTGAGGCACAAGTGGTACGCTGGTGGCTAAGACAATAGGCTGCATAATTTTAAATTGTATCAAGGAGGACCTATTATTTAGGACTCTTTATTACTGTCAGTGTCACAACATCCTGCATTATTCAAACAGAGCATTGCTTCCATCAGTCAGTCTCTCCTTTGCTGTCAAAGATGCAAATACAGGTTTGCATTGCTTAGAGGAAACTTGTAATATATAAGACAAGGGAGAAAGGTGTCAGGAAAAGTTAAATGATAAAGAATACAGATCCTGAGGGGGAAAAGTGATCAGAACTATGAATTTTCTTGTTTGCTACTTAATGAGAGAGAAGGGGGAAAAATGTTTCCTTTTAGGAAGTGAAGGGGAGTTTGCATATATGTTATCTCAATATGAAAACCGGATGTTAGAAATGCTGGAAGACTGAAGAGAGAGTGTAGGGGGGAAATGTCTATGTCCAGAACAGTGAGCTGGATTTTTACAACAGAGTCAAATCAAAATAGTCTGGCAGTGGGAGATAAAAGCAAATTATATGGTCAGTGACCATATTTAACAATACAGTAGGAAGGACCCCTCTCTCTCTATTCCCTGCTAGACTGGTTATTTTAATTGGGGAAACTTCAGCTAAAGTTCCCTACGGGAGAAATACTGGCTCCTCTGATGTTAAGAGCAAATCTCCCATTATCGTCACCCAGAATTCAAGTCACAAGGGTCAGGCATGGCCTCTGGTTATTGAACAAAGTTACACAGGAAAACAGATTGACACCCTCGTCACCTTTACAGTACACTGAAAGATTTTCCTTTCTATACATATATGCCTTAAAAAACACTCGCATTGTAAGACAGCTGAGTCAGAAGAAATTAACTTCAAGGACCTATGACTGTAAGAAAGCATTCTAAAAAGAGAGAAGTCAGAAGTGTTTTGTGTTCTACTTAATGATGCATTTTCAGACCCTATCTGTGGATCCCTTATTCCTATTGGTTGATAGATGTTTACAGGAGCACTCCTTAAATGGTCACCACTGAAGGGCTGCGTCTACACTGGTAAATTAAGTCGACTTAATTTGCCCTGCATCTACACTACACTTTGCTTAAGTCGACTTAAGCAGCTTGCTTAAGTCGACTGAAGCAAAATAAAGTCGACAATGAAAATTAAGTCGACTTTATTAAACCACCTTTCTACTCGACCTAAGGCTTAATTCAACTTTTTAAAGTCGAATTAAGCCAGGGTAGCCCTGGGGTAGCCCTAAGTCGAATTAGGGCTACCCCAGGACTACACCAATGCCCTCCCTGTGGGGTGGGGGGGCACAGGGGGAGCCTGGTATGCCCCTCAAAGGGCAGGGCATGTGGGCAGGGTGTGACACTGTCTGGATTTAGGGAAGCATTCATGATATTATTTTCAATGATATCTCATAAATGCTATAATCCATAGGAACTATGTCATGTTTGGTATCAATAGAAAGGTAGTAATTTGCTGGGAATGATTATATAGTTTATGTCTAAGAATTCTATTTTGATTAGAAGTTAGGAATTTGATGTTATATCCATACTTGAACTTGTGCCATTCTGGAGGAATGCCTTAGACAGGAGGGTGTGAACAACCACTGTCTCCTTAATGTTAAGGAATCTGCCAGGTGATATGGTCCCAGGGAGTAAACTGATGAGCCATAAAGGACACAATGGTTGTATTCTTTATGTCCTTAATGGCTCATCAGGATACTCCCTGGGACCATTCTACCTGGAAAATTTCTAAACATTAAGGAGACAATGGTTGTTCACACCCTCCCGTCTAAGGCATTCCTCCAGCATTCCTCCGCCCTTCATCTTGTGAGGCATTTAGAGGCACATTGAGGGGCTGCTGTTGATCAAGTGGCTGACAGATTAGTTGCTGTTATACGTATCACTGCATTAGTTGAGCATTATTTTATTAGCTATCTTTAAATCACTATGTTGTATTTTAAATTGTGAAATCTCAATAACTGGAGATTTCCATTTCAGTTCTGCAGATCTGAGAGGTTTGGTTAAGCATGGCACAGAATCTGAGCTTTTAGGTGTTCTTCAATGAACTCACCTATTTCTGCAACCACTGCATCCTCTTAAAATATGGAGATTATTGCTTCTCAGTGGCTGACAGAGACTTCACCTCACCCCCCCACCCACCCTCAAGTAGGGGAAGAGAATTGATTCACCAAGGACGGAAAGGATAAGCTTGTGTATATATATATACATATATGTTATGGCAGCAGAGCAATCTTAAGCTTGAATGACACTCTGGTTTCATTAGTACATAGATATTCCATCTCCTTTAACCTGCATCATTCACCATTTCTATCATTAAATATCACACCCACCCTCCTCCAAAGAAATGGAACCGCAGGCTTCCTGTGACAGATAGAAACAGAAGTCTCTAAGGCCTGTGATACAAGAACTTTGTAATATTATTGAAAACAGATGCTCAAAGAAGAAAGAAAATGCTGTCAGAATTCTTAAACCAAGGACAATAAAGATACTCTCACATGTTTTCATCAATGAATGTTCTTCACACTTCACCTTCCTTCCATCAGAGTAGGAGCAGTGGCTGACTTACCTCGATTGGTTCAAGTTTGACAGAACATTTTTTATTGCCCTGGGTTTGGAGGATACATCCCTTTTGTCCCAACAAACAGCCAAACTATTTTGCAGCTGTTTCTCCTCTGTCCATGAGCTTTTCCTGTCTACAGAATGAGATATGCACACATCACCTACTGCAGAACACCCCTTGTTCTCTGTTCCCTGTTCTTCCTCCATTTACTGCTGATCTGCCCCTCCAACAATGCAGTACTTGGATTGCCTGCACCCATAGCCCTCTCTAACCATTCTTATTTTCTTCTTTTGCCCAGTTCCTTAGAGCTTGTCAAGATTTTGACAAAATACAAATATGAACTTTCATCCTTTGATCATCCTTTGCTCATTAGAGTCAAACCAGCACTGCCCCCACCTCACCTAGCTGCCAACTGATAGAGAAATATGGCTTGTGGAAATAGCATCACTGAATTGATTCATCTAGAAGGCTAGCAGGTGAAGGGATAAATTGGGAGAATGAAGGGAAAAGGGGTGGTAGCACTGAAGAAAGTCATGGTCCAGCATGTTGCAACTAGTGCTAGCTGAAGTTCAGAATATTCATCCTGCAGGAAATTCTGAGATTTCTGACATTTGGTTCCATCCCAAATTGGGATGAAAAGATGAAATCTGAGATTTTTTTTTAAAAAAAGAAATATTCAAAAAATATTTCTCTTTGACCTTATTGAAAGCTTTTACTTTGACAAAGTCGAAGTGTTTTGTATACATGTTCTTTTGATTTTATCATTTTGGCTATATTATACTAGTCTAAATGAAATCTAGTTTCAGTTTTACAAAACATTTTGAAAATTTCCCATACAATTTTTGACAAAATCAATACATCCCTGTTAAAGATTTTGAGGTAATCAAATCCACATTTTCCCACAGAAAACTCTTCTGTCAGGAAGTTTCCAACCAGCTCTACTTGTAACTTGTCTCTTCTTATGATGTTTCCATCCCTCACCTGCTCTGAAATCTCTGATCTTCCAACAGTCTAACTTATTTATTTCCAACTACTATGTCTGCCTATGTTTCAGACAACAGGGGCAGCACCAAAAAATCTCCCAATCCCAGATTACTCATCTAAAACACCTGATCTTCATGTAGGGAAGAGGATTTAGCCTAACAAGAATGGATTCCACAACATATTGGCTTTTGCCTTCTTCCCTTGAAGATCCCCTGTTTCTTCCTCACTTCCTCAAAGCCGTGTTTCATTTATCTAGAGGTGACTCCCCGAGGTCCCCTGATAGGCAGGAGATTTACAGGCTTTTCAAAATGTACATTAGTTGTCTCAATCTCAATTGTACTTTAATAGCTCTGGCTATGTCTATACTAGAAAAGTTGTCGATTTTATTAAGTTGACTTAATAAGGTCAATTTAAATTTGACCTATTAAGTTGACGTAACACTTTAAGTCGACTTAATAAGGTCAATTTAGGCGCTAATCGCCGTCCACACTGGCTTAAGTCGATCTTATAAGGTCAATCTAAGTGTTAAGTCGACCTAAAACAAGGTGTTATTCAGGCGACTTAACTTTTCCTTTAAAGTTTTGTGTGCAGTTGATGCAGGTGACAGGCAATGGACTGATGGCCAGGGCCAGATTAGCAAAGGGGCTTTAAGGAATTAAACCCTAGGCCCCATCCTGAAAGAGAGCCCCAGGCTCCAGCCCCATATGGACTCTGCCAAATCTGGCCCTCCCACCGCTACCTGGCTAAGCCACCACAACACTGGGGGCAGACGGTAGAAAACCACTACCCTGTCCAGCGCTGGGAATGAGGGGGCAGGGCTCTAGGCCGGAGAGATTGTTGCCCTGCCCCTGAGCTGGCTGGTCCGTCCCTGGGGTGGGGCAGGCCAGCCTGTTTGCTCTGTTCCATTCCAGGGGCAGGGCTGGGGTTGCTGGCATGCAGTGTGGATCTGGCGGGGTCTTCCATAGGGCTGCACCAGAGGCCATACTGAGGCCCTGGTATGACCTCTGGTGCAGCCCTTCAGGGCCCCTCCAGAGCTGCACCATGTGCCAGTGACCCCAGCTCCACCCCTGGAGCAGAGCGAAGAGGCCGAGGCCCCCTGATAGGCAGCCGGCTATCTCTGGGGATCGACCAGCCGGCTCAAAGGTGGGAGCGTGACCTTTGCCCCCCTCCACTCCCAACGCTGGCCCAGGTGGGGGCCCCCGTGGTGGTGGGAAGCTGTGGCCCCTGGTGGGGGGAGGGGCCCACAGTGCTGGGGTAGCCCAGGGCCTCGAGGTCCCTTAATCCAGGCCTGCTGATAGCCCTGGAGACCAAAATGTCCCCCACAATGCCCAGCCAACATGCCTCAGTTCTGACATGGTGGGGCCACCTCAGTTAGTTCCTCATCCTTTATCTCCATGGCCCACTCAATCCTTGGCCTCTCTGCTGAGACTCTCCACAAGGGGGCCAGGCAGTGCTGTGACATGAACACACCTGCCCACTTGGAACCAGATGAAGAGCCCTGATGCATTTCACTTACTGGAATTTGCCAGATAGTAGGGGGACAGACTTTATGACTTGACATGAGCCTGAAAAATCTGAACCCTTTGATCCAGGGATGGGGGTCAATGAAACCCGTATTGTCTCATCTAGCCATGCTTCCTTTGTGTCTGTGGGATCAATCTGCGGGATGCTTGGGACTGGCAAATATAGTGTAAACAGCTTTAACGAAAGGCCTCTGTGTAGGGCTGAGTATTGTGCAGCTGACAAAATGCTGGTCACTGGGATTTCTTGATTGACATGTGTGGTTAATTGAGTGCCACATTGTGTTCATGTTATCTGTGTTCTGAGGTACGCAACGAGAGATCACCACTGACAAGTAATAGCAGAGTGAGCGAGCATAAATAAAGCATTTCATTGATCCTGAAAGGGCAGCGGGTGGAACCTGTGGCAGATCAGCCGCAAGCCATTGTGAAGCATAGCAGCAGTGTAATCCATTTCTCTGCCGCTCACAATTGCTTCCGACATGATTTTACCTACTCATGCACATTAAGGACTCAGTTGGGTAAAGTATTGGTTTTAACCATAAGCTAAAGGCAGTACTCTCTCCAACTCTCTCAGCAGTTTATTATTGTGCTGGGGGCGTACTTTCTCAGTCCCCTATTGGATAGGGAAGTGATGCAATTTCTATAGCTAGCCTGATCACTCAAGCTAGACTAGAGGAGTGTCTCTTGAGAGCTTTCTGTGAACATTGCTGCAGTGTGAAGTGTTTTTATGAAGAAAGGGCAGCAATGCTTTGGATGATTGCCTGGTCCAGGCCAGGTTAATCACAAGCTATGTTTAGATAGTTCCCATTTATTTTCTAGCTCACAAATTATAGGGCCCTGTCTGTGTCCAGGGGCATCATGTAAAGATCCCCTTTATATTCGCTATGACTAACTCCTTTCCCTTCTCTAGCATGAGATCTCATAGACTCTAAGGTCAGAAGGGACCAGTATGATCATCTAGTCTGACTTCCTGCATAATGCAGGCCACAAAACCTCACCCACCCACTCCTGCAATAAGCCTCTAACCAATGATTGAGTTACTAAAGTCCTCAAATCACGATTTGAAGACTTTAAGATACAGAGAATCCAACAGGAAGTGAGACATTCCCAATGCTGCAGAGGAAGTCAAACCCTCCCCCAGAGACGTAGCCAATCTTCCCTAGGGGAAAATTCCTTCCCGACGCCAAATATGGGGATCAGTTAAACCCTGAGCATGTGAGCAAGTCTCACCAGCCAGTCACCCAAGAAAGAATTCTCTGTAATAACTTAGGGTGCATCTACACTTGTAAATTAAGTCGACTTAAGCCTGCTTAAGTCGACTTAATTTACTCTGCGTTTACACTACAATTTCCTGAAGTCCTGCTGCTGCTTAAGTTGACTTAAGGAAATTTTAAGTCGACTTTATAAAACCTAGTATAAAGTCAACTTTACTGGCTAAGTCGACTTTATTAAATTGATTTAGCCAGTGTAGATGCGGATTAGCCCTAAATCGACTTTAAGTCGACTTAAAGGGCTCCCACGGCTCCCCCACTGACCTCCCTTCCAGGGTGGCTGGCACAGCCAGAGCCTGGCATTCCCACCCACAGGGCAGGACACAGCCCTGCCCACCCTGCTCCTATACCCTGCTCCTGTCCCTGTCCTGCTCAGCCTCCATTGTACCCTGGTACAATGGGGCAAATTCTGAGCCCTCTGGCACTTTGGAAGGGGTGCCCCCCTCCCACCATGAACCACTCCCAGGTCCACCTAGCCCCAGAAGTCTACTTAAGTGTCCAATATGGATGCTCTAAGTCGACCTAATTTTATAGTGTGGACATGCTAAGTCGACTTAACAAAATCGACTTAGTAGATTTTGTTAAGTTGACTTAGCAAAGTCGACTTATTTGTCCAAGTGTAGACATAGCCTTAGAACCCACCCCATCTAACCAGATGTGGACTTTGGCTATTAGGGGCACGGGCAAAGGCCCATTGCGGGGCCCCCCATAGGCCTGAAGGGCTCCCCCCCCCAGCCCTAGCTCCCTTTCTGTCACTGGTTCTGCCTCCCGCCAACCACAGCTCACTGCCACGCCCTTCCCTCCCACCAGCCGCCAGCTCCAGCCTCAGCTTCAGGGGCTAACTTCTCCTCCTGCTGCTGACTGAGGCAGATGTGGCTTTTAGGCTAGGCAGAACTGGCGATGGGGCCCCTTATTGCTTGGGGCCCTAGGTGTGCGCCTGCTTTGCCTACCCCAAAAGCCACCTCTGCATCTACTCTCCCTTCTTGGGCCACTGGCATATCCACCACCAGTAGCTAAAGATCAGTCAACTACCAAACTAGGCCATCCCATCATACCATCCCCTCTATAAATTTATCAAGCTCAGTTTTGAAGGCAGTTATGTTTTTTGCCCCCACAGCTCCCCTTGGAAGGCTATTCCAGAACTTTACTTCTCTAATGGTTAGAAATTTGCATCTAATTTCAACTCTAAATTTCCTGATGGATAGTTTGTAACCATTTGTTCTTGTATCCACATGGGTGCTGTTCTCAAATAATTCCTTTACCTCCCTGGTATTTATCCCTCTGATGTATTTATAGAGAGCAATCATATCTCCCCTCAACCTTCTTTTGGTTAGACTAAACAAGCCAAGCTCCTTAAGTCTCCTCTCATAAGGCAGGTTTTCCATTCCGAGGATCATCCTTGTTGTCCTTCTCTGCACCTGGTCCAGTTTGAATTCATCTTTCTTAAACATGCAGGACCAGAACTGCACACAATATTCCAAATAAGGTCTCACCAGCGCTTGTATAATGACACTAACACCTCTTTATCTCTACTCGATATACCTCTTCTGATGCATCCTAGGTCTGCATTAACTTTTTTCATGGCCACATCGCATTGGTGGTTCATTGTCATCCTGTGATCAACCAGTACTCCCAGGTTTTTCTCCTCCTCTGTCCCCTCTAACTAATGCATCTCCAACTTATAGGAAATTTTTTTGTTATTTGTCCCTAAATGCATGACCTTGCACTTCCCATTATTAAATTTCATCCTATTCCTAATACTCCAGTTTATAAGGTCATCCAGATCTTTCTGTATGATATCCCTATCCTTCTCCATATTGGCAACACCTCCCAACTTGGTATCATTCACAAACTTAATTAGCACATTCTCACTTTTTGTGCCAAGGTCAGTAATAAAAAGGTTGAACAAGATTGGTCCCAAGACAGATCCCTGAGGGACTCCACTGATAACCTCCCTCCAGCTTGACAATTCACCCTTCAGCATGACCCACTGTAGCCTCCCCTTTAACCAGTTCCTTATCCACCATGCTATATTCGTATTAATCCTCATCTTTTGTAATTTAACTAATAATTCCCTATGTGGAACTGTATCAAATGTCTTGCTGAAATCTAAGTAAATTAGGTCCACCGCATTCCCCTTAACCAAAAAATCTGTTATCCTCTCAAGAAAGGAGATCAGGTTGGTTTGGCACGATCTACCTTTTATAAAACCTTGTTGTATTTTATCGCAGTTACCCTCAACCTCAATATCTTTAAGTACTTTCTCTTTCAATTTTTTTCCCCAAGACCTTGCATGCTACTGAGGTCAAACTAACAGGCCTATAGTTACCCAGATCACTTTTATTCCCTTTCTTGAAAATAGGAACTATATTAGCAATTCTCCAGTCATTCGGCACAATTCCCGAGTTTACAGATTCATTAAAAATCCTTGCTAACAGACAGCCAATTTCATGTGCCAGTTCCTTTAATATCCTCTGATGGAGATTATCCGGGCCCTCAATTTAGTCCCATCAAGCAGCTCAAGTTTAGCTTCTACCTCAGATATGGCAATTTCCACTTCCATATCCTTATTCCCATTAGCTACCCTACCTCTATCCGCAAGCTCATTATTACCTTTATTAAAAACAGAGGCAAAGTACTTATTTAGATATTCAGCCATGTCTAGATTATCCTTGACCTCCACCCCATCCTCAGTGTTTAGCAGTCCCACTTCTTCCTTCCTTGTTTTCTTCCTATTTATATGGCTAAGGTACCTTTTACTATTGGTTTTAATTCCCTTTGCAAGTCCAGCTCTGCTTAACTTTTCATCTTTTTCACTTTATCGCTACATGTTCTGTCCTCCAAGTGGTAGCTTTCTTTGCTGATACCTCCCATTCTCCACTCATTGTAGGCTTTGTGCTTAATCACCTGTCTAAGATGCTTACTTATCCAACTTGGTCTACAACTCTTGCCTGTGATTTTTTTCCCCTTCCTTGGAATGCAGGCTTCAGATAGTTCCTGCAACATAGACTTGAAGCGATTCTAAGCCTCTTCCACCTTTGCATTCATGAGTACCTCAGTCCAGTCCACTTCTCTAACTAATTCCCTTAATTTTCTAAAGTTAGCTCTTTTAAAGTCAAAGACCCTAGTCACAGATTTCTTTTTGTTTATCCTTCCATTTAGTTTTAACTCAATTAGCTCATGGTCACTTGAACCTAGATTGTCCCCTACAACCAGTTCCTCTATGAGGTCCTCACTACTCACTAATACCAAATCTAAGATGGCATCCCCTCTCATTGGTTCGGTAACAGTCTGAAGAAGGAATTCATCAGCAATCATATCCAGGAAAATCTGGGCTCTTTTGTTACTACTAGCACATGTCCTCCAGTCTGTATCTGGGAAGTTAAAATCTCCCATTATCACACAGTTCCGCGTAGAATTTATTTCCTTAAAGACCTTAAAGAGATCCCTATCCATGTCTAAATCAGATCCCGGTGGTCTGTAACACACCCCAAGCACTATCCCAGAAGCTGCAGTAGCTTTCTTCCCTAATGTGATTTTTACCCAGATGAACTCTGTTTTGTTAATTCCATCACTTTGAATTTCTTTACAGTCTACCTCTTCTTTGATATACAATGCCCCTCCCCCCCCCCCCCCCCGTCTTTATATCTGTCTTTCCAAAAGAGCACATAGCCTTCAATACACATACAGCAGTCATGACTACTATTCCACCATGTTTCTGTTATCCTTATAATATCTGGAATCCTGTTGCACTTTTAAAGACTAACAGATTTATTTATCGCATGAGTTTTCATGGGAGAAAATCCCACTTCGTCAGACGCTTTTTCTCCCATGAAAGCTCATGTGGTAAATAAATCTGTTAGTCTTTAAAAGTTCCACAGGACTCTGTTTGTTTTTCTGAAATAGACTAACACAGCTACCCCTTTGGAACTATAATATCTGGTTTCACCTCCTGAACCAGTATCTCCAGTTCCTCCATTTTGTTACCCAGGCTTCTCACATTAGTATATAAACATTTTAGTTTTTGCTGCTTGGCGTCACACATGTTTCATAGAATCATAGAATAATAGGGATGGAAGGGACCTCATGAGGTCATCTAGTCCAACCCCCTGCTAAAGAGCAGGACCACTCCCACTAAATCACCCCAGTCAGGGTTTTGTCTAACCGGGCCTTAAAAATCTCCAAAGATGGAGATTCTACCACCTCCCTAATTAGCCTATTCCAATGCTTCACCACCCTCCTAGTGAGAAAGTTTTTCCTAATATCCAACCATGACCTCCCCAGCTGTAATTTGAAACCACTGCTCCTTGTTCTGTCCTCTGTTACCATCGAGAACAGCCTAGCTCCCTCCTTTTTGGAGCACCCCTTCAAGTAGTTGAAGTTTGCTATCAAATCTCCCCTCAGTCTTCTCTTCTGTAGATTAAATAAACCTAGTTCCTTCAGTCTCTCCTCATAAGTCATGCGCCCCAGCCCCCTAATCATTTTTGTTGCCCTTCGCTGGACTCTTTCTAATTTGTCCACATCCTTTCGGTAGTGGGGAGCCCAAAACTGGACACAGTATTCCAGATGCGGCCTGACCAGTGTCGAATAGAGGGGAATTATCACATCCCTCAATCGGCTGGCGATATTCCTACTGATGCAGCCTAATATGTCATTGGCCTTTTACGCAACAAGGGCACACTGTTGGCTCATATTCATCTTCCCGTCCACCATAACCCCCAGGTCCTTTTCTACAGTGCTGCTACTTAGCCGATTGGTCCCCAGCCTGTAGCAGTGCATGGGATTTTTCCATCCTAAGTTCAGGACTTTGCACTTGTCTTTGTTGAACCTCATGAGGTTTCTTTCGGCCCAGTGTTCCAATTTTTCCAAGTATCCCTGGATCCTGTCCCTGCCTTCCAGAATATCTACCATTCCCCCCAGCTTGGTGTCATCCACAAACTTACTAAGCACGCAGTCTATCCCATCATCAAGATCATTAATGAAGATGTTGAACAGAACCGGCCCCAGGACCGACCCCTGGGGCACTCCTCTCGTTACCGGTTGCCAACTGTACATCGAGCCATTGATTCCTACATGCTGAGCCCATTGATCTAGCCAGTTTTCTATCCATCTTACGGTCCACTTGTCCAACCCATACTTTCTTAACTTGCCAACAAGAATGCTTTAGCCTTGCTAAAGTCGAGGTATACCATGTCAATGGTTCTTCCCACATCCACAAATCCAATCATCTCATCATAGAAGGCAATCAGGTTGGTCAGGCATGATTTGCCCTTGGTGAATCCATGTTGACTGCTCCTGATCACTCTATTTTCCTCCAAGTGTTTCAGGATGGATTCTTTGAGGACCTGCTCCATGATTTTCCCAGGGACTGAGGTGAGGCTGACCGGTCTGTAGTTCCCCAGATCCTCCTTTTTCCCTTTCTTGAAGATAGGTACTATATTTGCCTTTTTCCAATCCTCCGGGACCCCTGCCTCCCGTTCGCCACGAGTTCTCAAAGATAATGGCCAGCGGTTCTGCAATCACTTCAGCCAACTCCCTCAGCACCCTTGGATGCAGTTCATCCAGCCCTATGGACTTGTGCACATCCAGTTTCTTTAGGTAATCCCTAACCTGACTTTCCATCACTGAGGGCTGCTCGCATGATTCGGCACTGTTATTCTACAGCCAATATCACCCACTAGACTGGAATTTACACTACCCCTCCTTCGAACTGCCGTGCTGCTCCCTATCTCTGTGTCCTTTCATATTTAATTTTCCTTCCTCTCAATGCTAAAATCAGGTGTGGAGATTATCTGGGCATCTCCCAACTATCTCTCACAACTCCCTAGTTTAAAGCTCTCTTGATCAGTTGTGCTCACCTCCCACCCAGAAGTCTGTTTCCTTCCCTATTCAAGTGTAGTCCATCCCAAGAGAACAGTCTTCTGTCCATGAATGTTTCCCAGTGACCATACATCCCAAAGCCTTCCTTATAGTACCATTTCCTGAGCCATCTGTTGATCATTAGAATCTTCTCACACCTTAGTTGCCCTCCTCTAGGGACAGGCAGAATCTCACTGAAGATCACCTGAGCCTCTAGTTCCTTGAGAGTCCTCCCCAGCCTGGCATAGTCTCCTTTGATACATTCCAGTGAGAATCTAGCCACATCATTTGTACCCACATGGAGGACAATCAAAGGATTTTTTCCCACTTCCATTAGGATCCTCTTCAGCCTCAGATCAACATCCCGTATCTTAGTGCCCGGCAAGCAGCATACCCTTCTGTTCTTGGGATCAGGTCTAGCTACAGACCCGTCTCTTCTTCTCAACAGGGAGTCCCCAGTCACGAAGATTTCCCTTTTCCTGGAAAGAGTGCGGTTCTCCAGCCTCTCCCTCCTTCTTTCTGGCCCCAAGTCCTCAGTTCTACAATTTTGCTTTGCAGTCCCTCTGCACCAAATGCTGAATCCCTCTGGAGCACTTATTTGATGGTATCTCCATTGGCTCATCCCCTCTTTGTATAGGACTAGCCGTTCTTCTCTTCTTCCTCGTGCTGCCACCTTCAGTAAATGCCCACTGTGCTCCTTCATCATTTGCTAACACCACAAATCTGTTTCTAAGCTCTATTTCTCCTTCACTAGCCTGTCTTCTCCTCTGCTGGCTTCTCAAAGTCACATGCTTCCACCGGCCACTTTCTCTCCCAGCATTCTCCCCTCAGAGTCCATGGATCTTGCTTCAATCTGCTGGTCTGGGGTTTATCCTATAGCCCCATCATTTATCTGCTCCTTCAATTGCTCAAACCCCCTTCTAAACTCAACCATCTCTAACTCTCAAATGATCTCCTACATCAGCTCTATGAGGCGGCACTTCATACATACAAAGATCTTTTGAAGTACCCCCTCCAAAATCATATACATCCCACAGCTTTCACATCCTATTATCTTCATTGTTTCTTCCCCTGCTTGAGTGTCTACCACTGCTACCTCTGTATCTGCCATAATGTTTCCCCTACTTACAGTCTGTGTGTAAAAAAAAACCCCGCCAAAAAACCACCAAACAAGCCACCCCCAATATGACCCACCACCATCAAAACTCCCTCTCCAAACTGCCACTCAAACGCCACTGTTCTCAGCCCTGTTGACTGCTCTTGGTGCTGCTGAAACTGTGTGCTGCTGACACGAGAAGAAATACAAGGTCTTACAGAAGGAGCAAAGGAACTTACTCTTGACTGTCTCAAACTAACCAGTCCTGCACTCAGAACAGAACTAACCCTGACTTTCAGTTTGCAAATCTCCTTTGTGCATTTCCTTTGAAGTTTTTAGAGGTTGCACAGGTTGTACAGCAAATCAGTAGACAATTTGACCCTGACCCCTTCTGATCACTGTAGGGTATCAAGGTTCAAGGATTTGCTTAATTGTATTTTCATCCACACGGTATCTTCTTTCAGAGATGAATTATGGCCAGGTTTTGATTTTTATCACATTGATCAGAGCAGAGAATAGCTTTATAATAATGAAAGATTAAAAGTATTATGTAAACTGAATTAGACTGTAAGTTCTTTGAGGCAGTGACTGTATCTTAGTGCAATACATATTGGTACACACAATCCTGAATGGTGCTTCTGTGAGCTACCATAATATAGATATAAAAATTAATTATATTAACCATAACTCATATTTTAAAAACCCATGGCAGAATGGTACAAAGATAAATATCGAAGATAGAGTTGTCTACAAAAATGGACGCAGCCTGGAGGATGGAGGAATCTCTCCTGCTTCTTGTGCTGACCAATAGCTATAAAGTTAAAGACGGAATAGAACTTACTTATGGCATGACATAAAGCCCACTGCAGTCAGTGGGAATCTTTCTGTTGACTGCAAAGGGCTTTGGATCAGGTCCTTAACTTGCTATCTGTTAAAATGTTGCTCAAAAAGTATTGACAAGCCTTTGATGGGATAATGAGAGAGGTGAGCTGAGGGGGTCTATGCTTTTACCAATTACCTAGGGAATCCAATTATTCAATGATTTGAAGAAGTGGCAAGCATTACAGTTAAATCATTTTATTTCCTTCAGTTAATAACATACTGTATTACTAAAATGAAAACCATTTAAAAATCTAATACACTTTTTGTCATCTAGGCTGTTTTCTTTTGTCTTCTACTCAGCTTCATCAGGAAAACCTGACTAATCTATTTCCAGTAAGTATTCTCTGCACCACCATAAATCTGCAGTTACTTCAAAACAGAGCAGGGGAAAATGTAATTTTTATATATATATATATATATATATATATATATATATATATATATTAAAATCTTGGAAATATTTTTAGTCCTGTTAGCTTTTGCAAAATACTGTTTTTAATTGAGCAAAACTTTTAAATTTTGGGCCTAAAAAGAGTTACCCATATTCACTGTTATTTGTATTTTATGGACTTTTGATTGATAAATCATATTTAGCTTGAGGATTTGAGTGTCACCTTCATTATTTCTTGTGTTGTCCATGCACAAGTTCTATAAATAGTAAAAACAACAAGAATCCTGTAGCACCCTATAGACTAACAGATTTTCTTCGTCATAAGCTTTTGTGGGCTATATGCATCTGCTACATGCATCTGATGAAGTGGGTTATAGCCCATGAAAGCTTATGCTGAAGAAAATTTGTTAGTCTATGAGATGCCACAGGACTCTCGTTGTTTTTGCTGTATACAAACTAACACAGCTACCCCTCTGGAAATTTCTATAAACAGTGGTTGCCACATTACTTCCTATTTTGCTTTATGTCTCCAGGAATTGGTATATTGCTTTCTTAGGGGTTGTGACACATCAGAAGTTTTAAACACTATGCTCTAGTAAGGGGCTCTTTAGGTTTTTTTTTTAAATTATTATTATTATTATTATTATTATTATTATTATTGTTGATATAAGCTTTATGTTGTCAGAGTCTGATATATAAGATTAATATAAGCCATTAGTAATGTTAAAATGTTAGCCTGATAAGTGCAGCCACTTAGTAAGTCTTCTTAGTGGTACTGTGCAGTTCATTAAAGTTTCAAGGTCACTTCCAATCTCTTTCCATTAGCATTGAGGAGATTCACATATCACCTGTTCATAAATCCCTTCCATTCTTTTTATATCTTCAGCAATTGCCTGTGGCCTGACCCCAGATGGATTCTTGATATGAGGGATCTTTTTTGGAGTACTATGTTGGGATTTTAAAGTTATATCCATAGCTTTATAAATTGAAATGCCTTCAGAAACTAAATAACTGAGATATTGCAAATGATTACTGGATGGTAAGTTATGTGTCTAGAGTAACTGAAAACACATTTGTCTTAACAAAATATCAAAATATCTGAAAAAATCTGTTCCCTTGAATTTGCCAAGACCAGAGCTAGTAGCTCTGTGTTTCTCCTGAAACAGTTAAGAGTGTCACAAGAAGCATTAACAGCAAAATGGGAAAACATTTATAAGACATTATATATTACAGGAAAAAGATTCCTGAACTCAGGGATCAGAGATTAAATGAAGGCATAAATCTATGATACACATATCACACATACGTACCAACACAAATACCCATGCACATTTTGCACACTTAGATATAGGAATTATGAATAGATACAGTATTATGTAACACACACATTGTACATGCATATACATATTGATTTAGATCAGGGATAGACAACTCCCATCACGTGTGCCGACAGTGGCACTCGAGCCCATTCAGAGTGGCACGCAGCACCCTCTGTGGCACCACAGAAATTTCCACTCCTGCCACTGAAAACCACTCCAGGTGGCTTCTTTCAGGGGCAGCTGGGGCACAGGGGATCACCACCATGCCCATATCCCAGTCATGCCATGAAAAGAAGCTGCCTGCGATGGCTCCTCTCCATACTGTGCTGCCACCAAAAGAAGCCAGTCCGGGCAGCTTCTTTCTGTGGAGTGCCTGGGGGCTCCCAAGAGGAGCCGCTCCTGGTGACTTCTCTCCGTAAGCATCTTCTTTTAGCAGAATACCTGGGAAGTGCCTCCCTTCCCCGCTTCAGCTGTGACCAACACTGACTTTTTAGGCGGCTGCCAGCACCGGGTGAGAGTGGGGGATGAGAGATTGGCACGGGGGTCAGCAAAGGTTGCTGACCCCTAATTTAGATCCTTAGCCAATGGAGCCACTGATTTACACCAGCTGAGAATCTGGCTCAATCTGTGGTTGAATGTTGTAAAAGGATTGGGACCTATTTTACAGCACCATCCTCTTACCAAAGTAGATTTTGGTTTTGCTGAGCCATCTTGCTTCCTGGGCAAGTCTATCTGATTTCTGTCAAGTTGTCCAGGAAAGCAGTTTCCAGTAGGGATAGTAGTTTTCTGTTAAGTTTTGTAACAAATAAATTAAAACCTTGCCAACACTTCCCTCAAAATACTGTGCAGGCCAAATAGTTCCTTCCCCTCACACCAGTAACTCCAGCAGTCCAAAATCTCCTGGCTTTTAAACACAGAGCCTCAGCAATGAAGGACTTCACATAATCTTCCATATGACCATTTTGTTTCTGGACCAGTTCTCCTCTCTGCCATAGCTCTAGTAGCAGTCCACGAGGCACACAGCCCTTAAGCTTTCAGGAGGGATTGTGGGTGGCTGTAGGTTGTGGCTACTGTGCATTTAAAAAACTGCAGCTGACAGGTGCTAGCTGATTCAGGGTGGGCTTTAGGGCTGTTTAATTGCATTATAGACTTTCCAGGTCGCTTAACGCTTAAGTCGACCTACAGAACACCGCATCCACACTGGGCACTTCTTAAGTCGACTTAATAACACCACCTCTGAAGGTCGATTTAAGGCTTAAGTTGACCTTATTAAGTCGACTTAAGTCAGTGTGGATAGGGATGTCTATGCTACAGGCTCTGTTAAGTCAACTTAACAAGGTCAATTTAAGTCGACTTTAAGTGTAGACGCTCGTTGAGTCAACCTAACAAGGTTGACTTTAAGTCAACTTTAAGTCAACTTAAAGTTGACCTTGTTAAGTCAATTTAACAGAGCCTGTAGTGTAGACATAGCCTAGGACCCTCTTACATCAGAAGGTTCGAGAGCAGTTTTCAAACTTTTTTGAGCTGAGCTTTGAGTTACAATAACCCTTTGAGTTACATTTTTGGGTTGTACTCCCTCCTCTCCCCCAACTCAGACAAAAAGAAGTGAGTCAGGGAATGGAGGTGGGGCTCCCCCCCAAACCCTGCTGTGCCAGGCTAATGCCCAAGCTGCCTGGCATTGGCATTCATCCCCACCAAATATTCCTCCACACCCCCCTACAGAGGCATGCCCCATAGTTCGAAAACCTCTGACCTAGAACTCTTTCCCGAGCCTGTAATTCTACATTGTAGTTAAATAGCCCCACAATCCAAGTCCCCTGAACCTGAGTTGGTTGGCATGAGCCAGCCTTGAGCTTTTAATTGCAGTCTCCTTCCCCCAGCTCCTGCTGCCCTTTTTAATAGGGGTCAGCCATGCCGTCTCTTTCTCATGTGCAGTGAGTGATGCTAGTCATCCTGCTGCAAGTCTGATGCTAGAGGAATGGTACCCATTATAGCTTCATGGATATACAAGGTATATATGCCTGTGCATGTGTATACTGTTTGTGCAGGTATAGTCTATCTATGTGTGTATGATAGTCGAGTGAATTTTGCATGTATATAATATGGTTCATCCTTAATATACTCTCCTTATGCCTGGTACTAAGCAGAAGTGCTAAGAAGCACTCACGATATGATGTATACACACAGTATATGTATATGTGCACTAAACATACAAATAACAAATAAAATGCACAGGGCTTGATTTTCATTTACACTATAGCATCTTTTCACTGATCTGGTAGTGTAAAGGGGGTCTTAAAGTTGTCATTTGCATCCAAGTTTTATGGCACCTTTCCACTGACAAAATAGTATAATGGGACCTTCGTTTAAATAAGAATTGGGAGCATAAAATGGATGTTATATGCATTTAAGGGTTTTAAGAGTATATATCGGGAGTAACTACTGAATTAAATGGCGTGATGCCTGTAGAATGCTGGAATGCTGCAGAATACATGCACACTGTACAGAGAATATTTATTTTGACTGCATAAGTAGAAACAAGGGTAAAAGAAAAAATCCCATTAGCCAGCAGATTGCAGCTGTCAATCTTGGCTCTTTGATATTGTCTAAATCTAGTTGCAATTAAGCAGAAATGTGATTTCCAATACGCTTAATAACGGAATCGTATGTCCTCTTGCTCAGCCAAGTGTGTACTTGATGAGAAGAAAGCAGAGAGGTGCCTTCAGCCCAAGGACATGGGAAGCGTAACCCTATCAAATTGACTATCAATAATTAAGGCCTTTGATGCTTTGAATCATTTAGATAATAAGATTGCTTTGAAGTAAATAAATAACAAATTAGAATTTGTGGCAGTCACAGGTGTTTGGCAAGACCAGCTCATAATCAAAAGGAAAATGAATGCATTTCACTCTGTGTAATTAGAAAAAGAAATGAAGTTTATATGCAAATTGTAAAGCACTTTAGTAAAAGATAACCGGTCAGACATCTTTCTGTAATTTAAACTTTCATTTAGGGGGAGAATTTGCAAAGTATCTATTTTCAAATGCAATTTGAATGCAGCTGGTTGAACTATCTTAGTCATCCTAAGAGAGAGATTCAAACGTCATTGGTACCGTGCAAATGTTGTTATGGCATAGTAAGGACAGCATATGCATTTTTAAACTCATCTCTCTCTTTCCTTCCCTCAGGACTGGCAGCAAACAGAAATCCTTGAAGGTTAGACAGAATTAGTTGGTACTAGGAATAAAACATTTTAAAAAAAACAACAACCCAGGGAGACAACTGATAAGTAGAGCCCTGCATGGATACGAATATGTGTACCCATATCCGATCTGCATCTGCAAAAAAATGGTCCACGGACATCCGTGTTGCATCTGTGGATGTGGATATAATGCAGATATCTGCATATTTGCAGGGCTCTAGCCCTGCACAGATAAAGATATGTGGATCCGTATCTGATCTGCATCTGCAAGAAATGGTCTGCGGATATCGGCATTGTATCCTCGGATGCGGACATCTGTATATATAATGCGGATATCCGCAGATTTGCAGGGCTCTACTGAAAAGGGCAAGAGAAGTCCTAGATGTAAATATCAAACCTTTGTGGAATTGAAAGTCAGCCATGGAAAACAATGATCGGTAGAAAAGGGAAAGAAGCCATTTGGCCCACTGTCAATGTGTGAGTAGCTTAAACAGTCATTTCCTTTTGCTAAGTTCCTGCCACCCACCAAATTTACCATAGAATCAATAGCATGCTAAGAACATGTGAAGTAGTCCATGAGAATGGAAAGCTATAGAGGCAAAGATTGTTTTGGCAAGGTAGGGACTCATAATAAAGGATGATGCAGCAAGAGAAAGAAGAATGGCCAAATGAAAAAAGTGACTGTAAGAAGTAAATTAGAATAGTGTGGAAGAAGAGAGAAGGAAAGAAGCTTGGAACAGAGATTCTTGGAGTCAGAGAAGAGGTGTGAGGCAGAATGGAAGGTTTCTAGAACAAGAGAGAGAGAAAACAAATGAATTAGTATATGTTGTGTGGGTTTTTTCCTAGAAGATGTTATTGAAACAGATCCTCAGCTGGTATAAAACATCAGCGCTGGATATACCTCATTCTGTTTAAATGTGATTGAAAGGAATTAGCATCAAGTCAGCTAACTTGACCAGTATTTATCTTTGTCTACACTGACCTGTCAGTTCCGGTCATCAATGTCTCACTCACCTCCTCAGCTGTGTTAAGATGTCCTAATGAAGCCCTATGAGAAAGAGAGATCGGGTCTTGTAGGAAACAAATAATGGGGCCTTGACTGAACACACAGAAAGAAAGAAGGAGTGAGAGACAAAAAAGAGAGCATGAAGATAGCTGTGCTCTACTGCTGTGCTGTACTGCTATACAGGGCCGTCCCTAGAGGGGAGCGAGGGCCAATCGATCGAGGCGGGGCCCCGCCCCCTCCCATGCTGGTGGGGACTGCGGCAGGCTGGCCCATTCTGCCCCCCATGAATCCCGGTTGACACCCGTGGAGCCAGCCCCGGAAGCCAAGGCCAGGAGCTGCGGCCCGGGCAGCAGGGAGTCGGGGCCGCGGCCGCAGGGGGCGGGGAGCAGGAGACGTGGCTGCGGGGGGCGGGGAGCCGGAGCCACGGCCTTGGGCCAAGAAGCCGAGGCCACCCCAGCCGCAGCCGGGACCCCAGGCTGCCACAGCTGGTGCCCCAACTGGGGAACTGAGGCCCCCCACCAGCAGCTAACCCCGGTCAAGGCCATGGCCAAGGATCCCTCCTGGCCGCATGTGGCCCTGGCCAGGGGCGTTGGTCAGGCTGCCCCTCCCCTGGGCCTGCATGCTCTGCCCTGGGGGCGGGGAGGAGGGCTGGGCCAGGGGAAGTGCTCCTGGCCTGTCCCGCTACCTTCGGCTCCCGAGGCAGCGGGGAAGAGGGGGAAGTGCGGCTGTTGGGGGGACATAGCGCAGGCCCCGCACTGCCCCCCTGGGAGCGGGGCAGCATGGTGCCCACATAACCGTGGGGCCCGGGGCGATCTCCCTGTTCGTCCCCCCCCCCAAGAATGGCCCTGCTGCTATAGCAGTAGAGAAAGAAAAAAGGGACTACATTCTGAGATGCCACCCCTTAGAGAACAACAACAAAAAAAATGTGGAAAGTATTGCTCATGTGGCATCTTGTCAGGTCCCCAAAACCACTGTAGTGCTAGGGGACAACTAAGGAAAACATAACTTGTTTTGGTGTTGATTGGCACTCTATAAATGTTCCTAAATAGATATGGGGTTCTCCTTGAATCAATGTTGAACCACTGCTGCACCTTGGCACTAATGGGCACAGAACTGTTGGGACATTTATTTTAGAAGACATGAAACAGGCCCTGGACACACATGACACATCCCAAAAGAAGGGTGTTATATGGCTTGGAATATTGGGCAAATTACAACTCCAGTATTCCTACATTCCTCCAGCAAATTTTAATTGCAGACACTTTTCTTCCTTTCCTTTCTTAAAGATAATAACAAACACACTTCCATTGAGCAATCCCACTGTATAATTTTACTAGTAAGGCTGATGTCAAATCAGTGATCTTGAGCATTGTTCATATTGCATATTGTGTGATTGGTGTCCTTGTCATTGTCCTGAACAGACTTTTGTTCAAACAATTATTTGTGGAATGACTAGTTTTTGTAAAAAATGTACCCTTACTACAAACAAGGGCTATGTCTACACTTACAAAAGCTAGTTCAAATTAGTTAATTAGTTAATTCGAACTAACTAATTCAAACTAATTTTAGTTAGTTCGAATTAACTTAATTCGAACTTGCATGGCCCCACTAGAATGCTAGTTCGAACTAGCCATGGCTATGCAGGGCACTTGTTTAGTTTGAATTAGTCAGTTGCAGGAAAGTCAATCTGCCGATTAGTTCGAACTAAGCAGTTAGTTCGAACTAATATGGCCACATTGACTAAGTTCAAATTAACAAATCGAATTAACCGTTAATTAGAACTAAACAATCAAATTTATTAGTTCAAATTAAGGAAGCCCTTAATTCGAACTAATGAAAGCCTAGTGTGGCCAAGGCTTAAGTTAGTTGGAATTAAGCTTCCTTAATTCGAACTAACTTGCAAGTGTAGACATAGCAAAGGGCATTTTCTTTATGAACAACCATATTAAGTATTCTGCAGTCACTGTTTGTGATTAGTTATTTCATATTTATTATTTTCCTATTTAAAAATTCCTATTTAAAAATAGTTGTCCAGTCAGTCAGCAAAAAAACTATTATTCAGAATAAAGAATGCAGCCATTTCCAATGGTGGTGCAGTATACCTGATTTGTTCCACTCTAGAGCTGGCTGTATTTCAGAGTGGATGTATTATATATATAGAAAGGTGTTCCATGGTTATATTGTTGTTTCTAATGTTAACCTCCCATACTGTGATAGTGTGTGTAAACTTCACACTGGTTAACCAGGGACTAACAGGAGACTGAGCCCTATTAGGCCACTAATTAGGTCACTAGGTGACACCTTGGAAGAGTGGCATGCATGGTGATCAATCTCTTTTGGGGAGGAACTGGGTATTCATAATGGAAGGAGCACATGATAGTGAGAAAAAGTCAGGGAGGAGATTCTGGAGAGAGATAATTGGGGAGTTTCTTCTTTTGGATTAAAGACAGAAAAAAGTCCTGGAGGCCTGAATCCTAGAGCTAGAACAAGAGGGCACTGAGCGAGCAGGAAGCCTGGGAGATTGGAGCAAGGAACTGTAGGAGGTGCGACCAACCCCTGCCATGCAGGCCTTTTCATGTTTGCCTCTGTTTCCACTCCATTTTTATGGCCATGCAGTTTTGTACCCTAGGCAGCTGTTCTTCTTGCCTTGCTCTGGTTACAGGTCAGCTGAGATAAAGATAAATCATGGTCAGCATAAAGGAAAGAGGATCCTAGAGATAAAAGAGCTGCTATGCCAAGTCCAGCCATGAGGTGGCATACTAGCGGTGAATCCTCCTTCATACACCCACTCCTTGCTTTTCCCCAGGTTTCCTAGTATCAAAGAAGCTGACCCTTTGATTCTCCATGGTATTAATTTTCCTGACTAATGTTGCAGTACATCACCTTTATGAGCTGTTATGCTCCCTCTGCCTCAACTGATTTTTCTCGTAACCAGAGCCTACAGACTTAATTATTTTCCAGTGAATTCAGCTCAACCAATAAGTTTGCTTATTAAGAACACAATAGCATATATAGTGAGCTGTAATCTTTTGCTTAATTAATATATGCATATTTCATAGGTGGAATAATTAGAGGATTATTAATATCACAATAGGAAAAAATGATCCAGAAAGGCTTAAGAATTCTTCTTACGAAACTCTGTTTGAATATTCATTACTATTTCAAATCCTCTTTGTTGAAGTCTAAATTGTTATGGGACTATTTTAGTTGTGAAGATTTTTTTAAAACACCCTTGATACAGACAAATTCTTACCCTACACAAAATTCCCCAAACAAACTGTTGTGCTGCCAGTATTCTGCCATTGTTATAACACTGTGGCAATAAAATTCCCCACAAGAATCGAGATATCAGGTGAGGTGAGCTAGCCAAATTTCAGTGAAAATAGATGCACTTTGTCCTCAGTTGCATACAACTTTTTTCTTCTCTTCTTCATACATCTTGTGTACTGGAGCTAGGTTACAACACAGTGGCAGTTCCTTTAGTGGTAGGTGAAACTGACTGATAAATCCATGGCCATCTTCTGTTCACTGTGTCTCCTCAGAATTTCATATGACAGCAGGGACAGAATGCCGATCTTCCTGCTCAAGATCTGGATTTCCATTAACTGTTAGCAGTTTAGGATCCATAATTCTTTCTTTGTATCTTATGCACCCCACGTGTTTGTTCTATCCACTTGTTATGTCTCCTCTTTTACTTGAATTGTAAGTTCTTTGATGTTTTGTCTTTTACAGTAGTTGCACAAATGAAAATTAAGTCGACTTTATAAAACCACCTTCTTAGTAGACCTAAGGCTTAAGTCAACTCCCTAGAGTCAACTTAAGCCAGTGTAGATGTGAGGTAGCCCTAAGTCGACTTAGGGCTACCCCAGGGCTACACCAATGCCCTCCCTGCTGGGTGGGGGGGCACAGGGGTAGCCTGGCTTGCCCCCCAACCTGGCAGGGCAGAGCCCTGCCCACCCTGCCCCTATGCCCTGTCAGGGTCCCTGTCCCCCTTTGCCCCATTGTACCAATGTACAATGGGGCAAAAGCTGAGCCCCCTGGCATTGGGCAAGGGGTGCCCCCTGCCCCCGTGGACCTCCCTAGGTCCCCCTAAGCCCCTAGAAGTCGACCTAGGTGTCCAGTGTGGACGCTCTAGGTCGACTTTTTAAGTTCCCCTTAAGTCCACCTTATTTTTAAGTGTGGACACATTGAGTTGACTTAGTTAAAGTCGACTTAAATTACAAAGTGTAGACATAGCCAAAGTGTTGCCACTTGTTAAGTCGACTTTAATAAGGTCGATTTTAGGTCAACTTAAAGTTGACCTTATTAAAGTCAACTTAACAGTAGTTGACTTAACTTTTCTAGTGTAGACATAGCCTAAGAGTCATTGGTTTAGTAGAGAAGCCCATTCCCAACATTCACTGAACTTGGGAACTCAGATTTACTATGGCTTTGACATCAAGACCTATGACATTCCAAATGGAGTGAGATCTGAAGCTATAAATATTACTAATGAAAGTGAACTCTTCATTTTGTTTCTTCATGATACAGTCTTTACAATCAAAACAAAAGAATGTCCATGGACATCAGCTACTGGGGACAGGATACCATATGATAAAAGAACTAGTGTTGCTCTAAATGTGTGACAGAAAGTGATAAAAATCTTGTGTATGCAAGAGGGTGCTACAGGATGTGATGCTGCTCCCTAGTAATCAATGACATGTGATACACTAACTAACGTGATTTGAAAGGAGGCAAGTGGAAAAAAATAAATAGACGTTAGTTGCTAGACAATGATTGCAGCTCAAATTGAGCACATCTTTAATATCTACACAGGGAGCTGAAGTGCTCAAAAGGCCCAGTGCTGTGAGGTGCTCCCATTTCCCACTGACTTCAGTTGTTGATCAGGGCTCATTCAGTATTTCCTCATAGCAAGCCCAGAAGCTGATTGCAAATTAGAGGCAAATACAACTAGCAGAGACAGGGCTTGAATAGTGATTAGAATTAAACACAAGTTAAATACATTGAACTCCATGGGATTTGGGATGAGTTCATCTTTTTCATTTACTCACTTTAATCCCAACAGTTTCATCAGAAGCAGCTTCTAGGTGCAGAGGAGAATAGTCCACAGATCATAAAATTGAAATAATACTTTCACTTTTAAGCTTTTCAGTGGCAACTGTTCCTTTTTAGCATATGTATTATTTACCTTCTTATTCATCCAGATACGATTATCTTCCTTTTTCCTTCTGCTTCCTGCTTCTGTATGCCTTTATAAAACTAAAATTAAACAAGGCAAACCCATATTTAGTGTTAATGTTTTATTTAATGCTTCAGCAAACTCCAAAGCTCCATTTGTCTCATTTGAGAGAGGCTGATATCAGTAAACCTCATCAAGCAAGGTGGGTTTTTTAATTTCCAACCTGTGAGTTATACATACTTTTAAATGAATCTCTGTGGTTACTGGTAGGAAGAAACACTCCTGTTTCTGAGAAGATACACAGTTAGAACTGGCTCATGTAATGCTTCTATTTATTGGAGGGGAGGAGGGGAGAAGGAATGGGAGTGAGAAATATTAGATATCATACCAGAATAGAAACAAGTAGAGAAGAT
Source organism: Pelusios castaneus (assembly GCA_007922175.1). Classification (NCBI taxonomy): domain Eukaryota; kingdom Metazoa; phylum Chordata; order Testudines; family Pelomedusidae; genus Pelusios; species Pelusios castaneus. Next base: position 46,836,290 of record ML685764.1, read on the forward strand.
ACCTTCCTTTTAATTAGTGATGCGGTATACATATCTTTGCCTGGCAGCAATTTTCTGGCATGCCACTTATAATCTATGCAGAGGGTCTCATGCTTTATAATACCAGAATCTCTCTCATCCAGTCTCCCATCTAGCTAGCACTTTCCTTTCATTTAGCAGTATAGAGAAGGAAGAGTGGTTGTTACCCATGGCATTTGTTGTGACTCCCAGGTTTAGACACAGCACTGCTTCTCAGGAGATCTAGTTTCCATTCCTAGCTCTAACACTGATTTGTACGATCTTGGACAATTTTCTCTGTATTGCAGTTCTCCTAAATAAGAGGCATCGTGACAGTTGCTCTCCTTTGTCAAGAACTTTTCGATCCTTTGAAGACAGGCATCATCCAGAGCTGGTTGAAAAGATTTTCCCACCAGGAAACATGGGTTTTATTAAAACAGAAAACTGGAAAAGGTTGATGTTGATGACATTTTTTAAATTGAAATGTTCAATTGTCTTGATGAAAACTCCTAACAGTTTCCAATTCAACATTTCTGATTTGAAATTTTTTTGGCACTTTTCATTGCTCAACATTTTTCGATATTTTGATTTAGTCCAATTTGGAGTTGAAAGTAACTTTGAAATGTTGAACTTTCATGTGACTGGAAAATTCTGTTTCTCCAACAGCTTTAGTGCTAAATAATAAGATTTGTTTTATGCCACCACAACCACCACAAAGGAAAGAGATGCACAACAAGCACTTGGTGGAGCCAGTTTGCCTTGGAGCTAAAGTGAGTTAAGATAGCTGGGACCCTCATTCTCAAGGCCTGGAGGAACCTGTTAGGAGCCTGTTAAATAAAATACTTTCCATTGGTTTAACCCAGAAACTACCATCAGTTAATGGTCCTGATGACCCAAAACACAGATCAGAGGTGCACATCTCTCAGAAGAAAAAAGTTTCCCTTAATTTAACATGAGAGGCACAGATTTGAATGACATCTAATGGCATCTAATTCATCACACAGTCCTTTCATTTTTTTTCCTTTTCCCCTTTTTAGACAAGGAAACACATAAGATTTCCTGTCTTTTACTTCTTTCCTGAGAATTTAAAGAAGAAAAAACAATGTGATAGTTTCCTGTTGCCACACCAAACGCTTTTCTAGTCCTGTGTTAGAGCAAATGCAATACATCATTTTGCCTTCCAGCAGTCAGCCCGCCTAGGTGCTTCTAATTTGTTCCAAGGGGATGGCTCTCAGCACAACAGAATCTGCTGTAGCTCTGTACGCTTACAAGGGAACCCAGGTGGCAAGCCTTTAGCAGCAAGCTATCTGGAGAGAGACAGAGCGTGAGCAGATGCCTCCTGCTGCAAGTGTCACGGTCCTTATTTCTCATTGCCCTCCAGGAATACGCTGTCCTCTACCTGGAAGTGTGTGGGGAGGGGGTTAGAATTTCATTACCATACGGAAGGTCACAGGTGGTTTTGCATGGAGGCATAATTAAATTGCAGAGAATGAATTAAAATGGCTAGCAGATAAGATGGTCTTATTATTCCAGGCTGAATTGGACAGATAAAATGCAGCTCCATGCTTAGACAGCAACCATTTTGCACTTTTGCCAAGGGAAATTAATCTGGAGTGAAATCACTTGATGATCCCTGACTTTCAATTCTTTGTCAAAATTATTCCTCTATCACCTGGGGATGAGAGAGCAAATCATTCATAATTACCAGGTCATTTCTTTTTTGTATTAGTGTTTATGCCAGTCACAGAGTTGTCGGGGCCAGAGGGGAACCTCTCCCATCCTGGACAGAATTGATGTGTGTGTGTTTGGGAAGAACATGCTGATCAAAAACAATTAAGGAGAAAGGAAAGTTATTAAAGATGAAGAGGGCCATTTAATTGCAAAGATTGAGTTGCATGAGTTGTACCATGGGGTGAGGGAATGTAGTGTGGTTACTGTCTCAACTGCACACTCCAAGTTTGCCCTTAATTAACCCTCCCTCCCCAAGCAAAAACTGAAGCATGATCTAAGAAGTTAAAACACAGGACTGGGCATGGGGAATGCTGTTTCTACCACTGAGTCACACAGTAGTCATGGGAAAATCCCTTTAGCTTTCCTGTCTTTAAAATGGAGGTAATGTTTACCTGCTTGACTAAAGAGCTGATCCAGCAAGATGCTAAACACCTATAATATCCACTGATGTTAGGGTGTGGTACAGTGCACCAGAGACATTTGAGGTGGGATTCACATGGGGGATGTTGTCAAGGCTGGTTTCCCTCTGGCAGAAAGTGGGGCCCTGCAAAAGGCCTTAAAAAAACCACAGGCCCTAAAGCCGTGTCTTAAAACTCTCCAAGGCTACCAATTTCTGGGCCTTAGAGTAGAATTGCGGCCACCACCCAATGCAAAAACCCTTTGAGAACCCAGGAAAGCACACTTGGGAATGAATTCCTTCCTGCGAGGTACCCTCAACCACTTTTATTCCTCCCTCAGGAAACCGATTGAACCCCAGATGTAGTATCAGCTGAAAATGGGACTGAATCCAATTTACATAGTTGACTGTGCAGTCTGAGGCACATGCACACAGAATCTCTTGCCTTTCAGGACACAGAACCAGAGCCTGTTTTAAAAGGATAAATTTTCTTTAATTCAGAGGGTCAGCTAAGAAACACAAAGGCTATGTCTACACTGGGGAATTTAGGTCGACTTAAAAAAGTCGACTTTAATAAGTCGACTTTAAGTTGACCTTATTAAGTCGACTTAGAGATTCCACACTGGACTCCTAAGTTGACTTAAAGGGGGCCTTATTAACTTGACTTAGAGAGTCTACACTGGACTCTCTAAGTCGACTTGTTCGATTGTTGTTCAAATACCGGAGCTCTAGCTGATCAGAGAAACCCAGGGGGTTTCCCTGATCAGCTGGAGCATGGCGCAAGCAATTGCCTGCACTCCAGCTGATCAGAGAAACCCCCGGGGTTTCTTAAAGAGTCGGAGCTCCAGCAATTGCCGGCATTGCTGCGCTCCAGGTTGTGGGAAGCCCGAAAAAAAAAAAAAAAAAAAAAACCAGCCCCTGCTAGGAGGGAGCGAGGTGCTCCCTCCTAGCCAGGACTGAGCGGTCCTGGCCAAGGGAGCCCAGGGCTCCCTCCTAGCCGGACCGAGCGGTCGCGGCCAGGAGGGAGCACGGGTCTTCTGGCTGCGACCTCAGGGTCCCGGCTAGGAGGGAGCGTGGGGCTCCTTTCTCCCTGAGACACGCGCTCCAGCTGCCAAACACCAGCAGCTGGAGCGCGGGTCCTGGGGAGAAGGAAGCCCCGTGGTCCCTTCTTGACGGGATCCCCACTCCAGCTGCCAGCTGCTGAGCAGCTGAAGCACAGGTCTCCGGGTCTTCCTCCTTGTCGGGACCGCAGGGTCCCAGCTAGGAGGGAGTGTGGGGCTTCCTTCTCTCCAGGGTCTGCGCTCCAGCTGCTGAGCAGCTGGAGCGCGGGTCCTGGGGAGTAGGAAACGAGGCCCATGGTCCCTTCTTGCCAGGACCTGAGTGGTCCCGACGAGAAGGGACCTATGTCCTAAGTCGACTAAGTCGAGTTAAGGCTACCCCATGTCTACACTGGCTTAAGTCGACTTAAATAGTCAACTTAAGCCTCAAAGTAGACTTTATACGAGGTCGACTTAAGGAAACTGTAGTGTAGACATGGGGTAAATTAAGTCGATTTAAGCAAGCTTAAATTGACTTAATTTTCAAGTGTAGATGCACCCAAAGAGTTGTTTCCCTGGGATTTAACTTGGGTAGTTACAGGATAGTTGGAGAGGGGTACATATGCTCAGCACAGAGGAATCCAGAAAAGAACCAAAGAAATAACCTGAACATGTCTAGCTAAACATTCTCTGTTCTACTAACACACGGTCAGTTACAGATTTAATCCCTTCTTAGACATGGATGTCCCTGGATCCTCCATGCCTGACTCCTTGGCCTCCTCCTGGTCCTTCCAGGAGCTCTGCTGCCACCAAACAGGAAACTGGAAGGGCTTTTGCTCCAATTCAAAAACCTGTACTCTGTTTCTATTGGCTTTCCTGGTATTTATCTAGAACTTGTCTATTGTGTTAATCCCTTCCCTCCAAAGTTACTACAGATGTTCATGCCTAACTGTCACTATAGGCTTCTAAATCAAACATTTAGATGACACCAGATATTTGCCATTTCTCCCCACACTGCAGCCTAAGTCCTGATATTTCCATGTAGTTCAGTGCCTAACTCATGTCTAAGCCCTGGCGGTATTTACAGGGTAAATCTTATCCCACCCCTTTGCCTGTGGGGGTAGACAGGCTCTGAGCGTCCAAAATCCTGTATTAAATAGCTGGAGGAAGTGGTAGTCTCCTCCCACATAATCTTTAACCTAGGCTATGTCTACACTAGCAATTTAGGTCAACTTAAGGACCCTTAAGTCGACCTAAATTACTCCCTGTCTACACCAGACTTTCATTAAGTTGATGGTGTGGATGGGGAGTAATCCTTAAATCGACTTAAGGGTGGTTAGGTTGACTTAACAACATGGACTAAGTCGACTTAACTTTAAGTCGACTTAGTCCACTTTGTTAAGTCAACTTAAGAAAGTTGACCTAACTTTTTCTAGTGTAGACATAGCCAAAAAGTCCAGGTTCAGTTCCCTTCTCTGGCTGATTCAGGTCAAGAATGTGAACTTGGGTCTCTCCCTCTTATCCCAGGATAATTCCCTAATTACTGGATTGTGGGGCATTCTGGGGCAGTCTTTCCTGTTGAAGTTATTCTAGTGTGTGAAAATAATCAACTATTTACTGGATCTGGGGTTTAGAACATATTTCCCATTATAAGTGCTCTGACACTGAGCTATAGAGCCATTTTACCTTGCTTTCTAGATCAGTTTTATCAAGAGTTTGATTCCAAATATCCACAAAGATATTCTTTCCTTGAGAGGGGAAGGATTTTTTTTTCCTTTATGATCTTTAAATAGTTTAATCCTTCCCTAAAAGAGATCACAGTGAAAGTGAGCAGAGGACAAGCTACAGGCAGGGCTCCTTGGCTATGTCTACACTGGCAATTTAAGTAGACTTAAGGAGGCTTGAGTCAACTTAAATTAAGCTATGTCCATACTAGGCTTTCATTAAGTCGACTCAAGAAATTCCTTAAGTCGACTTAATAACTACCACTCATTAGGTCAACTTAAGCCTCCTTAGGTCGACCTAGCCCTTCCTTAGGTTGACCTAAGCCCAGTGTGGACGCATAAGTCCACTTTGTTAAGGGCAGTTAGGTCGACTTAACAAAGTGGACTAAGTCGACTTAAAGTGTTGCCACTTGTTAAGTCGACTTTAATAAGTTCAATTTTAAGTTGACTTAAAATTGACCTTATTAAAGTCAACTTAACAAAAGTTGACTTAACTTTTCTAGTGTAGACATAGCCCTGGATTTAAAAACTACTCCTGTAGGAAACTGGCTTCTGTGGCAGGAATTTCTATGACACATTTTACTGGTTTGTTTTGCTTTACTTTTTTTTCCTAGGGGAAATCATGTGTAAGGCTTGTGAACACTAGAAAAATGGTTTGAGATGACATGGTGCATTAACTGTTCTTCACTAACCACAACCATTGTCCTAATGTGGACACACTCCTGTGCCTTTTACCTCAGTTAAGCAGGTCCCACTGTACTGGAGGCTTCTCCTGCTAGTTGTGTGAACAAAGTGAGCAGAGCTTCCCTCAAGATCATGGGTGAGATAACCTAGCCAGACTGATATGATTAGGTAGCCTCTCTTCAAACATGGAAATTTTGTACAAAGGTAGCAGAGGGATTTGTTGTGTTTTCTTCCCTCTCATCCCCATTAAAGAGATTTTAACAAGGTTGACTTAACTTTTTAAGTGTAGACATAGCCAATGTGCCTCTTGGGATTCCTCAGGCCTAGTACAAGGTATACCCATTCTAGTCCATCCATTTCCAAATGTCAATGAAGCAATAGTTTTTGGTTCCCACCATCTAGTATTCAGTCCATATATCACTGATAATGTTTGTATTAGTTATTTTGGGGCCCCCCCTCTATTGTCATCTAGCTTTTCAAGCCACTCCCCTTGCTCCTGCTGTTGATGCCCTTCTGTCCACATCAGATTGTTTTCCTGCTCTGCCTTCAACTGTTCAGACTCAACCCCCAGGTTGACTACTACCTCACTTTCCATTTGCAGTCAGGAGGCTTCCTCTGACCTGCTGCTCACCATCATACATAGCCCTATGACTTTTCCCCAAGTCTGATTGTGTCTTTCTTTGGGCATCTATTTTTTCCCAGTTCACAGAGCATTTTACCAGCTAGAAGAAGACTTAGGTAACACAGTGCCTTCGCTAGGTCAGATATTGACCTAGGTCCAGGCCCCTCGCAGAATAACCTATGGCCCAGTCTTTTCTTGCCATCTCATTGAGGTAGTAAGGAAAGGTAGTGGATGCCTGGTAATGGTATGAACTTCTTGGCTTATTTTGTAGGAGCCCACCTTTCCAAACTGACCTCAGGGCAGGTAGCTGGGGTGGCAGTCATGATTTTTCATGGGAGGATTTTCTCACAAAATCTCACTGAACACTATAAAAATTGATGCTCAGTAATTTTTGAATTCTCTGGCTTGAGAAATGTTTGTCCCAAGTTAATGGGAAGAGGAAATGAAATAAAATGGAGATGCAGCTTGATTTATATTTTTCATTATTCTGATTCTTTTCTCTATCACAAAGGGCTGAGAGTTTCTACATGAAATACAAAACAGGTTACTGCTGGGCTGACAAAAATAATAGGCTAAGTTATTGGATTTTACGTTTTTTACAGGAGGGAACTAAGACAAATAAATATCTTCATTAAAAAAAAAAGGAAACAGATTATAAAGGGAAATGGAAAGGCTGTACAGAAAGTAGATGCTTTTTATTTCTCTGCTCCACCCAGCTTCATAACAAGGACTGAAGAGGTGCAGTGAAGAGATGCAATGTGGAGACAGTCACCATCCTATGGGGATGATACTGCTCATTTGTCCTCTATCTCAACTTTCTCCTGAGGCAAGAAGCACCTGTATAGGGTGAGGCAGTGATGACTGGAGTAAAATAGTACAAGGTTATCTTGGCAGACCAATAAAAAGCCCCTGAACCATTACTGATAACTGGAATCTCGATGATCATAGTTACTGCCAAAAGTAGCTAAATCAGTAGGTCTTAGCAGGCCAATGGAATGGCCTTAGCATATCTAAGCAAGAAGCCAGGAAGGGAGAAGGTAGGAAGGTTAAGAGAGAGTAAGGAGGGCGGAGGGGGGATGTTAACCCTCTGTCCTTCCTGATAAGATCTCTGTTGAAATTGCTGAGAAATGTGATTTGGAAAAACAGGAAGCTTATCCATCTGCTTTTGAAATGTGTATATCAGAGCCCCCAAGACATGCAGTCTCTGCAAAACCACATCTGTCTAATTAATGATTTGGGGAAACCTCTTGTTTAAACTTTGAAGTTGTTTGCTTAACAATTTTTTTGGACATGTTATTGTTACACTAAGGCTATGTACACACGATCACTTTATTGCGCGGTAAGGCTCCTTACCACGCAATAAAGATAGTAGCGTACACACGATCAATTTCCCTGTTGCGCGGCAACACCGTCTTGCCCCGCAACAGTTAAACCACTCAAATCGAGAGTGGTAGCATAACTGCGGAACAGCTGTTCCGCGGTAATGCTTGTGTGTACATTTTTTGTGAGTTAGACAGCCTCTGGAAATGTCCCAGAGTGCCAGTCAAGGCCACTCTGGGACACTGGAGCTGTTAAATATGTCAATTTCTCTGCTCTAGCTGAGCAGTGAAATTGACATATATGGGAGCTGCCGGGTTCAGCGGCTCCCCTGGACTGAGCTAGGAGGCTGGCCCGAACCGGCTGCCCAAGCCGGTTTGGGCCAGCCCCAGCTCAGCCCCGGGACTTCGGGTGGTGGCAGGGGCAAGCGCGGCAGCACCTAAATGGTGTTCATGAAGTGAGCCCTGAAGAGGCCATCAGCCCCATGCTTTCTCCCCTTATTTATTGAATTAGGCTATGTACACACGATAAAACTTACCCCGCAATAGCTTATTGCGGGACAAGGAAAGTGCTATAAATATAGAGCTTTCGTGTGTACACGTGTGAATGCTCCTTTGCGATAGAAGAGCAGTGCATGGTGGGCACCTGTCCCACCATGCACTGCCCACAGCCAGCCCTCTAGTCTAACTGTAGGGCTTCTGGTGGCGGCGGGGGCTGCATTACCAACCCCCACAGTCACCCGAAGCCCTGGGGCTGAGCTAGGGGGCTGGCCTGAACTGGCTGCCCTCGCTGGTTCGAGCCAGCCCCATAGCTCAGCTCCGGAGCTTTGGGTGGTGGCGGGAGCTGCGCACTTAAGCGCCGCAGCCCCTGCCTCTACCCAAACCCCTGGACTGAGCTAGGGGGCTGGCTCAAACCGGTGAGGGTTTGAGCCAGCCCCCTAGGTCAGCCCCGGGGCTTCGGGTGGTGGCAGGGGCAAGCGCCGCAGCTCCCGCTGCCACCCGAAGCCCTGCAGCTGGACTAGGGGGCTGGCCCGAACCGGCGAGGGCAGCCAGTTCAGGCCAGGCCCCTAGATCAGCCCCGGGGCTTCGGGTGATGGTGGGGGCTGGCAATGCAGCCCCCGCCGCCACCAGAAGCCCTACAGTTAGACTAGAGGGCTGGCTGTGGGCAGTGCATGGTGGGACAGGTGCCCACCATGCACTGCTCTTCTATCGCAAAGGAGCATTCACACGTGTACACACGAAAGCGCTATATTTATAGCACTTTCCTTGTCCCGCAATAAGCTATTGCGGGATAAGTTTATCGTGTGTACATAGCCTAATTCAATAAATAAGGGGAGAAAGAGTGGGGCTGATGGCCTCTTCAGGGCTCACTTCATGAACACCATTTAGGGTCTCCAAAGGCTGCTAAAAGGCCAATCAGACGGCTGCTGCTGTATCACTCAAGAGCCACTTGACCAAACTTTGGTAATTATTGAGGACTGGGTGTGTTTCACTGTCCAATTGCAGATGAGAGCAAGTGCTTGAGACTAAGTATAGTTTTAAGTGAGAACACTCTTGTGCTGTATTGTTTGTGCCAGCCATCTATCTGTCAAATGTCTGTGTCTCTGTTGCTTTATTTCCTGACACTACCTCACACAGAGTAAAGTTACCAAGAGCTTTGGATTGAAAGAATCCCGGGTAACAAACCATTTGCAGTTTGCACTGAATGGCAAATCTGCCGCAGCTGCACCTGTGAGGTTCTGGCAGTTCTGCACCCCTCAGGGGAGAAGATTCACACACAAATAGCTTTGTCATAGCCAGATGGCTTTTCTCCCTCCTGCCCATTCCCAAGAACTTCTCCCTGAATCAATGACTGGCTTTCAGAGCTTCTATTCTTCATGAGGCAACAAAGTAGTTCTTTCTCTCTCTCTTTGAGGAGGAGGGGACAAGGTGTCTATTCCCTCTTGGCAGGCTTTTTCTGAGGGAGGTGGTGGGGGAGGGGTTTCCAATCTATAAGGGTCTCTGGGCTACAGGGTGAGAGGGAATAATGTACTCATTCTCCCAATTGCAAATGAAGATTCATGGAATCCTCTTCCACTAAAATAGCTGCCAGCTGAGCTCAGAGCATGCCTCAGCTTTGACTAAGAGCTGCTGTTCCTGGTTTCTGCTCTGGTAGAACCATCAAATGATTGCAGCCAGGATAATTTACTATCTACCTGGCTGGGGGTGGGGAGCTACTATGAAAACAACTGACTGAGGTTAGCTAGCTCCCATATGAAGTAGTCCTCTCCCTTCTGACTTTTCTAGAATAAAAGTCACCACCACCAGAGCCCAGTAAAATACAGGGCATTTAGTGTGAGACACACATAGAGAAAGCACCATTAAATCAGCAGAGTCTGCTGAAGTGTTTTTGATATACTGGATAATTTGTTGAGGGAAAGAATGAGCCATATTGAGCCTATATGGGGTTAATCCTCTTGGGCTGCACCTGTCTGCAGGTTGCTTGTTTTGGGCCCATCAAGGTTAGATGGTCTGATTTCCAACAAGGCAGTCAACCACCCATTCATAAAGTCCTTTCTGACCTCCAGGTGGGCTTCCTGCAGTTCATTTTTTCCCTACTGAAAATATAGCCCACTTCTGCAAAGATATAGATCATTCTGCTCTTAGAAAGCCTTCAGTCTAGTGACATTTCAGATGGTCTGACAAATCCCTCTGTCAGATGGTAAAAGGCCCGGGAGGCAGGAAATGTGTATTTTCTACATTGACAGATTTCTCCAGGTTGGCGAATTAATTTCAGTTTTCAGTCCCTTCCCCTTAGCAGAGATTCCCAGTTCTGTGTCAAATGGTATAGTAACTATTTTGTGAGATACACTGCAATCCATCAGAAGCCAAGCTGAGACCCAACACCTGATTTAGGGCTGCAAGCTAGATCACAACAGAGGACTCCAAATCTCAAGCCTGAGGCTTTGTCTTTGAAACTATCTAGTGCCTCTGTTGTCTGCTGCTCATTTTATTTAGAATTGTCTTCAGTGTTAGGGCACCTAAGGGATTGAACTAATAAAGGAAGGAGAGACAAATGCTTCTGTGAATCCTGTAAATGCAGAACTAAACGGAACTGAAAATTCAACATATACTTATAATTCTCCTTCCTTTGTATATTTCTTCAACAAAACTCCACAGAGGGTGACTCGAGAGTTTGCAAGAATAATATTCAGGATAAGAGACAGAGTTATTGTGTGTGACATTCAATCTCAAACCTCCATTCCAATCCAAAGTGCTGTTCAGTTCAACCATGCTCACATCCTTTTACCTGTGATAACAAGGAACGTTCACCACCTGTGTTTGGGAACTAGCATTTATTTCTGTATTGACCAATGAAGATGAGTATTCATTGTCATTTGTTAGTTTCACTCCACTGCTCAGGAAGCAGAAACAGTGCCATATGACTTAGGTGTCCAACTGAATGTCACGAGTAAGTATAACCAATGGCCAAAGTTCATAAGCAACCCACAGCAACAATTCAGTGAATACATATGTATAAGTATACGTGAAATCACAGCCAAAGTGAGAGTTCAGGGGAACATGTCTGTCTTAACATTTTACTATTTTGTTTATTTCTTTCTTCAATGCAGCTATAGGACTAATATATTCTCATTCTTGAGTTACCTGGGTTTTGTTTTGGTTATTTTTTGTAATGTGGATGCATTATTGGTTGTGGAACAAATACATATTTATATATACAATATACATTAGCTGCAGGAGGCAAGATTTCATAATCAAACTTACATTTGAACTGCTGACCACCTGAAGCATTTTGCCTGGCCTCCAAATTGGCACGGCAAAGTTGCCAAGTGAAATGAGTGGTAGTGCTGATGTGCAGCCATTCATGCTTAAGTCGACTTAAGGAAATTTAAAGCCGACTTTATTAAACCTAGTTTTAAGTCAACTTTGCTGGCTAAGTCGACTATATTAAGTCGACTTAGCCAGTGTGGATGCAGATTAGTCCTAAATCAACTTTAAGTTGATTTAAAGGGCCTCAGGGTTCCCCCACTGACCCCCCTGCCAACGTGGCTGGCACAGCCAGAGCCTGGCGTTCTCGCCCACAGGGCAGGACACAGCCCTGCCCACCCCATTCCTATGCCCTGCCAGTGTCTCTGTCCTGCTCAGCCTCCTTTGTACCCAGGTACAATGGGGCAAATGCTGAGCCCCCTGGCACTTTGCAAGGGGTGCCCCTCCCCCACCCCACCCCCGTCACCATGGACCAATCCCAGGTCTACCTATCCCCTACAAGTCAACTTAGGCGTCCAGTGAGGATGCTCTAAGTTGATTTGGCAAGGTCCACTCTAAGTCGACTTAATTTTATAGTGTAGACATGCTAAGTTGACTTATTTTGACAAGTGTAGACATAGCCTTAGATAGCTGAAATCTAGCAGAGCAATGAAGTTATTTTTTCTATTATAAGACAAACATTTACATTGTTTTGTCTATCGACAGCACAGAGTCTTTGCAATCAGTGGGGCTGTCTTCTGGATACTGTGCTTTATAAACATAATGTTGTTCAATACTGGTAATATACAGTATACAAAGGCTGACATCCCCATTGTGATGGGTGCTGCACAAACACTGACTATTTCCAATCCTTTATCTGAAGGATTTACAATCTAACAATTAGCAGAATGTTGTATAAAATATCTTCAGAAATGGGGATAATGGAACAATGCTTGTGGGCTTACATTTTCCTTTTTCACTCACCCAAAGCCCCAGTTCATGGCTTTTACATGGGGTTTTTTTGTGGGGAAATGGAGACAGTTATCCCAGAACCTGTCCTCATGATTCTTTTGTGGAACCTGCCTCAGATCAAGTCTTCTTTGGGCTGCAGATGGGAAGGGTTCTCTTCTCCTCAAGCCTAAGGTTCCTGACTCTTCGGGTGCATCTACATTGGCAACTTAGGTCAACCTGCACAAAGCTGTGTCCACATTGGGCTTCCTTAACTCGACTTAATAACACCACCTCTGAAGTTCGACTTAACGCTTAAGTCAACTTCTTAAGTCAACTTAAGTCAGTGTGGATGCAGAGTAGCCCTAAGTCAACCTAAGTGGCCTCCAGGCTGGGGACAAGGGAGCGGGGCTCCCTTGTCCCCGGAGAACCCTTGCTCCCGCTCCCTTACCCCAAGCACCGCAGCTCTCAGTCGACCTAGCAACTGCCAGTGTGGCCATAGGCAGTCGACTTAAGTTTCTAGTGTGGACTGTCCAAGTCGACTTAACAAAGTCAACTTTAAGTCGACTTAAGTGGACCTTGTTAAGTCGACTTAGCTTTATAAGTGTAGACATAGCCTTAGAGTTTGCCCAAGCTGATGGGGGCTCCTTCCCACCAGTCACTTTCTTGATCCTTGCTGGGAAGGATATGTCCAGTAACTGGAAATTCTATTTGCGCTATTCTATTTGAAGCAGTCCAGGTTTATTAGCTGGTTCACTGAGCAGCTGCAAGAAGTTCTGATTAGCTGCACTTCCACAAGATTGTCAAATGTTTGCGTGGATAGATTCTTATTTTACTAGAATCCATTCATGTATCAGTAGAAGTAACCTTTACAGGATTGAGTGGGAAGGGGTGGAACTGTCCCTTTCAGGGACAATATTGCAAAATTAGCTGGGTATGTTATATATATTTCTGCACTGTCCTCTGATGCATCATCTTGACAGCTACTGCAGCCTGTAAATTGGACCAAAACAAGATGGATGAGCTGATCCAATATGGCAAAACCTATATTCTGATGTTTTCTCCACCTAAAACGCTTTAAACCAATAATATATTTTAAAAAGAAATTGGCAAACTGGTTCACCTAAAACTTTCAAGGAAGACTAATCTATTTGGTGCCTCAAGGAAGTCCAACAAAACCACTGGCTTCTTTAAATTGTCCCACATGCCTTTGAGCTTTTTAGTTTCAGCAGGGACTGAAAATAAAATCTGTCCCAAAAACCTGATCCAATCTAATATTTAAATGAAAGATGTTCAGAGAAACAGCCTACATTTTGATACTTATCTGACCCTAAATGCTAAAATGTACCAAATTCATCATGACTTAAAATTCCACATGGAAAATATTCAGGCTTCATCTATGGTACACCTTGCAAACCAATTCATCTCAAGTGAGTCATTTGTTTTCTCTGAAGTCTTTATTATTGGCAGTGTGAGTCAGGAGATTGAACATACACCCAAGAGCTTGACTCTTCTGAGTTCTAATCCTAACTGCGCTATACACTTGCTGTATGACCTTAGGCAAATCATTTATGCTTGAGTCCTTGCTTTAAAGTGGGGAAGAATTATATTTAGACATTTCACCCTGTGGAGATGAAATAATTATTGTGTACACCAAGATCTGAAAATGTAACGCTGCACACAAATACTGAGTATTATTGTCACCAGGCTATAAAAGCTGGAAGCAAACTAACAATGAATGCAGAAACTGTGGCCTGAAACCAATAATTTTAATGAAAAGAACAATTTCACCCCAACGTAGGTGGTGTATCAGCAAGATTCATAGAAGTTCAGACCACACCAGTTGAAATGTTTCCCTGATATTTAAAGAGAAAAAAAAAACACCAAATGAATTAGTTGTTTGTTAAATCAACTAAAAATTCCTTAGCTGTGTTTGCAATGCAAGGATTATACCGCACTAAGGGTACATCTACACTGGAGCAATAGGTTGATTTAAGGAAGATTAAGTCGACCTACAGACCACTGCATCCACATTGGGCACTTATTAAGTTTACTTAAGCACTTCCTTAGGTTGACTTAACAACACCACCTCTGAAAGTCGACTTAACGCTTAAGTTGACCTTATTAAGTCAACTTAAGCCTGTGTAGATGGGGAAAGCCCTTAAGTTGACCTAATTGGCCTCCAGGCCTCCAGGCCCAGCTACCACAATACACCACTCTTCCATCGACCTAGCACCTGCCACTGTGGATGCAAGTGATTGACAGGAGTTTTCAATGTGGGCTCTCTAAGTCGACTTAACAAGATCGACTTAAAGTCGAACTTGTTAAGTTGACTTAAAAGAGCCTCCAGTGTAGACATACTCTACATTAGCACAGGGGTTGCTGGAAATAACACTAACTGGAAACTGTTTATAAACAAAATCCAGATGGCCTATTTGCATTCTCTGGGATGAGAGAAATGGAAAGAATAAACCAACAGCACTAATATGACAGGGCAGGGATGATAGCTCTGTCTGTGTGTTTGTACAGTACCTGTCACAATATGGCCCAATTTTGAGTGACCTATTTGTCTAGCTATGTACTTTTATCCTCATTCAGATCCCCACACCTTGCCTTACCAACAATGTGGTTTAGTCAGCAATTGGTTGGGAGATAGGAGACCAGGGGTTGACTCCTGGCTCTGCCACTGCCACTGATATGCTGTGTGACTGAACAAATCACGTCATATCTCTGTGCCTCTGTTTCCCCCTCCCCCTTGGTGTGTTTAGACTGTTTAGATCCTTGGCAAGGGAGTGTCACTTGCTATGTGTTTGTACCTCATCCCACAAGGGCCCCCATTCTTAGCTGGGACCCCTGGGCACTTCTGTGGTACAAATTATAGTAATCTAGCTCATGGGATCAAGGAAGTTCCCTCTTCAGCAATGAGGAAAGGTGGACAAGAGAAATGGAAAATTTATTCTTCTAACTAACTGCAGGCATGTGATTAGCAAGGTAGTCAAGCAACTGTTTTTAATATATACTTTTTAAGCTGACAGTGTCTCTTTAAATTCTTATACCACAGAACATGGGAATAGTGACCTAAACATCTGGCTCAAAATATACCGGATTTCTGTGACCACTAAGGGATGTTCTCTTGTCATCATGCTGCACGTGATGGCCATTTGAAATGTCAGAGCACCTGAAAGATAACAGTTATAGAACTCTGATCCTCCTGCTGCTAAAGCACAGGCCTCCCTACAGAGTGAACTAAAGGGAAATCTCCCCTGGCATTTAGTAGTACAGGAACAACTGTACAAATGATCAGCTCTGATTTCTTAAAGGCTAGCAGTGGACATGAAAACAAGCCAATACATTGCAATTCCTGCAGTATTGTTGACTACACCAATTCTATGGGTAGATTTTACATGCATCTCATTCTAAATGCAGTTTTGTCAACAAGTCAGGGAAACAAAATGAATGCCTTTGTAAATGACAGCATCATCCCAACAGAAATGCTCCACTTGGCAAAGATAAGTCAAGCATCCCCGAAGGGAAGCAGAGAGACTCCTGAAATCTCACAGTGCTGGTTGCTTTTGAAAAGGCTGTTTATTAAAAAAAAAAAAAGAAAAAAAAGTGGTTTACAATATTTTATATCAGTTATTTCTATTTCCCACTTGACTTGGCTAATGAGTGTCACGATTCCATTATTAAATTTTGAAAAATATAGAATAATTTACTGTCTGTGCTTCAGTAAATAGGCCAATATTAATTGAACTAATGTATAGATGTCAGGAAAATGGCTATTTTTGCTTTGCTAAGATCAACACTTTCATGATTTATCCTGTAGTATTTTAGTCACTGAACCTGTCACCTTTGCCTGATGTGTAGGGAACATAAAGAAGGGCTCCAAAAAAGGAAGAAAGAACTCTTCTTGAAGTTCTGTCCTGTGTTTCTCTCAGAAGGTGAGGAGGCTGAAGCTTAAAAGAACTGTCAAACCATGCTTCTAGTCAGGATGCAAAAAAAAAAAAAAGATCAAAAACACTGACATATGTTCCTGATTAAGAAACCAAGGACTGCTGAATACTGTGGATGAGTCGGGTTTCCCTGACAGCAACAGAAACACACGAGAGACAGAACCTATCCTTTTGTGCAGCTAAATAATTTGAAAGAAAGAAAACAAGTACCTCAGCTAATCTGCCTCCTCAAAAACTTTTGAAATGTTACATATGATGTTAGTAATCTTCTCAGCCAGCAGGAATTCAAAGGCACGTATCTGTAACCTTTAACTCTCATCTTCTAATTACGCTTTTACCTTTAGCTGTTTATCAGCTCCACACATCCCCTGATGCAGACAAATGCTCTTGGAGGCTTGAAAAGCCATTTTGAGAAAAGGACATTTTAAGAGTGCAAGGAAGTCTATCTGTTTTGGCTTATTATACAATCTGCTTGTAGCTGCACACTTGCTTGTTCAGTAATTCTAACAATATGCCAACACTTACATCCAAAACCTAGCTAGGTTGACCATATTGTGGCCTCTATGCAGGAAGAGACTCCCTACACCCCACACAGAGGCTAGGTAATCTGAAGGCCAGGAAGTTGCTGAGTTTCCTCTAATGGCTCCAAAGGAGACCCTTGGTTTTCTGTCCTCACAGAGTGGTTTGGGATTTGGTTCCCCAGACCTATAGATCTCAAAACCATCCATCCATCCATGGGAGCTTTGGAGACAATCTATACCTTCAAGTTAGTGGCACGGCTATGAGTACCCAGATGGTCCCACAGTATGACAACATTTTTACGGTTGACCTAGAACATTGCTTCCTCAAATCTCACCCACAAGTACCTATCCTTTACCCATGCTACATTGATGACATTTTCACCATCTGGACCCCTGGGAAAGAGTCCCTTGAAGAATTCCACTGGGACTTCAACAACTTCCACCCCCCCATCAACCTCAGCCTGGACCAGTCCGCACAAGAAATCCACTTCTTGGACACCACAGTATGAATAAGGGATGGACATATTAACACCACTCTATACCGAAAACCAACTGACCACAATACATACCTACATGCCTCCAGCTTCCACCCTGGACATATTACATGATCCATTGTCTATAGCCAAGCCTTGTGATACAAGCGGGTTTGCTCCAATCCCTCAGACAGAGACAAACACCTACAGGACCTTTACCAAACATTCCTAAAGCTACACTACCCACCTGGGAAAGTGAGAAAACAGATCAACCAAACCAGATGGGTACCCAGAAGTCACCTTCTACAGGACAGACCCGGCAAAGAAAACAACAGAACAACACTGGCCACCACCTACAGCCCCCAGCTGAAATCCCTCCAACACATCATCAAAGATCTACAACCTATTCTGGAAGATGATCCCACACTCTCCCAAGCCTTGGGAGGCAGACCTCTTCTTGCTTACAGACAGCCCCCCAACCTGAAGCAAATAGTTAGCAGCAACCGGACACCATACTACAAGAACACTAACCCGGGTACTTATCCCTGCAACAAACCCCGTTGCCAACTCTGCCAGCACATCGACTCTAGTGATACCATCACAGGTCCCAACCACATCAGCTACACAATCAGGAACTCATTCACCTGCACCTTTACTAATGTTATATATGCCATTATGTGCCAGCGATGCCCCTCTGCCATGTACATCGGCCAAACCGGACTCCCCTTACGCAAGAGAATAAATGGACACAAATCAGACATAAAAATGGTAACAGTCCTGTGGCACTTTTAAAGACTAACAAATTTATTTATCGCATGAGCTTTCGTGGGAGAAAATCCCACTTCGTCTGATGCTTTGAAGATGTAACTTTTCCCCCACGAAAGCTCGTGTGATAAATAAATCTGTTAGTCTTTAAAACTGCCACAGGACTCTGTTGTCTTTCTACAATAGACTAACACGGCTACCCCTTTGGAATAAAAAATGGTAACATCCATAAACCGGTAGGAGAACACTTCAATCTCCCTGGACACTCAGTAGCGGACTTGAAAGTTGCCATACTCTTATAAAAAAAACTTCAAAAGCGGAATCCACCGTGAAACTGAAGAGCTGGAGCTCATTTGCAAACTTGACACAATCAGACTGGATCTGAACAGGGACTTGGAATGGTTAGCAATAGTTGTCGGTCTTCACTCATTCTCAGCTTCTATTCAACTGGTGTGGATGAGCCTCTCCTGTCCCATTGAAGTGACTTTGTCAGCACTTGCTATTATTATGCAAGTCATAGAATCATAGAATCATAGAATCATAGGGTTGGAAGGGACCTCACGAGGTCATCTAGTCCAACCCCCTGCTAAAAAGCAGGACCACTCCCCCTAAATTATCCCAGCAAGAGTTTTGTCTAACCGAGCCTTAAAAATCTCCAAAGATGAGGATTCTACCACCTCCCTAGATAGCCCATTCCAATGCTTCACCACCCTCCTAGTGAGAAAGTTTTTCCTAATATCCAACCTTGACCTCCCCAGCTGTAATTTGAAACCATTGCTCCTTGTTCTGTCCTCTGTTACCCTCGAGAACAGCCTAGCTCCCTCCTCTTTGGAGCAACCCTTCAAGTAGTTGAAGGTTGCTATCAAATCTCCCCTCAGTCTTCTCTTCTGTAGACTAAATAAGCCTAGTTCCTTCAGTCTCTCCTCATAAGTCATGTGCCCCAGCCCCCTAATCATTTTTGTTGCCCTCCGCTGGACTCTTTCTAATTTGTCCACATCCTTTCTGTAGTGGGGAGCCCAAAACTGGACACAGTACTCCAGATGCGGCCTGACCAGTGTCGAATAGAGGGGAATTATCACATCCCTCGATCTGCTGGCAATACTCCTACTGATGCAGCCTAATATGCCATTGGCCTTTTTGGCAACAAGGGCACACTGTTGGCTCATATTCATCTTCCCGTCCACCATAACTCCCAGGTCCTTTTCCACAGCACTGCTACTTAGCTGATCGGTCCCCAGCCTGTAGCAGTGCATGGGATTTTTCCGTCCTAAGTGCAGGACTTTGCACTTGTCTTTGTTGAACCTCATGAGGTTTCTTTCGGCCCAGTGTTCCAATTTGTCCAAGTCTCTCTGGATCCTGTCCCTGCCCTCCAGAGTATCTACCATTCCCCCCAACTTGGTGTCATCCACAAACTTACTAAGCACGCAGTCTATTCCATCATCAAGATCATTAATGAAGATGTTGAATAGAACCGGCCCCAGGACCGATCCCTGGGGCACTCCACTCGTTACCGGTTGCCAACCAGACATCGAGCCATTGATTCCTACCCGCTGAGCCCGTTGATCTAACCAGTTTTCGATCCACCTTACGGTCCACTCATCCAACCCATACTTCCTTAACTTGCCAACGAGAATGCTGTGGGAAACCGTATCAAAAGCCTTGCTAAAGTCAAGGTATATCACATCAACGGCTCTTCCCGCATCCACAAATCCAGTCATCTCATCATAGAAGGAAATCAGGTTGGTCAGGCACGATTTGCCCTTGGTGAATCCATGTTGACTGTTCCTGATCACTCTATTGTCCTCCAAGTGTTTCAGGATGGATTCCTTGAGGACCTGCTCCATGATTTTCCCAGGGATTGAGGTGAGGCTGACCGGTCTGTAGTTCCCCGGATCCTCCTTTTTCCCTTTCTTAAAGATAGGTACTATATTTGCCTTTTTCCAATCCTCCGGGACCACCCCCGTTCGCCACGAGTTCTCAAAGATAATGGCCAGCGGCTCTGCAATCACTTCCCCCAACTCCCTCAGCACCCTCGGATGCAGTTCATCCGGCCCCATGGACTTGTGCACATCCAATTTCATTAAGTGTTCCCTAACCTGACTTTCCATCACTGAGGGCCACTCTTCTCTCCAGTCCGCGTTACCCCGTGTAGTAGTCTGGGAGCTGGCCCGCCCTGTGAAGACTGAAGTAAAAAAAGCATTGAGTACTTCAGCCTTTTCCGCATCATCCTCCACGAGGATGCCTGCCCCATTCAGTAAGGGACCTACACCACCTCTGATCCTTTTCTTGTTGCTGATATACTTATAGAACCCCTTTCTGTTATCCTTCACATCTCTTGCTAGCTGCAACTCCAATTGTCCTTTGGCCTTTCTGATTTGATCCCTGCAGTCCCGAGCAATATCTTTATACGCCTCCCTTGTCATCTGTCCAAGCTTCCACTTCTTGTAAGCTTCCCTTTTATGTTTCAGCTCCCCGCAGAGTTCCCTGCTAAGCCACGCTGGTCGCCGTCCACATTTGCTGTTCTTTCTGCACATCGGAATGTTATCTTCCTGTGCCTTTAACAGGGTTTCTTTAAAATACAGCCAGCTGTCTTGGACACCTTTCCCCTTCAGATCAGCTTCCCATGGGACCCTGCCCATCAGCTCCCTAAGGGAGCCAAAATCTGCTTTTCTGAAGTCCAGGGTGTGTGTTCTGCTTCTTTCCTTCCTTCCATTGATCAGGATCCTGAACTCTACCATCTCATGGTCGCTGCTGCCCAGGTTGCCATTTACTTCTACTTCCCCAATTAATTCTTCTCTGTTTGTGAGCAATAGGTCTAGAGGTGCAAGGCCCCTAGTTGGTTCCTCCAGCATTTGTACTAGGAAGTTGTCTTCAATACTCTCCAAAAACTTCCTGGATCGCCTGTGCACTGCTGTATTATCTTCCCAGCAGACATCAGGATAATTGAAGTCCCCCATAAGAACCAGGGCCTGCGACGATCTGGAAACTTCTGTTAGTTGTCCATAGAACGCCTCATCCACCTCCTCTTTCTGGTCTGGTGGTCTGTAGCAGACACCCACCACAACATCCCCCTTGTTGCATTCTCCCCTAAACTTAACCCACAGACTTTCAACCATCTTGTTTCCACTTTCATAGTGGAGCTCTGAGCAGTCATACAGCTCTTTTACATATAAAGCTACTCCTCCCCCCCTTTTTCCTTGCCTGTCCTTCCTGAACAATTTATATCCATCCATGGCAGTGCTCCAGTCATGCAAGTTATCCCACCACGTTTCTGTTATTCCAATTATATCATAGTTCCTTGTCTGTGCCAGTACTACCAATTCTTCCTGCTTGTTTCCCAGGCTCCTCGCATTTGTGTACAGGCACCTAAGATACCGGGCCCATTGCCCTACTTTGCCCTGTCGATTCGCCCTCCTGTCGCATCTTCCCCCTTGCAATTTCTCCCGGTGTCCTCCTTCCCCACTCGCCTGAGGTATTATGACTTTATCAAGAAATAAACAATTATTTGACCCCAGCCCCCAGTTCCAACTACCCTCTCTTTTATTCCTGCTGTTACAGCCCCAGCACCCCCCAAGTTCCATCCCTTCCCCCAGGTTTCCCTCAGTTTCACTTACCTGTGGGTCTTGGTCATCTTCCCCCTTCGGACCTAGTTTAAAGCCCTCCTTACCAGGTTAGCCAGTCTGCTTCCAAATATGCTCTTTCCCTTCCTGGATAGGTGGAGTCCGTCTCTGCCTAGCAGTCCTTCTTCCTGAAACAGCACCCCATGGTCGAGGAAGCCAAAGCCCTCCTGGTAACACCATCTCCGCAGCCAGGCATTCACCTCCAGGATGCATCTGTCTCTGCTCGGGCCCCTACCCTTGACCGGGAGGATCGAGGAGAACACCACCTGTGCACCGAACTCCTTCACCCGTGCTCCCAGAGCCCTGTAGTCACCTTTGATCTGCAGAGGGTCACCTCTCGCAGTATCATTGGTTCCCACATGGATGAGTAGCATGGGGTAGTAGTCAGAGGGGCGGATGATTCTCGACAATCCCTCCGTAACGTCTCGGATACGGGCGCCTGGCAGGCAGCATACCTCCCGAGAAGCCTTATCTGGGCGACAGATGGGTGCCTCCGTCCCCCTCAGAAGAGAGTCCCCAACCACCACAACCTGACGTTTTCTCCTGGGTGTGATGGTTGTGATCCTCCCAACCTCGGGGGTGCACGGCTTCTCCTCTTCCATATCATCTCCCGTCTGTAGTGCTGCGTAGCGGTTCTTTACCACAACGGAGGGTGGGATGGGAGCAGGGGTGGAGCACTGTCTGCTGCCAGAAGTAACCAGCTGCCAGTGTCCACCCTCTGCTTGAGCCATCCCATCCTTCTCCGAGGGTGTGGCAGCAGTCCTTTGCCTCTGGATAGTTTCCTCATCCTTGAATGTTTCCTCATGGATGCTATCCAGGAACTTCTCCAGGGCATGGATACTCCTGAGCCTGGCCACCTCCTCCTGTAACTCCCCCACCTGCTTCCTGAGAGATTCCACCAGGAGACACCTGTCACATTGAATGATCTCCCCAGCCTGACCATCTGAGAGTGGGAAATGCAGGCCACAGTCCTTGCAAGTCCACGCCAGGATCTGGGTAGAGATATCCATGGTCAGTATGTCTGTCTGGATACAGGCGCAGGTGGAGGAGACAGTAGCAGTGCTGGCACAAGCGGTGCGGGTCCTCTTCACCATAGTAACTACACAAAACACAAACTTCCCACCAACTCCCTCGCAAACTCCCCTGTTTGCAGTCCCTGTTCACAAGCTCCCCCTGGTCGCTCAGCCACTGGCTTTTAAGGCCTTCTCTGCCTGGGTCAGCCCTTGCCCCTCGTTAAGCACACAGGGGAAGGGTGATCACAAGGCTGATTGAGCTGAGCAGGGCTGAGCAGAGAACAATGGTACAAACAGCCCCCAGACAATCACACAATCACAATCCCAACTCACACAGTAACTGACAATTCACAGAAATCACCTGTGGGAAAAAAAGACACAAGCACAAGCACACACAGTCAGCAATTCACTCTCTCCCTTGCTTCTTCAGCAAGGGGATCTCCTTCGCCTCCTTCTCAGGGCTTCTCCTTCTCCTTCCCTCGCAAACTCCCCTGTTTGCAGTCCCTGTTCGCAAGTCCTCCTGGTATGTGTGTGTATATATATATATATATACCTCTCTACTGTTGATTCCATTTCATGCACCTGATGAAGTGGGTTGGAGCCCACGAAAGCTTATGCCTGAAGAAATTTGTTAGTCTTTAAGGTGCCACAGGACTCTCACTTTTTGCTGATTCATCAATGATTTTTTTCTTAAATGTGTCTTGGGATCACTCAAGATAAAAGGTACAATATATCTGTATGGTATATTTTTGTATGCTGTAGCTGTGTTGGTCCCTAGATATTAGAACAAGAGTGTGGGTGAGGAATATCTTTTATTAAACCATCTTCTGTTGGTGAGAGAGACAAGCTTTGTGAGGTTACACAGATCTCTTTTAAAAATAAGTTGATCCAGTGAAAGGTACAAACTCACCTACTTGGTCTCTTAGGTTTACTATTTATTTATTTATTATCCTGCATGAGTGAGAGCCTCCTGTTAATCAGCGGGTTGAAGAATGGAAGGTCCATTTTCCAGGTAAGTGTCCAAGGCAAATGTGAGCGTGCATAAAATGCATAACGAAAATAATGTTATTGCAAGAATCACAAGTTGACAGTAACATGCTGCTGTCAAAGTGCTATCTCCATGAATTAATCTTCCCTTTCATCTCTGGATTTACCATACCAGTTCAGTTGGGAATACAATTATGATTGAATTGAGAGCCTTTTACACTCATTCCTCATGCTACAACATAATACACACTTTTATTGCCCACATTTTCTCTGTGTGTATCTTATTAGGAATCACAGAATTTGTCTTATAGTTGACTGCAGGAAATCAATAAGAAGTAACATCTTTTAAAAGTTTAGAGGGCCTGGAGGATTTTCATAAAACACACCAATGAATATATTAAAGGCTACAGTACACACACAAAAACACTGTGCCAGTCGCTGGTGCTAAATGAAAACTTCTGCATATTCACTTTAATGTGTTATCCATACATTGTCCTAAAATAACTCAGTTCTTTCTTCATTAAAAACAGCTTTGATTTGCCATTTATACTGTGGAAATTAAAATCAGGACTGGAGACATTGTGGTTTATTTGGGGGATGAAGAAATTTGATCAGTTTACTATCAAGATAAAACTATTTCCATGATCCTAACCAGGATTTTGGGATCACTGAACTGGAGATGCTGAAGATCTCATCTAGTCTTTGCAAGTGAATTCTGAGGCAGGGTATTTTGGAGAGGTAAGTCAGCTTTGTATACACATCCAGCCCAGTGTAATGCACTGAATAAAGCTGCCAGTTCAGTTCTTTAAATGAATACTCCAAGTGTCTTAATTAAAAAATCCCAGTGATTTGGAAAATGAAGTAATGGGGGGGAAACTTCCTTCTTTCCTCAGCATAGTATTGTTAAACAATGTTGCCCTGCCAAGTGGGAATTGAAACACATGAAACTGCAGACTATTTTGGATTTCCTTTCCTGTCAAGGTTATCAGTTTCTTCATTTTCCCCGAAAGCATGTATGATGGCACAGAACTCTTGGGGTACCACCTGGCAACTGAGATACCTCCCTCTCCCTGCTGTGAATGCCTCAATGAACTTCTAAAGCCACTCACAAATCAACAATAGAAAAACTCCAGCCGGCTCTCAGCCTAAAATGACACCATCAACCCTGATCAAAAACCTTGACCAGTGGAAATTATTATCCAGTTCCCCTTCCCCCAAAGTGCAAAAAACATGCATCAGCTTCTGTTACTGAGCAATTTGTCTAAACATCTCATTGAAAGAAACATTGGTTAAGATAAAACATTAAACAAGTTTATTAACTACAGAAAAATAGATTGTAAGTGATAAGTGGCAAATATAAAGAAATTAAATAAACATAAGATCACAACCGACCACCTTACAACAAGAACACTAATCCAGGAACTTATCCTTGCAACAAACCCTGGTGTCAACTCTGCCCGCACCTCGACTCCAGTGATACCATCATAGGTCCCAACCACATCAGCCACACCATCAGGGGCTCATTCACCTGCACATCCACTAATGTGGTTTATGCTATCATGTGCCAGCAATGTCCCTCTGCCATGTACATCGGCCAAACCGGACTGTCCTTACACAAAAGGATAAACAGACACAAATCCGACATAAAAAATGGCAACATCTATAAACCTGTAGGAGAACACTTCAACCTCCATGGACAGTCAGTAGCTGACCTGAAAGTTGCCATACTTCAAGAAAGAAACTACAAAAACAGACTTCAGCGTGAAACTACAGAGCTGGAGCTGATTTGCAAGCTTGACACAATCAGACTGGGTCTGAATAGAAACTTGGAAGGGTTAGCTCATTACAAAAAGTAATTGTCCCTGTTCACACATTTATCAACAGGTGTGAATAGGCCCCATCTGCTCTCTGAACTGACTTTGCCAACACTTGCCCTCCTCCATCCTGGCATGTGTATATACCTCTCCTCTGTGATTTCCACTTCATGCATCTGATGAAGTGGATTATAGCCCACGAAAACTTATGCCAAAGAAAATCTGTTAGTCTATAAAGTGCCACAGAACTCTCGTGTTTTTTCTTTTTTGTTTGTTTTTTAAATGTAAGTTCTACACACTAACAAGCCTATCAACGTCTGTCACTCCTGTTTGCTGGTACAAGCTGTTTCTTAAACACAGGCTGAGTAGCCTTTCCTACTTGGGACTTCCACCCCCTTTTTCCAAGTACTTTTGTCTTCCAGACAGCTCTTCAGGTGTTCAGCTGAATGGGAGTGGACAGCGGAGCCAAGTGTTGATGTCACACACACACAGTTTTATAGCCTGTTTCAGCTTGCTAGAATAAGCCATGCATGTGACATGGAGGATGAGTCCTATTGGTCAAAACATTCCTTTGCAAACCTGCATCCTACAGTGAACCTCACTGTAAGCAATCCCCGGTAGCAGCATCTATCTTTGAGGGGCCATTACCACTTCTGGTCACTTCACTGTTGTACCTGAAGAGCTGGTTTAGATGGTTCCCATCTCACAATACTTTCTAATAGAATTTGCATTAATATTTTATAACTGCATGCTATGGTAGCACATACAATCCGACAAGATATTAATGTGTAGCATATCAAGATTTTGTTACAATAATGCCACACAACGCATACTTTGTACACAACACACCATATTTACATGGTGAATGTGGAGTTTCTGGGGTGTTAATTTCAGACATGGTATCACAGTATGCTATTAGGAGACCAAAAAGTAGTACAATTTCCCTTTATCCTGTTTGTCATATTTATTTATAACTGCAGTCATACTGCTTAGGTACGCTGACCTAAAGCTGGTTGGAAACTTTTCAACAAAATGTATTTTCGTCTGAAAATGCTGAATCATTGAAACCAAAACTTTTCACGGAAATGTAGTGGTTTTGATTAAACTTTAGTCAGTGAAGTTTCTTAAACCTGGGGTGAAATTTCTGGCCTGAAAGAGAGAGAGAGAGTGCGCAACTATCTCCCATCACCCAATAGGCTGATAGTTGTTGCACTCATCTGGTATATTTTTAACATGTTTATTGTGGTAGTGCTTAAGGGCCACCCAAGAATAGGATACTATTGTGTTAGGAGCTGTACAACCACACAATAGAAGATGGTCTCTTTCTCAAAGAGTTCACAATCTAAATAGAGACAACAAACACAGGATGTGAGGAAAGGTAAAACACACAAGCAGAGTGAACAATTGGACGGCAACAAAGTCCATTAAAAACTGTAGAAAGTTCTCTGAATGTCTAGAATCAAAATGTCCTTCCTTTGACTGTATCACAAACTGGCTAGTCTTTAAGATTCATCAAGCTCAGCCTTGCCTGTGACCTAGCAGTTAACCACCAGCTGATTTTGATTGGAGCTCAATTTCAGTTAGTGATCCCTGCTGTGAAAGGGTGTGGTAGGATGACACAAAGTGTGTGTGTGTTTGTTTGTGGGGAAGGGAGGGAGCACGGATGGGGAGAAAGAATAGAACTCAGTGAGGTAGAAGACTTGGGAGCAAAGAATTCTTTTCTGGGGGAAGGTCTGGTGAAGGCAGACTGGACAGAACCATAGAGAGCAGGCTAGGATCCTTTGGGAGGTTTAGAGATAGCGTGGAAGAAGTAGGAAGGTCCCAAATGAAACTGCCAGAGTCACCAGGGAGGGGAAGCAGTGGGAAACCTATTAGGAAGAAGGGCTTCTGGGCTTCTGCTTTGGGAGGCAGAACTCAGCCAAAGATATAAAAAAGAAAGTTTGTAGTTCCTGGAAGGAGAAGTAAAGAATGGAAACTTTGACATAGCTGGCGAGGGGAAAAAAGGTCTTTTGGCTGGATATTGATTTGAATTATTTGCTCAGACTTTCATTACCCCCAGAAGTTCACAGAACTGGAAAAAAGTGACTTGGATGGAGAGCTGGGGCTGGGAAGTTGTGCATGGAGACAGGTCATCATAGACCCAAGGAGGCAATCACCAGAGGATATTAGAGGTGAAAACCTCTGCACACCATGATGTGACAGAAGGGGGTGCTATGGTGGTGAGTTGAACTATTTATAGGTTGCTTGGCTGTTCATTTCAGAGGGAGATAGGTGCATTAGTGCATTTGAAAATCACACTATCTACATCTTTTGATGCCTAAATGCCTTTAAAAATCTGGCCCTCTGATTCTGTGAAGACTGTTGTAGATCTCAGACTTCAGTCTAATTGGATAAACAGGTTTCAATCTGGAAAACACAAAGTGAAATGGAGGCTAGTAGTTATTAATACAGTAAGCAAATTCAGCAGGTGAAACTATGCCCTAGAATGGAGCTAAGAGTCCAGTTGGGCTTATTAAATGTAAAGGATTCATTCAGGTGTTGTAGCTTTTATATGTGTTTACAAATTGTGAACAGCTAACATTTTTATTAATTTGATCTCATTCAAAATTTGCCAATGAATGCTTTGTGTAAGCAAATTTTAGGCAATGAATTGTTTGAAAACTGGAGCCCCTGGTCTTTCAGTTATTTGATATGCCAGCTGGGTGACAGACCATCTAAGACACAGGGTACTGTTTCTGTTTCCTGATTGGATGACCTACCTTTTCCAAACTGTTTTCACTTGCACTTGAAAAAATTTGACATGGACATAAAACTGGATTCCATCAAGATTAAATGAATCTCACCTATGGCATAGTCCCTCAAGACAAAACCATTTTCTCATTGTTTGGCAAATCTTTTCTTTTTCCTACCTCCTAATGGAGATGTATATTCCAAGACACATGACTCTCATGACATTGCCATCTTTGTTATTTAATTAGAAGAGTTCAGTTCTAAACACACACACACCCTCTGATAAATAACACATCACAAACAGGTTAAAATCCTAGTCATGAGTCATGCTGAAAGTTCTCAATTTCTGATTCATGCCTACCAAAACAGTCAGTGTCCAATTCCATTGAGGTGAAATAAACTAGTACTTTCTGAAACCTGTTGCCAGGTGTGAGTAGAATCAGCAGCTGTCAAGGCTGCTGTTCAGAATAAATATTAGCTGTACCATCAAGGCTGTTTTAATGGGAGAGAGAGAACAGAAAGAAAGGAAAATAAAGAATTAGACAATAAGTAAACAAAGTCCATTTAAATGCATAGCACAGCATCTTTACCTTCCCCAGCTCTTCTTTAATGCAAATGCTCTGCCTTATATGCCTTGGGAGCATTATTCTGCTTCCCTGCCATTAATTACTGCATTAATACACTTTACATGTTTGGAGGGGAGGATGGGTAGGCAGCTTGGAAATTATTTCCAGGCAAACCTTTGCATTCAAATGCTTCTTTTCTCACTCCCCTTCACACAGCTCCACCCCTCCCATCCTCTCTCTTTTTCTCTCTCCCTGTCTCTGCTGAGCCTGCAGAAAAAAGGGTAGCAGTGGATTTATGGCACACTTAATTCTTAGGCAAGAGGATCAATATTCAGGATGCAGGGCCAGCCCTAGCCTGATAACCATAAGCCTTCCATATATCATTGGGCACCTCAGGGAAACTCGCTAATCACTTGGTCATTCTTTCCCGCTGGAAACATTCCTCCCCTTTGCTTGTTTCAGATTAGTTGGAGGCATCCTGGGCCTCCTCATTTGCTGATCTAGTTTTTCATTGTGGCTCATTTCTTATCTTGGGAGAGATGGGGAAATCTGAAAAAGCTGTGAATGTTGCTTACTACTTCAAGGATGGATGTGCCTGGTCAGATTGGCTCTTCCCATCTGGAATTATTGTTAACTCTCACTATGTCATTACAAGTATTTGGTGCTTTCCATAAAACCTCAATTCCTGGAGTCATGTGATTGCCTGAGAATCTGTAATTTCTTTTTTTTTTTTTTAATGCTAGTTTGTAGTCCTCATGGTTGTGGAGAGACTTTGAAAATGGGACTTGTAAAGGCTCTAACAACAGACGATAAAAATTATTATTTTGAATTATTAAAAAAAATTCAAGACTTATTTTTACAAAATAAATTATTTTCATGTTGCTATAGCCCGGTGGGTTCATTGGACGTGAGAATGATAAGGTGGGTGATATAATGTTTGTGGTTGGCTTTTCTTTCTTTCTTTCTTTCTTTCTTTCTTTCTTTCTTTCTTTCTTT
>ML685764.1:46865940-46877987 GCA_007922175.1 Pelusios castaneus
TTTCTTTCTTTCTTTCTTTCTTTCTTTCTTTCTTTCTTTCTTTCTTTCTTCAGTCCTGGATCAGGACCCCATCATACAATATTATCTGAGTTCAACAACATAAAAAAAGACTTTTAAAAAATAAGTTATTTAGGCTTTAGTTCTCCTGCAAATGTCTGAGCAAGTTTCCCTCTTTATGTAAGGGGCTAGGACACTTCTTCAGTCTACCTAGCCCCCAGTTTTTAAGGCCATCACCTTGGCTGCTGAGGTTTCTTCACTACTTCTAGGTGGTATTGTAGGTTGAACTTCTGTCCTGTCCACCTGAGATTCTGGCTCTGAGACACTAAATAATGAAGCTCCTGCCCCAAAGTCAACAAAACTACCCCAATTCACCCTTCTTTATGATTGTCTGTCTGCTTCCTGTTAGACCTTCTCCTGAGCCTTTTTCAGAGAGTCTGTAGACAAACCCCTTAAGCACTTATTCCCCAGATCTCTCTCAGTAAGGGAGCCGCACTAGTATTGGCCTAGATTCCTGTTTTAGGGAAAGTCCTCTCCAACAAGCAGCAACAGCTTCTGCTTTTTCAGGTCTCCCACTACACCGAGCAAATGGGTGCTCTTTACAGACTGGCCACCTTCCCTAGCAGGCTTTGCTCTAGCTTACAGTCACATGATCTAGGAGGGCATAAGTATTGATGGGAGCTTGGTCCTGATTGCCTCTTGAAGGTCCAGCTCATCCTGCTGTGACAGAACCAGTTTGTGATACTTTTGGATAGGCAGAAGGACTTCCTCTGACAAACCAGACTGAGCTCATGCAGGAGAACTCAGCTCACCACATTCATTCAAAAAACAGCAACACTTAACACTTTGTATCTTCCATGTATTTCGTGCACATTCGCTAATTCAGAAGTTCTCCAACTGTGCTGTGTGGGTGAATGGTGGTAGCACTGTTGGTGATTAGGAAAGAGGTGGCTTGTCCCACAGTCCTGGCTCCTCCTTGTGATTATCAGATTCTTTCTTAAGATGATTTCTGTGTGTGTGTCCATGATATGCTTGGCATCTTCCAAACAGAAGATAAGGGATCACCCCTGCCCCAGGGAGCTGGTAATCTAAAGATGAATGAAAAGGAGCAGATAGGAGGCTGGGGGGGGGGGGGGGAGGAAGAGGTGCATCATATTTACAGTTATGTTAGTAAAATACACTATTCAATGAAGGGCAAGTAAATTATACTGAAGTTACTTATGTGTGACATGGACAGTAAGGTTCTATAGGCAATCCAACAGACATGGGGCTTCAGGAATGACTAATAGTGTGTTTCCATGTAACATTTTTAGCTTTTGTTTTTACTTCTTGGAGCTAGCTGAAAATTTTCGAAGTCTGAATTGTAGTGAGGAGAAAAAGAAGATACTTTTTTTTTTTTTCCAGAAAACTGTTCATGTTTTTTTTTACTAGCTCTCATATTTATCTTTAGGGTTTTATTCTATGTCTAGTAGGAGGCAAGGTGATTCATGCGTTCATGACAGGGTGGGAAGGTAGTGTGTAATACAACTCTACAGTAAGATTTCATGATAGATTCTCAAAGGCACAAATAGCAGGTAATAAGGCACCTAATGGGAGTTAGTGCCATTTGTTCCTTTGAGAATCTACCCTGAAATCTTGCTGTACAGATTGTACTACACACCATTTCTGCAACAGGCCTCAGATTCCCCTTCACATGTATCAAGTATTATCTTCTGATGACATAAAAGCAGCCCTGTGCAGAAAAGTTCCCCAGAGGTACCTGAAATCCCTTAAGGAAGCCAGCTCTATGTGAGATTTCCACTACAGTGCAGACCCAAGAAGTATGGACAGTCAAAGTAAACATCACTAGTGGAAGCAAACTTTTGATGCTTGCTTACATAAACCATATCTGAACTCCAGATCTTCCCATGTCACAGATTGCTCATTGCTAGGGCATATCTGAAGTAAACAGAGAAAACATGGACACTTTTTTACACAACATGAAAGTGTACTCACAGTTATACATGCATTTACAGTCAATGTGCAGGCAGAATGACTAGATAGTTAAATGTCAAATGAACTCATTGTATGTACTATTATCCTATGCACAGGCTGGACTTCTGTCATGCATGTGTAGTCTGGTGTATTTTGCATGGGTATACATTGCTCACTCCTGAACTTAAAACTCCCTTCCCCCCCCCCCCCCCCCCCCCCCCCCCGCATTGTGTAGCATTGAGCCCTTTGGCTCATATGGGCAGTATCAATAGCTAGCCAAAAGGAAAAACGAAAACAAAATTTGTTTCTGTAAAATCTTTACAGAGATTGAGTACGTGTGAGGCTAAGAGATGGAGAGAGGGGGGTTATATAAATAATTAACCTTTGAAAATAACTCTTGCTTTTTGAGTGTGCATATCAATACAATATAATTAAGAGATTTTATGCACTCAGTGC
Organism: Pelusios castaneus; assembly: GCA_007922175.1. Classification (NCBI taxonomy): domain Eukaryota; kingdom Metazoa; phylum Chordata; order Testudines; family Pelomedusidae; genus Pelusios; species Pelusios castaneus. The sequence goes on from ML685764.1 coordinate 46,868,368, forward strand.
TGAACACTGCAATGGGTAATTTAAACACTGAGTTCATATTTGCATATTGTAGAGAGTGCTGCTGCTCTTCAGAGTCTCTGAGAGGAGGCCAGGATGGTGACTCTCTACTACGGATGCAAGGGCATTCCTTTCATTTGCCTACTTTGAGGGATCTTTGCAAGCCAAAACCCTTAGGCTACATTCCACTGAAAGGTTTGCTGAGTTTTGCCAACATTTCACTGAGCCTGGCCTGTATTCTGACTGAACCTTAAGAAAATCTCCTGGGAACCTGGGACTGGATTATGAGTGAGCCCATGGGCTGGGTTTCATGGAGACTCAGGGCCTAGATAGAGCCCAGGGACTCAGTTTTAAAGTAAGTATAGGTCAAATTGTGAATGTTTGTGTGCCAAAGTTCATCTGAGTCCAACGGGTGAGTTTCAAATTAGTCCAGAGAGAGGTTTCAAGTGAACCCAGAAGGATCAAACAAGCTAAGGTCCGAGTGGGAGTTTTACATTAGCCTCAGACTCCAACATAAAATCCAATGCATGCAAAACCCACATGAACTAAAGGCAACTCTTTACACCCAACATGAACCAAACAGGCTGAATTTTTCAAATTTTCTCATCTCTCAAACATCTGAGCCTGGGAGCCAGGCAATAACAGTATGCGAAGAATGACCCAGAAGTGGAACACTTATATTTTATTGCCTGTGAGTGTGCAGTGCCATCATTCATTTGATTGACACGTAATAACAACTCTTTCACCATAAAAGATGTGGGTTTTGCCTTATTTATGTGGGTTTCAAACCAATAATCTGGTTTCATAATGTGTTAATGTTTGCTTGTAAGCTATAAAGCGAATGGTGAGGCAATAACTCCGACGCAGAGGAAATTATTATGTGATTGGAACTGAAGCTTTATCATAGGCTGGATTCTTTTTTTATTTGCACACAGTCCCAAGCATGAAATAAAACATAACATCTTGCATCTCTTAAGAACATAAAACTACCTTCTTGCAGGTGTTAAGAGTTTAAAGATCACTTAATACATACAGTATCTGGCTTACTGTGTGATCCCATCAGTCTGGAAGATGCAGCTTTCTTTGTTGCAGAGCAATGCATCTTGTACAGTCTGCTACCTGCTTTTAGTTTTCTGCTGCCTCCAGTTTTTCATTTTGATGTTGAGCATTAAAATAATTGGTCTCTTCATTCATTGCACTGGTCAGAAGGGGAGTTTAGAGCTCTTCATTCTTTAAAGCAGCACAATTCTCTGTTCATCATCTTCTTTGCTGTGTTGTCTTGGGTATTTTTAATACCACAATTCAATGGGTCACATAGTTTGACCAGCAATGTGACACAGGCAGCCTTTCCAATCTATCCCATCTGACTTCTCTCTAATTTCTTGAATCAAAATGCCACTCAAAAGGACTGTTTACAGAATTGGCAGTATTTTCTATGTTACAATGTGCAAAGTCCTGCACTTAGGGCAGAAAAATCCTATGTACTGCTATAGGCTGGGGACCGATTGGTTAAGTAGCAGCACTGTAGAAAAGTACCTGGGGGTTATGGTGGATGGGAAGCTGGATATGAGTCAACAGTGTGCTCTTGTTGCCAAAAAGGCCAATGGCATATTGGGCTGCATCAGTAGGGCTATGTCTACACTTGTAAATTTAGGTCAACTTTAACTAACCAGGGCATAGGGGAGGGAGGCAGGGCTCTGCCCTGCCCTGTGGGGGACATGCCAGGCTCCCTCTGTGCCACCCCCCCGGAAGAGAGGGCAGTGGGGGAGTCCTGGAGAGCCCTAAGTTGACTTAGAGTCGACTTAGGGCTACTCTGCATCCACACTGGCTTAAATCGACTTTAGAAAGTCGATTTAAGCCTAAAGTCGACTTTAAACTAGGTTTAACAAAGTCAACTTAATTTTCCTTAAGTCGACTTAAGCAGCTTACTTAAGTCGACTTCAGGAAAGTGTAGTGTAGACGCAGAGTAAATTAAGTCGATTTAAACAAGCTTAAGTCGACTTAATTTACAAGTGTAGACGCACCCTAGGAGTGTTGTCAGCAGATCTAGAGATGTGATTATTCCCCTCTATTCGGCACTGGTGAAGCCACATCTGGAATATTGTGTCCAGTTTTGGGCTCCCCACTACAGAAAGGATGTGGACAAATTAGAAAGAGTCCTGCAGAGGGCAATGAAAATTATTAGGGGGCTGGGGCACATGACTTACGAGGACAGACTGAAGGAACTAGGCTTATTTAGTCTGCAGAAGTGAAGTCTGAGGGGGGATTTGATACTACTTGAAGGGGTGCTCCGAAGAGGATGGAGTTAGGCTGTTCTCTGGAGTAACAGAACAGAACAAGGAGCAGTGGTTTCAAGTTGCAGCTGACTGTGGAGGTCGAGGTTGGATATTAGGAAAAACTTTCTCATTGGAATGGGTTACCTAAGGAGGTGGTGTGATCTCCATCTTTGGAAACATTTCAGGCCCAGTTGGACAAATCTCTGGCTGGAATGATTTAGTGGGAGTGGTCCTCCTTTTAGCAGGGGGTTGTACTATATGACCTCATGAGGTCCCTTCCAACCCTAAGATTCTATGATTCTATGAACATCATCAAGGATCTACAGCCTACCCTGGAAGATGATCCCTCAATCTCTCAAGCCTTGGGAGGCAGGCCAATCCTTGTTTACAGATAGCCTCCCAACCTGAAGCAAATACTCACTAGCAACAGGACACCATACAACCCAGGAATCTATCCCTGCAACAAACTGCACTGCCCACTCTGAGGCACAACGATTCTTGTGACAGCATCACAGGTCCTAATTACATCAGCCACATCATCAGGAGCTCATTCACCTGCACATATACTAGTGTCATATATGCTATCATGTGCCAGAAATACCAAACTGCCATATACATCGGCCAGATCAGACTGTCCCTATCCAAAAGAATAAATGGATGCAAATCAGACATAAAAAATGGTAACAGCCATAAACCAATAGTAGAACACTTAAATCTCCCTTAACACTCAGTAACAGACTTGAAAGTTGTAATACTCCAACAAAAAAACACAAAAACAGACTTACAAGTGAAACTGCAGACCTAGAACTCATATGCAAACTTGACATAATCAGGCTGGATCTGAATAGGGACTTGGGATGATTATCTCATTACAAAAAGTAATTGTTCCTCCTCACACATTCTCACCTTCTAATGAACTGTTCCACTTGGGCCTCATTTATCCTAACTGAATTGACTTCGTTAGCACTTGCCATCCTCATTGTAATGCTTCTCACCCGTCCTTTCAAGTGTATATATACCTCTTAACTGTAGTTTCCACTTCATGCATCTGACAAAGTGGGTTGCAGCTCACAAAAGCTTATGCCTGAAGAAATGTGTTAGTTTTTAGGGTGCCAAAGGACTCTCATTGTTTTTGCTGTATACTGACTAACACAACTACTCCTCTGGAACTTGCCACCATTTAGAGCAGTGAGTGAAAGAACCCAATGTCTACATGAGTTTGGAGTTTTGAAGTCAGTAGTTGTCTATGGATTAATCCAGACAAGATTGAGATAATATCAGTGGTCTGAAGGAAGCAGCCATAAAAATTGGTTTAAATTATATCAGCATCTTTGAGTGAAGGAATCTAACCATTATTTGTAATACAAGTGTTCAATTTTGGTGTATCATTAGAATCCGGACCACTCCTGGATTATTATCCCTATTTTGTAAAGGGGGAAACAGACTAAATGATCTGTGGAAGATTACATAGGGAATGAATTTGCTGGCAACAAAATGAGCTTTATTGAAGAGTTTAAATGAAAGGATTCAGGGAGAATTCTAGTCAGCATTTGGGAAAGTGTATCACTATACCATTGGTGAATAAGAGAGAAAACATTCCACTAGGGTCATATTTCCCTCAAAAGTTACTGGAATTTGAAATTTAGTTGCTGAAGGAAGTAGTTGGAGCAGTGGCATATATTTGCTTAAGGAAAATATGACTGTTCACATAGAATCTCTTAATAAACAAACAAACAACAGTAATACAACATCAATGATCGCTCTTCTTATAGGTTTTTACGGCCTCTGTGATTAAAATATCTTAAGGAATTTCCAAGCATTAACTAGTTAATTTTCAAGCTATTCCTCACAGTCATCTGTCCAGGCAGTGAAGTAGGAATTTTTCATTAGCAACTGCCAAATTGCGTATATTCAAGGTGCTATGAATCTCTCAAATTAGGCTGTGGATAAAAATAGTTCAAGATCATGAACCTTTGTTTGTCATTTAAACGTGTTTTATTTCAGGGGCTGAAAATTTAAAAAAAAAAAAAAAAGAGGAAGAAATGTTTTCCTGGTTTAAGGGAAGATTGTGGTATGTTGTAGGGACAGGAAAAATCCCTAAGCTTACCTAAAAGTGTGTTATATACACGTTATGGTAATGTAGTGGGTTAAATTCAGAACTGATAAAAATGGGAGAATGTTACTCATCTGGACTAGAAAAGGACTGATGTGAAATAAATCTCACCAATTTGTTATTCAATGTATGGACAAAATGAGTGTAATTTACAAGCTAAGTGAGCTGAAGGAGGGATCTTTCACCATTGATTATACTTTTCCTGGACATCATTTTCTTTCCGCCCCCTTCTCCCCCCACCACCATCATGTATGTGCAAATTGCCATCATGATGGAATACACTGCAATCCAGATTTATGAAAGTTACATGCATTTATCACATGTATCGATTTCTGACTTCCACCCAAAGTGGAACTGATATCCTCTTTTCTGTCATCACTATATGGCTGTGCAGACCCACCGACAGGAATTCCAGGCCCCAGGGCAGAACAGTTCCACTGCGTCACTTCTGCCCATGGCTCACCCACAGTCCACTCTGGTCCTACCCCCCTTCAGCCCATTACCACCATGATCCCTGAACATCGCTCAGTCCCCCTCCTCTTTTATACAGTCCCCCTTCCCCAAAGTGGTGAACAACAGCACGGGGATGGGGGATGGAAGATGAGCAGGAGGAGGGCCAAGCAGGGAGGTGGCTGGTGGTGGGGGACCCATCAATGAGAGGGCTGAGTTGGTCAGAGTCTGGAGGTGAACTGTGGGCAGACGCTACAAGCAGAAGAAGTTGGATTTGGAGCCAGTGTCCCGAAAGGGAAGCTTTCACCCATTGCCCAGGCCCCCTTAAAATTGCTGGGCCTCTGGGAAAATTCTCCTTTTGCCACTGCCTTGTCAGTAGCTCTGGATCCATATATTAATTTTTCATTTCAAATTTTCCTCTAGGCTCCCTTTTCCTGCCTCTTTGCATTTATTTTTCATTTTCCCCTGTTTTACGCTTCATTTTTCACTGAATGTTTTTTTCAAATAGACAGATTCTCTCTTCCTTTTGCTCTGCTCTTTTCATCTCAGTCTCTTTCCTTAGTAGAACATGAAGCCAATAAAGTTTGAGCTTGAGTCATATTCTGCGCTTACATTACTGCAGTGTTTGCTCTTGGGAAGTCATTTTGTGATATTATACAATTACCTATCCTGTAAAATCCTTTCCCTTAATATTGTTTGGCATTTACTTGAACAGCAGTAAAAGTATAGTCTACATAATAGGCCCTAAGACATTTCAAACAACTTTTGAATGTTCTTTGGCACAAGTGCCTAACTGGATAGCTAGAAGAGACAGAGGGGTATAGACAGATCTTGGAATGAAGACACAGTGTAGCTTATGAATGAGTATTACTGATCATTGGTAGCTTGGCCAATAGCTTGCATCATTTTAGCACAAGAAGAGAAATGTCATTTTCTCTTCCCGCAGGGCTCACTGATCTGAGAAGTGACCAACTTGGGTTTTGTGTGTCAGCAACAGAAGCAGGTGAACTCTTGAATCCATGAAAGAGGCTTTCATTAACCTCTCACTTCATGAGCTGTGTCTTTCAGATCACTGCTTGCTTATAAAGGGGATTAGTCAAACCCATTAACATAGAAAGGAAAAGTCAATAATGCTCCAGCAAAAACAACCTGCTGCTGGGGTGGCAAGTGGAGGTGATTGTTGGATTGTTCTCTTTCTTTAAGGTAATAAGGATTGCATAGTGTATGTGTGTATAATCAATGACAGTCAATTCCATCCAAGTGTTTTCTCACTGTTGGATTTATTTTACAATAAATTTGGTTGGTTTTATTTTACAATAAATTTTACAAACAATTTGCTAACACTGTTCCGCAGCTCACCTTTGAAATCACTGCTTTAGTGGCAGTGAGATGTTATTGGTAAGAAATTCACTTTCCATTCTAGTGGTTAAAAATACTAAGTAACCCAAATAACAGTTTGCTGGCTTGCACATTGGTTTGCACAAATGAGAATGCAGGAGAACTCTCTCCAAAGCTAATTTAAATTAACAGATTCGATTTCATACATGTTATGAGCTACCTGAGTTCCCAGATGGGACCCATGACAAACGGAGAGTAGAGCTATCACAAAATCATTCTTCCTGTCTACCTTAAACTCTCTTAAAACAGGGCCATATCCAGGGAAGTGGAATTTAATCAGTATTATTTTTAATCCCAAACTCAAATTTGCTAATGATGTGGAGAGAGGAACAGGATTACTGAGGAAACCAGAAATGGAAGACAACCCTTAAGGGATTGTGCAGAGGACTTATTTACATAAATGTGCTCTTTAAGAATCTAATGAAAGAAAATATTCGATCAAAAGAGGAAAAAATTCAAAGCCCATAGGTGGGCATAATTCACAACTATATTACTGAGCAGCATTTAATTACTGCATGATCATTGTGTAGTGTATATTTTTTAAACAACTTTGCAAACAATAACCCACTAGCAACTCAATTCTCCTCTCACTTATATTTTTACACCAACGTAATTCTAAGGGACTAGATTCCCAGCTGCAGTAAGTCCTATTTACGCATTACTCATGGTGCAAAAAAGACTTAAAAGATTATTTTCTGCCTAATTATTCCAGTTTTGAATCCTTGCACATATCCTCAGTGTGAACCTGTTAGGCCTGGTGGTGGTTATTTGTTATTTGTATGACAGTAGCACCAAGCTCATCCAAACCAGGACTGTAGCATTGGTGCAGAGCACTGTATAAATACACAATAAGATATGGATCTTGTTTCAAAAATTTTTGCAATCTGAATAGACAAGACAAATAGGGTTGCTCAAAAATTTTCTGTCAACATTTATTTATTTTATTTTATTTTTTTAGTGGAAAGGTGGGATTTTGAATAATTGAATATTTTTCTGAAAAAAGTCTGCTTTCCTCAAAAATGTCTGATTTTTCTCTCTGATAAAAATGACAACCCCTGAATTTTTAGCGGATATCCTTTCATCCCCCAGTTTCAACAATTTTTGGCTGAAAATGTTTTGTTTTCAGTTTTCTGATGAAAACTCAAAAATTTTCCTTGTCAATTTTGACAAACCCCAAAACAAAACAAAAACCAAAAAAACCAAGAAAAAATGTAGTGAAAATTTTCCATGGAAAAACACATCACTTTCTGACTAACTCTGCGGAAAAGGGTGAAAAGGGAAACAGAAATTAAGTGACTTAGTGGGGGGTCCTGGGGCTGTAACAGCAGGAATGAAAGAAAGGGTAGTTGGAACTGGGGGGGGGGGGGGGGAAAACAAATAATTGTTTATTTCCTAATGAAGTCATAATACCTCAGGCAAGTGGAGAAGGAGGAAACCGGGGGAAATTGCAAGGAGGAAGATGCGACAAGAGGGAGAATCGACAGGGCAAAGTAGGGCAATGGGCCCGGTATTTTAAGTGTCTGTACACAAATGCAAGGAGCCTGGGAAACAAGCAGGAAGAATTGGTAGTACTGGCACAGACAAGGAGCTATGATATAATTGGAATAACAGAAACGTGGTGGGATAACTTGCACGACTGGAGCACTGCCATGGACAGATATAAATTGTTCAGGAAGGACAAGCAGGGAAGAAAGGGGGGGAGGAGTAGCGCTATATGTAAAAGAGCTGTATGACTGCTCGGAGCTTCACTGTGAAAGTGGAAACAAGCTGGTTGAAAGTCTGTGGGTTAAGTTTAGGGGAGAATGCAACAAGGGAGATGTCGTGGTGGGTGTCTGCTACAGACCGCCAAACCAGAAGGAGGAGGTGGATGAGACGTTCTATGGACAACTAACAGAAGTTTCAAGATCATCGCAGGCCCTGGTTCTTATGGGTGAGTTCAATTATCCTGACATCTGCTGGGAAGGTAATACAGCAGTGCACAGGCAATCCAGGAAGTTTTTGGAGAATATTGAGGACAACTTCCTAGTACAAATGCTGGAGGAACCAACTAGGGGCCTTGCACCTCTAGACCTATTGCTCACAAATAGAGAAGAATTGATCGGGGAAGTAGAAGTAAATGGCAACCAGGGCAGCAGTGACCATGAGATGGTAGAGTTCAGGATCCTGATCAATGGAAGGAAGGAAAGAAGCAGAACACACACCCTGGACTTCAGAAAAGCAGATTTTGGCTCCCTTAGGGAGCTGATGGGCAGGATCCCTTGGGAGGCTGATCTGAAGGGGAAAGGTGTCCAAGACAGCTGGCTGTATTTTAAAGAAACCTGTTAAAGGCACAGGAAGATACCATTCTGATGTGCAGAAAGAACAGCAAATGTGGACGGTGCCCAGCGTGGCTTAGCAGGGAACTCTACAGTGAGCTGAAACATAAAAGGAAAGCTTACAAGAAGTGGAAGCTTGGACAGATGACAAGGGAGGTGTATAAAGATATTGCTCGGGACTGCAGGGATAAAATCAGAAAGGCCAAAGGACAACTGGAGCTGCAGCTAGCAAGAGATGTGAAGGATAACAGAAAGGGGTTCTATAAGTATGTTAGCAACAAGGAAAGGATCAGGGGTGGTGTAGGTCTCTTACTGCATGGGGCAGGCACCCTTGTGGTGGATGATGTGGAAAAGGCTGAAGTACTCAATGCTTTTTTTACTTCAGTCTTCACAGGGAGGGCCAGCTACCAGGCTACTACATGGGGTACCGCGGAATGGAGAGAAGAGCGGCCCTCGGTGATGGAAAGTCAGGTTAGGGACTACTTAAAGAAATTGGATGTGCACAAGTCCATGGGGCTGGATGAACTGCATCCGAGTGTGCTGAGAGAGTTGGCTGAAATGATTGCAGAGCCACTATCCATTATCTTTGAGAACTTGTGGCGAACGGGGGTGGTCCTGGGGGATTGGAAAAAGGCAAATATAGTACCTATCTTTAAGAAAGGGAAAAAGGAGGATCCGGGGAACTACAGACCGGTCAGCCTCACCTCAATGCCTGGGAAAATCATGGAGAAGGTCCCCAAAGAAGCCATCCTGAAACACTTGGAGGAAAATAGAGTGATCAGGAGCAGTCAACATGGATTCACCAAGGGCAAATCGTGCCTGACCAACCTGATTTCCTTCTATGATGAGATGACTGGATTTGTGGATGTGGGAAGTGCCATTGACATAGTATACCTCGACTTTAGCAAGGCTTTTGATATGGTTTCCCACAACATTCTTGTCAGCAAGTTAAGGAAGTATGGGTTGGGAGAGTGGAACGTAAGGTGGATCAAAAACTGGTTAGATCAACGGGCTCAATGGGTAGGAATCAATGGCTCGATGTCTAGTTGGCAACCGGTAACGAGTGGAGTG
>ML685764.1:46878387-46894182 GCA_007922175.1 Pelusios castaneus
TGAAGGGGAAAGGTGTCCAAGACAGCTGGCTGTATTTTAAAGAAACCTGTTAAAGGCACAGGAAGATACCATTCTGATGTGCAGAAAGAACAGCAAATGTGGACGGTGCCCAGCGTGGCTTAGCAGGGAACTCTACAGTGAGCTGAAACATAAAAGGAAAGCTTACAAGAAGTGGAAGCTTGGACAGATGACAAGGGAGGTGTATAAAGATATTGCTCGGGACTGCAGAGATAAAATCAGAAAGGCCAAAGGACAACTGGAGCTGCAGCTAGCAAGAGATGTGAAGGATAACAGAAAGGGGTTCTATAAGTATGTTAGCAAGAAGGAAAGGATCAGGGGTGGTGTAGGTCTCTTACTGAATGGGGCAGGCACCCTTGTGGTGGATGATGTGGAAAAGGCTGAAGTACTCAATGCTTTTTTTACTTCAGTCTTCACAGGGAGGGCCAGCTCCCAGGCTACTACATGGGGTACCGCGGAATGGAGAGAAGAGCAGCCCTCGGTGATGGAAAGTCAGGTTAGGGACTACTTAAAGAAATTGGATGTGCACAAGTCCATGGGGCTGGATGAACTGCATCCGAGTGTGCTGAGAGAGTTGGCTGAAATGATTGCAGAGCCACTATCCATTATCTTTGAGAACTTGTGGCGAACGGGGGTGGTCCTGGGGGATTGGAAAAAGGCAAATATAGTACCTATCTTTAAGAAAGGGAAAAAGGAGGATCCGGGGAACTACAGACCGGTCAGCCTCACCTCAATGCCTGGGAAAATCATGGAGAAGGTCCCCAAAGAAGCCATCCTGAAACACTTGGAGGAAAATAGAGTGATCAGGAGCAGTCAACATGGATTCACCAAGGGCAAATCGTGCCTGACCAACCTGATTTCCTTCTATGATGAGATGACTGGATTTGTGGATGTGGGAAGTGCCATTGACATAGTATACCTCGACTTTAGCAAGGCTTTTGATATGGTTTCCCACAACATTCTCGTCAGCAAGTTAAGGAAGTATGGGTTGGGAGAGTGGAACGTAAGGTGGATCAAAAACTGGTTAGATCAACGGGCTCAATGGGTAGGAATCAATGGCTCGATGTCTAGTTGGCAACCGGTAACGAGTGGAGTGCCCCAGGGTTGGTCCTGGGGCCAGTTCTGTTCAACTTCTTCATTAATGATATTGATGATGGAATAGACTGCATGCTTAGTAAGTTCGCGGATGACACTAAGCTGGAGGGAATAGTAGATACTCTGGAGGGCAGGGACAGGATCCAGGGAGGCTTGGACAAATTGGAACACTGGGCCGAAAGAAACCTCATGAGGTTCAACAAGGACAAGTGCAAGGTCCTACACTTAGGACGGAAAAATCCCATCCATTGCTACAGGCTGGGGACCGATCGGCTAAGTAGCAGCGCTGTCGAAAACGACCTGGGGGTTATGGTGGATGGGAAGATGAATATGAGCCAACAGTGTGCTCTTGTTGCCAAAAAGGCCAATGGCATATTAGGCTGCATCAGTAGGAGTATTGCCAGCAGATCGAGGGATGTGATAATTCCCCTCTATTCGACACTGGTCAGGCCGCATCTTGAATACTGTGTCCAGTTTTGGGCTCCCCACTACAGAAAGGATGTGGAAAAATTAGAAAGAGTCCAGTGGAGGGCAACAAAAATGATTAGGGGGCTGGGGCACATGACTTATGAGGAGAGACTGAAGGAACTAGGTTTATTTAATCTACAGAAGAGAAGTCTGAGGGGAGATTTGATAGCAACCTTCAACTACTTGAAGGGTTGCTCCAAAGAGGAGGGAGCTAGGCTGTTCTCAAGGGTAATAGAGGACAGAACAAGGAGCAATGGTTTCAAATTACAGCTGTGGAGGTCGAGGTTGGATATATTAGGAAAAACTTTCTCACTAGGAGGGTGGTGAAGCATTGGAATGGGTTACCTAGGGAGGTGGTAGAATCTCCATCTTTGGAGATTTTTAAGGCCTGGTTAGACAAAACCCTGGCTGGGGTGATATAGTGGGAGTGGTCCTGCTTTTTAGCAGGGGGTTGGACTAGATGACCTTATGAAGCCCCTTCCATCCCTATTATTCTATGATTCTATGACTTGGCCAAGACAATGTAGCAGATTAGTGATAGAGCAGGGGAAAGGGCTTTGAATTCTGGTTCAGTGGACTAGCTACAAGGTCACTAGTTGATACCATTAGAAATCTCTGTAGAGAAGCTAAGGACACAATGGAGATAGTGACTGAATAATTTTCATTTTCCTAGAGATAGTCCTCTGGCTATGTCTACGCTTGAAAATTTAGGTCGACTTTAGCTAAGTCTTTAAGTCGACTTACTTAAGTCGACTTAGGGAGTCTACACTTAACTTTTAAGTCTACTTTGGGGGGAACTTACAAAGTCGACCTAACACATTCACACTGGACACCTAGGTCGACTTCTAGGAGCTAGGGGGACCTAGGGCAGGTCCACAGAGGCAGGGGGGCACCCCTTGCCCAGTACCAGGGGGCACAGCGTTTTCCCCATTGTACATGGGTACATGGGGCAAACAGGGACAGTGACCCTGGCAGAGCATAGGGGCAGGGTGGCAGGAGCAGGGTGGCAGGGAGGGCAGTGGTGCAGTCCTGGAGTAGCCCTAAGTCGACTTATGGCTACCCCAGGTCTACACTGGCTTAAGTTGACTTGAAAAAGTCGACTTAAGCCTTAAATCAAATTAAATCCAGATTTAATAAAGTTGACTTAATTTATATTTTCATTAAGTCAACTTTATTTTCATTAAATTGACTTAAGCAAGTTGCTTAAGTCGACTTAAGGAAACTATAGTGTAGACGCAGGGTAAATTAAGTCGACTTAAGCAAGCTTAAGTCGACTTAATTTACAAATGTAGACGCATCCTCTAGGATTTAGCTGGGGGGAGTAAAGCAGATTGTGTTGATGCTACTACATACTCCCAACGATTTGTATGAATGAATAAGGACTCCATTTTCCAGCGCTGTCAGTCTAGTATCATTTATAAGCACTAAATTAACTTAAAACATTTAAAAATGTCAGAAGAACATTATTGGTCTGCTATTATGTATCTATGCAATTTAAATAAAATACTAATACTCCATCTGGTTTACAGGGCTTAAATGGTGCAATATTATGTTCAGGTTATTATATTTAATAAGGTGTGCAGCAGACTGAATGGTTAATAGTTTAGAATGGCAGTTCATAGCTACATACTTAAAAAAAAATATGCTTCCTGTATAATGGGATGTCTGAATGAGGATTTCTGTAGTATTATCACCATTATTATTATTATTACTTTTTGTTATCTCAGAAGCCATGTTAGTACCATGACAGTCACTCATAAAGTGACTCTCTCTATGCCCTCATCTCCTAGCACTTTAAAAAGAGCAATGAATATTTTGATGTGGAAGGGGTGATTAGGAAGCAGAAGAATAATTTGCCTTTTGTTATACAAAGGCCTGGCTGCTTTTGAGAAATGGCACTAGTATCTAAGGAAACTAATGAGAGAATATTTCAATCAAGGCTAACTTAAGGAAAATTTCTTGCTGAATGGCGTGTTTCAGAGAGTGACAAGGGAGAGTTGAAGGTTGGGTAAAATGCACCATAAAATTTGCAAAATATTATCAAAGACCTTGTATGAACTGAGAAGATTTGTGCCTTTAAGCTCCCTGTTTATCTTTCTTTTCCATTTTTTTCCCTCTGTAGAAATCACGACCGGAGTGTCTTGCCTACACATACCATGCTGCAACAGCACAGCTGTACCAATTCAGCTGCACTGCTGTAGCACATCTAGTGAAGACTCTCTATGTTGATGGGAGAGAGCTCTCCCATCAGCCTAACAAAACTACCTTCTTGAGCGATGGTAGCTATGTCAGAGGGAGAAGCTCTCCTGCTTATTTAGTGCTGTCCATTCAGCCACTTATGTTGATGTAACTTAAATTGCTCAAGGAAGTGGTTTATTCAAATCCTTGAGCAATATAAGTTCTGCCGATATAAGCTGTAGTGTAGACATAGCTGTTATAAAGCAGTCGTATTCTGCCTCTAAAAGACCATTTGGCAGTCATTTCTCTTTCTACATTTCCTACAGCTCCCTCTTTATCTGGTTGCAGATCCTTGCAGGAGAACTATCCACATGGTTAAGACCAAAACAAGAAATGAGCAGGGGATGGAGATAGATTGAAACACACACACACACACAACGGAAATATTATTATTATTATTATTGACTGAAATAGCTTAGGAGGCTTAACAAAGAAATAAGATTTTTTATAGCTTTATGCCACAGGTAGCATAGATTCTGGCACCAAGGGTGAGTCTTGGGTGCTTCAGGCTGGGGAAGAAGAAGTGCAGCTGGAAATCACTCCATTAATCCCCAGATGGAAGATAATCCCTTGTGACTTGCCCTACATTTAGGTACAGCTTGGAAACAAATTTAAAACTTACATGGCCTTTAGAAGAATGAAAATCTGAATGGGGACTGTCTTGTGATACTCTAGACAGGTGGACAAGCAATGGACAGAGCCTCAGATGGAATGGGCAGAGTCTTGGCTCTAGCCCTTCTGGCATGCCAGTCTACATAGCTTGCTACTGGTATGGACCTGTTGGAGATTCTGCCTCCTTTGAAGCAAGGGGAGGGCGGGGAGCCAGAGGAGGAAACAGATTTCCTTTCTAAAACTCTTTCTAGAGTGGTGTACTGAATTCACAGTCTTACCCTATATATGTAAAGTCCAGTGTCTATAACCATCTTTATTGCTGTTCTCTGGACCATTTTATTTTAAGGTGGCATGACCAGGAAAGCTATTACGCAACACGTCTTCATCACAGTATATCCTGCTGAATTTCCAGTTCCCTTTTCATACACATCCTATCTGCTTTTTCCAATTTCTACTTCATAGTGGGCAGATGTCTTCACTGTGTTATCCATAATGATTCCTGTGTAATTCTGTTTCCTCAAAGGTTCCCATGAGAGCAGAGCCCATCAGCATAGGCACATGCTTGTCAGTGACAGATCAACCAGTCACAAGAGCAGAGAGAAAACATGAGACACATGAATTTTTCAGGAAGTGCATCTTCAGTGAAGGACAAATCAATGTCAATGGGCAAGATTCTGCTCAGGGACGGAAGGGACCTCATGAGGTCATCTAGTCCAACCCCCTGCTAAAGAGCAGGACCACTCCCACTAAATCACCCCAGCCAGGGTTTTGTCTAACCGGGCCTTAAATATCTCCAAAGATGGAGATTCTACCACCTTTCTAGGTAGCCCATTCCAGTGCTTCACCACCTTCCTAGTGAGAAATGTTTTCCTAATATCCAACCTTGACCTCCCCAGCTGTAATTTGAAACCATTGCTCCTTGTTCTGTTCTCTGTTACCATCGAGAACAGCCTAGCTCCCTCCTCTTTGGAGCACCCCTTCAAGTAGTTGAAGGTTACTATCAAATCTCCCCTCAGTCTTCTCTTCTGTAGACTAAATAAGCCTAGTTCCTTCAGTCTCTTGATGTCATATATATATCCAATTTATCTTCACTCCATCTTATGCATATGTGATGTATTGCAAATTGACATTCAAACAGAGGGAGGGAGAGAGACTGAGAATGCCCGCAACCCAAGTTTTATAAAATCTCATCAGTTAGAAACAGATGATACAGTAACACATCTTAATAACCTGGGGCTGTCTTACATGCATTAGTTCAGTTAATTTTTATGTATTTTTCCTTTTATGTACCTCAACAGCTTATTTCCACTGAATACAAATAAGAAAATGTGAAAGATATTTTGTTAGAACAACTAGATGTACAGTTAATAGTGCACTGCACTGGTAAGAACTTAACCACAAACATTTGGCAGTAGTCTATAGTTTTATATATCATGGCATTTTGCCTCCAGCAATAACTGTTACTTGATATAGCAGAGGGTGATGAACAATTCCTCCTGCCCTCTTCCTCCCCCCCCCCCCCCAATCACACATGCTGACAATCTGTGAAGTGCTCTACTCTGAGAATTTCTTTTCTAACATCCATCTGGGATCAGCTGGTGCCCAGACTGTGAGTTTTGAATTCATTGATTGCATTATGATTTTTGATATATATTGATGCCAGGCCACAGAAGCCATAGATTTAACTGAAGTCACTCCTCATTCACATTGGTCCTTTGTCTTTGTTTTCCATATAGTAATTGTAAACTTTATTGTTGGCCATTAAATTATCAAGTCCCTCTTCAAAGCCAGCAAAATTATTTGTGCTGAAGAGCTCTTTCAACATTAAGTTCCAAAGGTCAAGTAAAGATACACTTCCTTTTGCTTGTTTTAAATTTATCCTCTGCTAACGTCATCTTATGTCCTCCTGTTCCTATGGACAGGATTAAAGGGCAAGGATTAGATCTGCTTACATCGTGGCTTTCATAATAATTTCATATGCTTTCACAACATCTCTTTATATTCTTATAATTTCTGACATGAATAATTCTAATTTCGATAACAGCAAAGCAATGGTATATTAAGAGCAATCAGTCTAAAAGAGAGCCAGGATTTTATAAGAGCTATTTTCGTTTCGGCATAACTAGTACTTGGGTATGTATAGAACTATATGTCCATAGAGGAAGCATTCTTGCCTAATGGATAGGGTGCTGGATTGAAACTCAGGAAACCTACTCCTGTCCCTGCCACCTGTTTACTGGGTGACCTTGGGAAGGTCACATCACTGTTCTGTGCCTCAGTTTCCTCACACGTAAACTGGGGATAATGATACTTAGTTCTTCATAAAGTGATCTGAAATCAATGATTGAAAAGCACTAAGCATATTATTGTTATATGTGTAATTGTGATCAAGTGGTGTGATTGTTTTCTAAAATCACTACATTAAAACTTGGGGATTACTTGTATCATTGGTCACTGAATTATATTTTTCAGAATATCTCTCAAAATAATTTATTTACCATATCAGGAAAAATAATCAAAAGTCTTGCAACTGGTAGATAATTTAAGAAATTATCATTTTTTTCACAAGAAACTATGTCAAAAATATTTTTTTTGTAATAGCCATAATATGCATATATGATTATCTTGAAATGCTGAAAGCATTTTATAGTGAATTTATGAATTTTTCAAGAGTGATGAATTTTTACAGTATTGAAGCCAACAGCTCTGCAGGAATTCAGTGGCTTTGAAAAGCAGACTATTTGTGCTTTCAAAAAATGCAGGACTGACAGCCATAGAGACACAAAATGTGAGCTTATGTATCAGAGACAGGGACAGTGGGGACCCACCCCAACATATTTTATGCCTTGATCTGGAAAAGCACCATCTATAACAAAGAGAGTAATTTGGGTCCCAGGTCTTCATAGTAGACCTTAAATAGACCTACATAATTTGACCTTTCTGTTGAGTCCAAAAACTTTTACTACTTAATTATAAATTGTTGTGGTGTGGGAACCTGCCTACAAAAACTGGATGAAAACTCACTAATTCCTTTCACAGAAGACATCCAGCAGCTGCAGGTGGTAATGATGTCAAGTCAACAACCTTGTCTGGCTTTGAACTTGTAATGTACAAATAAAAGGCTAAAAACGTATTCCCAAATCTACGAGTAATTCAATTGTCTTCTAAGAAGAAGGTAACTTGAGTTTTGGAAGATACCACTTCATGTTACCCAGCTACAGATATTCTGTGGTCTTTCCGATACAAGTTAGCAATGTTAGTATTGTCTCTGTGATATGAGTAAAGGCAAATTAATTCCAATATGGGAAAAAACTTGCACATTATAAATAAAGGTATTTGGAAATTGAAAAGCACTTTGAATGCAAATATTCACTGTGGAGTTCAGGGAATCAAAGGCATAACTGTTAACTATAATGGGTCTTGTCCATCTGATTCTGTATTTACGATGTTTAATGCTGACCATTTAATAATAAATCTTAATGAAATTATCCACAAGTATATCAGTTCAGCAATCAGAAATTTCTAGAGTTAGGCTAGACAGGTCAGATAGGAAGCAGCTTTTTAACTGAGCATTTTAGTGCTTTGAATTCAGCTCAGGAGTGGACAAAATGGGAGAGATCTGATGGCGGTTTAAAGGCATCTTTGAAATGATGGTGGATGGACGTGGGCTTTTGAGACTCCTGCTGTGGGGCTAAAATTACAGTATCACTAAATATAAAGGCTGAAATCCTGGCCCCAGTGAAGTTAATGGGAGTTTTGCCATGGACTTTAATAGGGCCTGGCCTTCACTCAGAGTTGTATGACAATCCCTTCTACATATGTTTGAGATGGAAGAGGTGCTCTTGGAACCAAAATGTTATTCCCACAGGAACCTGAACCCTCCCACCTCCCACAGTTCTGAAGTGTCATTAGTCAACAGCCCAAAGCCTATTTGAGATGAAAATAAATTCAAGAGTATCATATTTGTGGAAACTAAAACTTCTGGGTTCTTTTTCCCAACTCTGTTGTTAATTCCTTGTCAATTAACTAGGACTGTTCAAAATCTTTCCACTTAAAGTGTTTCTTAATAGAAAATTGGTCTTTCTTTCTTTTTCTTTCTTTCTTTCTTTCTTTCTTTCTTTCTTTCTTTCTTTCTTTCTTTCTTTCTTTCTTTTTCGTGGAAAACTTTGACTTTTTTGTTAAAAAACTAAAATATTTTCAGGTTTTGACTGAATATTTTTGATGCTTGTTTTTTTGATGAAATGATAAAATTCTTCCATAGAACCTAGACCTCCACCAGCACATGCACTTTTTTTTTAAAAAAATCAGCTCTATAGTTAACCTTTTTGAGTATGTCTACACTGGAGGCTCTGTTAAGTTAACATTAAGTTGACCATGTTAAGTTGACTTAGAGAGTCCACGCTGAAAACTCTAGTTGACTGCCAGCGTCCACACTGGAAAGTGCTAGGTCGATGGAGAAGTGGTGCATTGTGGGTAGCTGTCCCACATTGCAGTGCAATCTGGAGGCCAATTAGGTCGACTTAAGTGCACTCCCCATCCACACTGGTTTAAGTCGACTTAATAATGTCAACTTAAGTGTTAAGTCGACCTTCAGTGGTGGTGTTATTAAGTCAACTTAAGGAAGTGCTTAAGTCAACTTAACAAGCGCCCCTTGTGGTTATAGCAGTCTGCAGGTTGACTTAAGCATCCTTAGGTTAACCTAAGGCTCCAGTGTAGCTATACCCTTTGTGATTAAGATTTTAGCTTAATTTGTAAGAAATTGTGACTCTTGAATCAAAAACAGTACAGATCATTATTAGTTTTTATTATATTAAGTCTTAATTCTTCATTCTCTGCAAATTCAGACAGAAAAGCCCCCTTGTTAATCTGATCTTTAGAATAAAAATAAAAGAAATTACAAAACAGACAATTCTGGAGCAATATCTGGACAGGGGGACATACAAGAGAAGGTTGTCAAAGAGTAAGATTATTTTTAATCACCTGAGAAGGGGAAAACAGATAGCTAAAATAAGCCACCATATAAATGGGGTACCAAAGATTCTGGATGATGGTAAAAGTTCTCCACATATCTTCTTAGAGCTGAACTGAAAGAAGGACAGAAAGTAAGAATGGTGAATTATACAGGTTGGTATATTAAGTGAAAAGAGTGTTTGAAGGTAATTGTTGTAGCAGGCATCAGGCAAGAGGAATGTGAGGGATAATGTGTTATACTGATTAGGCGGTCTTGCCAGTTCAAGGCTCTATTCTCAGATAATTGACTTTACAAATAGCTATGGTGCATTTTAGTTTATCTCCATTGGTTTGGAGACACTAGAAATATTCCAAGAAGGAATCAGATAATCAGGATTAATTGACCTCACTGGTTGAGAAATGTAGCTCTGTGCTAACAAATGGATAAGAATTGTGTAACTGAGTGTAAATTTTAAGTGCAGAAAGTGGGACTCCTCCATCTTCTTTTGACAACAGAAGGGAGAAGCAGTATTCACGAGTGATAAAATGAGTGGAGTGTCATGTGACCCTTACTGTTTCTGCTGGGCTACATAAGGAACAGGAAAGTAGCTGATTTTGAAGGTCTGCTTACATCAATTCTCTTGACACTTTCCCTTTTGATGCTCTAAAAAGGGCTGTGTAGGTGTCCTCTGCTACTGGACAAGAGTGTTCGGTATTGTTTAAGGAGAGGAAAGAGAAGCCGTTCATACTGCACTGGATCGTCTCATGACAAAGTGAAGCGAACCAGTTTCTCACTACATTAGAGGGGATCATCAAAGAGGAAAAGCACTGCTATCCATTTTGTGGTCTGAAGAAGGATTTCTACAATTTGCAATATGTTTGCAAAAGAATACTCTACTCTATCAATGTCCCAGGGGGGTGAAGGAGAGACACAAATGCTGAGTGAAATGGTCCATGCACGAACTGTATTAAATATTTGTCCCAGGAAAGAGATGAAGCAGGTGCAGACATTCCTAGCCTATGCTGTGGGAAGATTAGTGTCTCATGGACTACAGAATTTGTTCTGAAACAAGCTGATCCTCATGGAGATAATCGATTACCCCTTGTGAAAACACTGTTTAAAGCAATATTTCACTTTTAAGCTACATTTTTTTTCAACCCAAGAGACTTCTCTTGAGCTTGAGTCCTGATGAAGGGGAGCTCCCACCCTATAGCTGGCTAATAGCACTTGGCTTTTTATTCCATGCCAGATAGTGTGGCAGCTTATACCATGTCCTACTATGTCTTCTTAACCAGTTGCAACTGATCTGGGTGGCACTCTTCTAAAAGGTAATGGACTTGGTACACTGGGTGATGCAGTAATTTAAAGGAAATTAACTGATGCATTTCATAATGCTAATGTCTCTGGGCCAAATTCTGCAGTCGCTTACACATCTGTAAACTAGCCAACCTCAAAGGGATTGAACGGATGTAAGAGAAAAAAGAACAAGGCCTGTCTGAACTTCAAAGGGTCACAGTAGGCAGCCCTAAAGTCATTGCCTGAAGTATGAGAGGGGGTATTACCTGGCTATAAAGGGATTAAAGAAATAAAGCATCCAACCCTTAAACTAATATAACTTTAGGAAAATGAATATTACAAGAGGCCTGTAATAGAAGAGTATTACAACAGTGCAACTGCATGTATGTGTACACACATATCCTTATAGAAGCAAAGAGTTCCACAGCACTTAGGGTACATCTACACTGGCAAGTTAGGTCGACTTAAGGAGGCTTAAGTCGACCTAACAAAGCCGCATTCACACTGGGCTTTTATTAAGTCGACTTAAGCCCTTCCTTAAGTCGACTTAATAAGAGCTTAAGTAGATTTAATAACACTCCTCTGAGGTTGACATAAGCCTTAAATTGACTTCTTAAGTTGACTTAAAGCCAGTGTGGACAGGGATTAGTGCTGAGTCGATCTTATTAAGTCAGCTTAAAGGCATTAAGTTGACTTAACAAAGTCGACTTAAGTCGACTTTAAGTATTGCCACTCTGTTAGGTCGACTTAACAAGGTTGACTTTAAGTCGACTTAAAGTCAACCTTGTTAAGTCAACTTAACAAAGTCAACTTAACTTTGCCATAACCTTAAAGACCAACCTCCTTGCTTAGTTCCTAACACAGATTTCATGCATACTGAATTATGTACCATCTGTTCATCAAGCATGCTAAGTTACTTGCTGTTAACTGTCCTCTCAGTTCTGTTCTTCTTTTTCTTTTACTTCTGCTTTATCCAATTTATGGAATTGTTTAAAAATTCAAGCAGATATACAGCCACTGACCTACTGATTGGTGTGGCTGTTTCAGATCGGGCCAGGGTATTCTTCTATGTTTGGCTGATTATTCTAAGCTGTTGCTCTTTAACACAACTATTTTTTCTTATAGAACATATTTAAAATTTAAACATTCAGTTATATAGAGCCTGCTGATTGTCAGACAAGCGTCAAGAAACAACTATCAGATGAAGTAGTGGGAGTTCTAATAAACGCTTATTTCTGAGTCTGTTCATATATCCATCAAAATCTGTTATTTATTCTGGGGAATGGAGTTATGAATGAGATAATTTGTTGGGATGTAAATCTGGGATCCAGTGGATTCAAAACTAGCAGGAAGTATCTGTTATTCAATGTGCAAAAGTGTTGACTCAGTGAGTCAAGACTTCTGACTCTTTCCTCAGTGAGTAAGGAGAGTTCTCAGTGAGACAGGTGCTTTTTAAGCCTTTGCCTCACTAAATATCAACCTTGTGTGGAACAATGAATTCTGCTGGCATCTAGGCAAAATGTTTCACATTATAGAATTTCCTTTTTCAATTTTTTCCCTTTAAAATTCCATGGTGAGAGGGCCAGAAAGCATTAAGAAAACATTAAGGTTATTCAGATAATTGTGTAACATTTATAAAATGCCCAAACTAAGGTGGTATGTGCCTGGAAACTGGAGTATCGATAAGCTGACCAGAAAGGCATTTCCAATCAGCTTACTGTAGTGTGTAGCGAGCTCCTAGTAAGTTGTTAGGAGATACATAAGCTATTTTACATACCTTGCATATTTCCCATTGACTGCCGCCGAAAAGTGCAGTTAAGTATAGACTAGGGCTAAATAGAGGAGAGAAACAAAAGGTGGTGTAAAGGAAATATTATTATCCTCATTCTTTCTGATGGGGAACTGAAGTGAAGAGTGATTAAGACCTAAATCCTCAAAGGTGCTTAAGTGCCTAACACCAATTAATTCCAGCAGGAGTTAGACACCTACATTGTTTTGTGGATCTGGGACTATATGACTTGCACAAGGTCACAATGAAAGTTTGTGGCAGACTTCGGAATTAAATCAGACCTCCTGAACACCAGTGCAGTCTATCAGCCAGAAGGCCATCTTTTCTTTCTACAGAAGCTCTGCCTTATTAATTTCATATCTCTTCTAAATAACTTTCATAGACTTTGATTGTCCTACGCATGGATGTAGAGTAGCAGAAGATATATTGAAGGCTGTACGAAAATATGCTCTATTTTAAGATAGAATATGACAAATGTTTTGTGTTTGCAGTGTTGTTGTATCTGTGTTGGTCCCAGAATGTTAGAAAGATGAGATGGGTGAGAATTATCTTTTATTGGACCATCTTGTGTTGGTGAGAGAGACAAGCTTTTGAGGTTATATAATTCTCTTCTTCAAGTTTGGGAAAGGTACTCAGCGTGTCACGGCTAAATACATGGTGAAACAGATTGTTTTGCATAAAGAGTTAATGTGTTGTAATTCAAGGTGAAATAAGTATTGTGCATATACAAAAAGGGGCTGAGTTAAAGCTTTCTGTTTAACATTAACCTGATCATTTCCTGATTTATGAATGATACATATTTATCATTTTAATGTATTTTTCTTCATAAATATATCATATACATTTCCTCCAAAGGGTATATGTACACAGCAATGATCTAGGATACCAAAGGCAGTAAATATTTAAGGTGAAGATTTTTTTCTCTATCACCACCCTTTGAAAAATTTCAATCTCATTAAAGTCCTATCATTTTAAAAGTGTTCCTAATTCATTGCTATGCGAATTGACAGGGTTTCCAAATACCTCTGTATACTCTTGCTTACGCTAACATCTCAGATGGAGAGGAGCACAAAGAGAAGGCGGGAAGATGAATAATTTCCACATGCGTTCTCCAGAGACACAGGTGATTCATACAATTAAAGAAAACAGGAAGGCTATGTCTACACTTGCACTTTTAAGTCGACTTTAACTAAGTCGACTTAACTAAGGCGACTTAAAGTCGACTTAGTGTGTCTACACTTAAAACTGATGAGCCATTGAGTACATAAAGAATACAACCATTGTATCCTTAATGGCTCATCAGTTTACTCCCTGGAACCATATCACCTGGCAAATTCCTAAACATTAAGGAGACAATGGTTGTTCACACCCTCCGTCTAAGACATTTCTCCAGAAGGACACAAGTTAAAGTATGGATATAACATCAAATTCTTAACTTCTAATCAAAATAGAATTCCTAGACATAAACTATATAATCATTCCCAGCAAATTACTACCTTTCTATTGATACCAAACATGACATAGTTCCTATGGATTATAGCATTTATGAGATATCCATAGAAAATAATATCATAAATGCTTCTCTAAATCCAGACAGTGTCACACTGTGCCCACATGCCCTGCCCTTTGGGGGGCATGCCAGGCTCCCCCTGTACTCCCCCCCAGCAGGGAGGGCATTGGTGTAGTCCTGGGGTAGCCCTAAGTCGACTTAGGGCTACCCCAGGGCTACACTGGCTTAATTCGACTTTAGAAAGTCGAATTAAGCTTTAGGTCGATTAGAAAGGTGGTTTAATAAAGTCGACTTAATTTTCATTAAGTTGACTTTATTTTCCTTAAGTCAACTTAAGCCAAGCTGCTTGAGTCGACTTAAGCAAAGTGTAGTGTAGATGTAGGGCACATTAAGTCGACTTAAGCCAAGCTTAAGTCGACTTAATTTACAAGTGTAGACGCACCCGAAGACTTTTGACACTGTCCTATAATCAAGTTCAGTGAACTGGAAGGTTTATGCCTAAGTAACTTGTCTGTGACTAGGTTGGGTTACTATTTTTAATCCCTTCTTTTATCATTAATTCATTTTTCTGTCCATTCTCTTTTACCTTTAGTATTTTCTTTGTAGTTTGTCATACATTTGTTTTCTGCATTCACTGCTATATTGCTTTTCTTTTCTTACTTTTTTCCCGCACTACCCACAACAAATTGGGAGTAATGGAAAAAAGGTCTGCTTTCTTCTGATACTCAAGAATTTAAACTTCTGTAACCCACACAGGATTACAGACATCCTTCCAGTCTTGGCATATAGTCAATGCTAGAGTATTCTATTCTTGCAAACAAGCAAAGGCCAACAATTCTTTGTCCTCCTAAGTGGGTCATTAACAAAGGCAAGGAATACAGATTTTTCCCTTTTTACCCTTAATTGTACTAAAATATATATAAATAATTCCCCTATATAGTGCAATTTATATAATAATATTGAACCTTTTAAATCTAGATATCTGGTTAGCAGGGGTACTCCAGGATTTCCTTATTTTTAACTGCATCATCCTGCCTTCTGTACTGAAATTATGCTCTGACAAAGAAGGGATTGAACCTCTTCAGAAAAGTAAGTGTGTGTGAGTGCTGCTTTTGAAATGTACCATGGTGGAGGATGTATTCTTACATTTTAACTTTAGCTGCTTCTATATCATATAAATCTCCCTAGCCAGATGACAGGGAGTTTTAGAACTCTTAAGACTTTGCCATTCAACTAGCTGTCACTAAGTTGACCAATCTTCAAACCCTGAAGGCAGCGATATAAATTGCAGAATGAGTCATTTTAGAAGAGTACTGGAGAATCAGGCTTGCCATTTCAGGCATTAAGAATAAAATTTTTGCTCAACCAAAAGACTTTAGCTAGTATAATTCTGGATGACTGAAAAAATGATTTTGCTTTAAAATCATCTTCTTTAGGAGTTTGCTATACACAACCTCTCAGATGATCTGCTTTACTCTGGCTTATGCTAAAACTGGAGTAATTAGGGAGGAAGAACTGTATCTTAATCTTCTTCCAGGTTTCTAGCTCAGATGTGGGCGGCTCTGCATTTGCTTGTGTTGAGTAAAAATATCTCTGATTAGAGACAAGTGGATATATTAGAACACATATACTGGCATTCATAGCAGGGACTGGGTAGCATAGAGGACCTGATGATATCAAGGATGATGCCAATACATCATCAGTAATGTGGGACTCATAGGATAAGTAAGGGGGGAAAGGTCAAAGGTAAACAATTGTAGGAAGTAGAGAATCTTTCTTTCTTTCTTTCTTTCTTTCTTTCTTTCTTTCTTTCTTTCT
>ML685764.1:46894192-46912870 GCA_007922175.1 Pelusios castaneus
TTCTTTCTTTCTTTCTTTCTTTCTTTCTTTCTTTCTTTCTTTCTTTCAGGGTCCTAAATGACAGGTGCAGCATAACAGAGATCTACCAAACATCCTCCCTTTCCTCAACATGTCCCCCTACCTCAATGCACCCCATATGACGGCATATTTATGCAACTGGAATCCTCCATAACAATTATGGCTAGATTACTGCCTCTTTACATCACCTAAACCATTAGAGTCATCATTAATCCACTAGAAAATCTGGCTATAAGATGGCTACATCTGACAGGGTTATTTGGTCTAGGGTTTAGATGAGGGCACATTGAAACTTCCCCCTGGCTTGCAGTGTGACATATGGGACCGGTCACTTATCTTTTCTTTGCATTGAATTTGCTCACCTATAAAATGGAGAAGATCCATTTTCTCACAGGGTTGTTGTGATGCTAATTTAATATTTGCCAAGCACCTTGAGATCCTCTGCTGAAAGATATTAAAGCCCTTGTATATCAAATCATATATGCATATACACAACTTTATGCACGTGATTAGCTCCATGGAAGTCAGGGAGAGGTTTTAAGTGTTTAAATGTATGCATGTGCTTTAGTGCTTTGCTGTATTTGGGCCTAAATATTACATATTATATTACAAAGTTCTATGCCAAACTAGAAAGGATTTCAAACATAGTAAAAAAACAAATGAAGTTACAGAAATAATCATCTTGAAATGTGGACAATGAATCATCTTGAGAAATGACAAACTTAAACTGAAGTTAGACTTAATATGGGCAAGTTTAAAAGAAGAAACTCAAACCAAAAGAAAAGTTCCATGACTAGATGATGTTCAAAATAGGAGAATTGAGTTAAAAGACCATCAAAACTGACCTAGTGGGACATTCTCTCTAGTTAAAGGGCAAGCCTTCGCTTGGCTGCCAGTATTGCCAGTTTTGTGCCTAACCCTACTATAACATTCTCCTCCTGCAATCTGGACTGGTGTGCTGCTGCGCCTCCTGATTCCCCACTCCTGGACCCCAACTTACCTCACCTTGCTGGGTGAAACCCTACTCCTGGATTAGCTCATGCCAGCCTCCTGCGTGTAATCAGTCTCCTAGGCAGTGGAAGTGCATTCACTAGCCATTCATGGGATGGTCCCCCAGTGAACACCCCCAGACCCAAGATGCAATACAGGGAACTTCCATCTTACAGGGATCAGGACCCTTCCTGATTGCTGCAAGCTCATTTACTCCAGTCCATCATTTTAACAAAGGAAATGATATGTAGTAAGCCTTTGCTCTAAGTCAAGCTTATACTCTCTTTCCAATATGCACATCGCTCAGCTAAAACATTAGTTTATTGATTAAAACTCGATCTTAAGTGAGTATATATCAAATCAATGCAAAATGAGATAGCTGATCAGTCAAGGAGATAACTACTACCGAATAAAAAATAACACATATTCTAAACTAAGATCACGGTTACAGTCCATTGTTAGCTTACCTACATGTTTTGGCTATTAATGGTTTTGCAGCGAGGCCTTCCTAGCCATATGGATCGGTATAAGTCCTTGAGGCTGCTTGCAAGATGGAGTCCTTGGTACAAAAGCCCCCACCAGTTTAAAGTCTTTTTTTTTCTCTTCCTCTTGTGGTCAAGTGACTTCCCTTTCTGGTTGAGGCCCTTAGTTTGCATTATCTTTGTTATGCATACCTTCACTGGTTGTGTTGGTTACAGCTCTGACTGCCCGCTCCTGCGTGAGCCGTGTGTAATACATTGGGATTTCCTCCCACGAAAGCTCATGCGATAAATAAATCTGTTAGTCTTTAAAAGTGCCACAGGACTCTGTTTGTTTTTCTGCAATAGAATAACACAGCTACCCCTCTGGAATTTGGGGACATGTTTCATATCTGTACACATGCATAATAAATCACTGCATTGCTCCTTCCTCCCTTTCCATTCAACTCTCCCACAGTAGGGAAGGCTCAGCGTCAGTCAGGGAACACCTTCAATATGTCCGCAGAACACCGGTGTTCCACCAAACACCAGGTGAGAACACTGATATAGAGTGTTTCATGAGCATTCGAAAACACCGCACATGAGATCTTTGCATCAAACCACAAAATTACATTACAAGGGTAGACAAGAAGTCTACACAGATCACAGTACAGGAGTGTAGCAAAAGACTTTGACCTTCCTCGGAGCCTGGGCCTAAGGAAGGGCCTGAACATCCCTCCTGGACAGTCCCACAAACTTCAGGGCTGCAGCCCTGGAAACAGAGGGGTGGAGCCAAGACCGGAAGAGGAAGAATAAAAACCCAGCCAGGCAGCTCAGTGGGGGCTGAGCTGCCACAGGGGAAAGTTGTGCCTCTTAAGAGGCTGCGAGCCGGACGAGGCCGGGAACCTATCGGGGAGCTGCCCCTGTCCTCTGCTGCTAGAAGGACTGATGGCCAACCCAGCTTACCTGGGCCTAGCGACTGGGAGGGGATACCAGAGACAGGGGACTGGGGAAGGCATCCCAGGGCACGCCAGTACCCTGACCCACTGCCTCTCACTGTAGAGAACACTGAGGGGCCACTGGGCCCCTGCAACCTCGAGGAGCTTCCTTTAGCTGCACCCAGGAGGAACATGTCAGTGGAAGGGCCCTATGACTTGGAGAGGTTGCCCTCCGCTGATGAACCAGAGGAATTCCTGGATCTGCTGCCCATGGACATGGAGGGACTAGTTGAGATCCCATGGGCAGTCTACCTGGAGGCCTCCAAGGAGCCCCTTCAGACCCAGATACCCGGGTGCAGGGCAGGAGGAAGTAGCTCAGGGACAGCTGACTACCATGCAGCTGACCGTGGAGCAAACCAGTGTCAGTGTATTGTAGCTGGTGCCCCGCTGACCCAGTGGCAGACCTCCCTTCCACTGACAGGGCCCTGGGCTGGGACACAGTGGAATCTGGTGAGCCTGCATCCCCCTTCCCTCCTTTTTTCCCAACCACCTGGAGTGCTTAACCTCTCCCACCAGAGCTGTTGCGGGACTCAAGCGGTGGGCTTGCCCCGCCTGGGCCTGTGACTAGTCCCAGGCTGGGGGCTACTGACTCTTACACCTGCCCCACCCCACCTGGAGGCGAGGGGGCTACTGACTCTTGTACCTGCCCCGCACCACCTGGGGGGCTACTGACTTTTGTACCTGTCCCGCACCACCTGGGGGCTACTGACTCTTGTACCTGCCCTTCCTCCTCTAGCAAGCAGGCTCATCAGCAGGACACACGAGCATCACCACTGGTCTACAGGATCTGGGAGTATTGGTTGATCATAGGATAACTATGAGCCACCAATGTGATGTGGCCGTGAAAAAAGCTAATGTGGTTCTAGGATATATCAGGAGAGGTATTTCAAGTGGAGACAGGGAGGTGTTAATGCCGCTGTACAAGGCACTGGTGAGACCCCATCTGGAATATTATGTGCAGTTCTGGTCCCCCATGTTTAAAAAGGATTAATTCAAATTGGAACAGGTGCAGAGAAGGGTTACAAGAATGGTCTGTGGAGTGGAAAACCTGCCCTATGAGTGGAGACGCAAGAAGCTTGACTTGTTTAGCCTAACCAAAAGAAGGTTGAGAGGGGATATGATTGCTCTCTATAAATACGTCAGAGGGATTAATATCAGGGCGGGAGAGGAATTATTTGAGTACAGCACCAATGTGGACACCAGAACAAATGGTTATAAACTATCCATCAAGAAATTTAGGCTTGAAATTAGACGCAGGTTTCTAACCATTAGAGGAGTAAAGTTCTGGAATAGCCTTCCAAGGGGGGTTGTGGGGGCAAAAACCATAACTGCTTTCAAAACTGAGCTTGATAAATTTATGGAGGGGATGGTATGATTAGCCTATATTGGAAATTGACTGATATTTGGCGACGTATGGTGGATATACAAGTGGCCTAAGAGGGGAGAGTACATGGGGTGGGTTCTGAGTTATTACAGAGAATTGTTTCTTGGGTAACTGGGTGTTGAGACTTGCCCACGTGCTCAGGGTTTAACTGATTGCCATATTTGGGGTCGGGAAGGAATTTTCCCCCAGGGCTGATTGACCTGGGCTCTGGGGGTTTTTCACCTTCCTCTGTAGCACAGGGCATGGCTCACCTACCGGTGAATTCTCTGTATCTTAAAGTCCTTAAATCATGATTTAAGGATGTAAATAACTCAGTCATAGGTTGGTGATCTATTGCTGAAGTGGGTGGATGAGGTCTTGAGGCCTGCATTTTGCAGGAGGTCAGACTAGATGATCATACTGGTCCCTTCTGACCTTAAGTCTAAGTCTGAAACCACTGACCTAACGATGGAAGACTGTGGATGGTGTGCTCCGATATCAGGTAGCCATTCAAGATAGCTTTTTATATTTCTTCTTACTTCCAGTGTTTCCTCAGCTCCTTATTATAATTTGTGGATGAATTTTATACTTATTCTAGTCATTGTTACATTCTCTGCTTTGCTCCTGCCTCACAGTATTTATCTTATAGCTGCGTGTGTGTATGTATTTGCTATTTTTGGTAGCCTTTCTGCTCCCTGCTGGGACTCATACTTGTTACTTGGCAGATTAATACTGACATGCAGAATCATTACTCTGAACTTTTCATGAGCCCAATTAGCAAACAGCAGTGGTATTGGGGACTCCACTCATTTGAACCCCCTGAGCCACTCTTCACCCTTGTGCAAATTTGCAGGGAGAGCAGCATAATTATAGTTTTGCATAATTATAAATCATGTTTGTCTATAGAGGATTAATTCAAGATATGCCATTATCATTTGTAAGAGGTTACCTTTCCAATGGAAAGCAGACAAATGTTTGTGGAGGTATGTCGAATGGGTTCAGTAAATACATTAATATGCATAGTTCCCAATGAGCAGTGCAGAGAGACTAATCCATCTTGGTGATGGGATGAAACTAATGACACTTCACTTGCTGTTAGCTGTAAAGGCAAACCCCATTCCCAGAAGGAGTAGCAGCAGCAGCATATACACTGGTTATATAAAGAATGTGAGCCAAATCCTCAGCTGTTGCAAGCTGGCTAATACCACTGAAGTCAGTGGAGCTATGTTGAAATACACTAGTTGAGGGTGTGATTCTAATCATAGCACCATTGCGATCAATCCATCCCATTTTGAGGGGCTGGGGAAGGATGCATTTTTATTTTAACTTTTGTTCAAATAATTGTATGACAACAAAAACAATCAAAGTCCTGTGGTACCGTAAAGACTAACAAATTTCTTCGGGCATAAGCTTTCGTGGGCTGCAACCCACTTTGTCAGATGCAACCCACTTCGTCAGACGCACTTCGTCAGACCTGCATCTGACGAAGTGGGTTGCAGCCCATGAAAGCTTATGCTCATAGAAAGGTGTTCATCTTTAAGGCTATGTCTACACTTGCTAAAATTAATTCGAATTAGTTAGTTCGAACTAACTAATTCGAACTAATTTTAGTTAGTTCAAATTAACTTAATTCGAACTAGAAAAATGTAGTTCGAACTAAGCAAGTGCCATGAATGGCACTTCCTTAGTTCGAATTAGTGATTTGCATTGAGTTCAATGGGACGGTGAGTTTGAACTAAGCAATTAGTTCGAACTAATATGGCCACATTGGTTAGCTCGAACTAACTAGTTCAAATTAACCCATACTTCGAATAGCCTATTTGAATTTATTAGTTTGAATTAAGGAAGCCCTTAATTCGAACTAACTTGCCAATGCAGACATAGCCTTAAGGTACCATAGGACTTTCACTGTTTTTGCTATATACAGACTAACACGGCTACCCCTCTGGAACTGTATAACATAAGTAATGCTAAGATGGGGGTTTGGGAGGGTCCAAAATATTGGGCCTAATTTTTCTTTCACTTCCACAGTATAAATCAAGAGAAACTCAGCTGACGTCAAAGCAGTTCCCAAAGTGTAAACCTAGAGTGGGAAGCAAAATAGGCCCACAGCTTTTATTTGCAGAATTCAAAATGTTTGGCTTTGAGCTCGTGAGGAGGCTGTTAAAAGTGATACGTTTTCTATTGCATTTGATCTTTTCTTTTAAGAGCTATAAATTCAAATATATTTCTAGAGTTTTTTCTGAGCATTTCCCTTCTATCACTATGTTGCATGATCATTTGCTTCATTGAGAATCTATGGAATTATTTATGCAACAGTATTTACATCCAGTAACAAGAACTCAAACATCTTTCATTATATACATGCACAGTGCCTAGCACAGCTTCAACCTTAAAATTAGATTAATTAATTATTAATCCATTATTAGCATAACCCAAAAGTGGTTCCATAACTTTGAGACATGTTTCTCCCCTGCTATTATATTTTCTGTATGGCTATCCCTCCAAACTGGCTCCTATATTATGACTGTTGTCATAAGACATTGCCTGTCTACTTATGTACAGAAATAGAAGCAGACATTCCAGGTTGCTTAACAGGTTCTTTTCAGAATTGGTGACCTGCAGCTAACCTTATGGCTCAGAAGGCAGAAACAAGTGAATTCTATTTGTTTGTATATAGCTTGGTGGGCTATAGAATGGCAAGTTATGTTAGGAAATCAGCAGATGTGCAGGACTTCTCCAAATAAACCTCAAAGCCCAGGAGTTCTTCAGGATTAATTAGGTCAATAATTGAGTACCCCAGCTAAATCATAAAAGAAGATGTGAAGAAATGGGTGCTATCTCCCTCCTGCATTCACAGGGATCAGGTCAGATGGTGGCATATGCCCACCTGACTTCAACCGATTTTTACTCTCCAGTGGGATGTAGCTGCTGTTCCAGGTGCATGATGCCATTCTGGAGTATTAAAGCTAATCAGAGCCCAGTCTTTCTCCTTTCTTGGTTTATACATTCCTTTTATTAAACTGTCTCACTTCCCAATTACTTTGCTGTAAAGCACCCCCTCCAGGAGCTTTAATCAGCTTTGAGCTGGTTCCACCACACACACTGAGAGCGACTGAGCAAGCTAGGGACCTCAAGTGTGTGGTTTGCAGGTAAACAATGATGACTCCACTTCAGAAGAAAAAGACCCCCTCCTCCTGCTCTGATGCCTCTCCAGTATGTTCCACTGAGCCAGTTGTAATACTGACTCTAGACCAGGAACAATAATTACTGAGATGGAAAACATTTTCAATAGCCTGATACAGCACAAAGCATTCCCCCTCCCCTCCCCTCCCCTCCCCTCCCCTCCCCACCCCACCATGTGTGATTAACCATAAACCCTTTCAAAGAGAGTCACTGGACTGGAGGTTTCGGGCTGGAGAGGTTTTGAAGGTTAATTGCCAATTATAGAGAAAGCTTTGTTAAAAGGGAGAGTAAAAAAGCAAAAATTGGAGTCCAACTTAAACAATCTTTGTACCAAAGCTTTTGCATTCTGAAGCTTTTTCAATTGGGTCATCATTGTTTAATTTATATTTTGGATGTTTTGTGAAGTTTGGAAACACCACACACAGTGATGCTGGCGAGAGTGCTTGAAGGATTCAGCGGTCAAGGGGAAATGATCTGTTGTGCACTTTCCACATCTCTGTTGATTGCTGTAATTGTAGGGTGAATTAAGATACTCAAATGTGCAGTCTGGAGTTAAAATTCTGCCTGGCCCCTTCTTCTGGGTGCCAGGAAAGCATATGTTGACTGACACCATTTAAAAATACAAGTCCTATGAAAAGCATTGAAGCTCACCTAAGTTCTAGCATGTGACAGAAGAAAGGGATTGGGGTTTATGGGTATGAAAAAGGTTATGCAACAGGAAACCTTTTTAATACTTCTGATCCTTTGACTTTGAGTCACTCAATAAAACTGTGTAAACACCCTAAACCAAGTCTTAAATGTTGTTCAATATTCCTCCCACATCACTTAAAAGAATAATGATTAATGCCATCTTGAACTCACTGAACCAGAAGGAGAGAACAGCCTATGAAATATTTCTTTTAAAGCATACATCTCTCATAAGTCTGCTCTCTCACCATAGTCTTACTTGACCTAAAAAGCTCAGCAGGCTAGAGCTGGCTAATATTTGAATAAGAGTCTACATAGGAAACTCAAGCTGTTGCAAAAAAAAAAAAAAAAATCTGGAGATTCAGTAAATAGCACATTCTCCTCTATGTTAACACTGAGTCCATTCTGAGGTGCTGTCTATTGTATGATAAAAGAATAGAGGTCCTGATCTGTGTCTGTTAAAAATTCCCTGGGGACTTTTCCCAAGAGTAGGAGGTTAACACCTTGATCATCACTTGAGTAATTACTTTCTGCCTCCTGAATTTTTTGCTGTGGGTTGAATTATGCATAGTGTTCTTCTCCACTTATCCACTGGACCATGCTCCCTCGTTAAAGGAAAACTGCTTTTGGTTGCTACTTATAGATCAACCACTGCTTGCAAAATCAATATTAAGTTAGATGCTAGACAAGTGCTTCCTCAGAAAGTGTTCTACCACCAGCTTGAGAGCAACAGATTCTTTGCCTATTACATTGGGGAAAGAAAGGAATAAATTGGATGCTGGCCTTCTGCAGGTACATTAGACTACAGCCTAGCTTCCAGTGTGTGCAAACTGGACCTATGGTGGAGCAGGGGTTGTGGGCATCTGTTAAACTTCTGTTTCCTTCTTGTAAATGTTTTAGGTGGGGCTGCTAACATTGCCAATTACTACTAATTATTGCCTGACACTTCCCATGTTAAGACCCAGTTTTCAGTTACTTAAATAACTTTCCTAAACTTTAACTGCATAGGCTGAAATTTTCCTTGCCATATGTTTGCCTCTGTTTGAAGTATTTTGGAAAGTTTCAGACAAAATCATTAAGCTATTTCTGAGAGCAGGGGTATAGAAGAAATATGTCATTTTTCAATTTAAAAAAAAATTCCAGTTATCTTTTCTTTGAAATGTTGTAGTGCTATATGATGGGGTGTGCACTCTATACTGAGGCCTTGTACACACGATCACTTTATAGCACATTAACAATCATTACCGCACGATACGAACAACAGCGTACACACGTGCAATAGGGCTGTTGCACGTTAACTGCCTTGTTGTAGTGCAATACAAAAAAAACCTCGACGAGGGTGGTAGCAGTTAACGCCGAACAGCTGTTGCGCCTTTCCACTCGTGTGTATGCTTACCGCGCAATGATTGGCCTCCGGAAGTGTCACAGCATTCCAAAGTCGTCCTCTCTCGTCTTCCCCCCACCCGCTCTGTGGCCGTGACAAAACAGACCCCGCCCTGATCAGATTCCCGGGATTTTCGAATTTCTTGTCTGTTTCACTTCCTGTTCTCTTCCTCGTGGAGTGGAGTGCAGCTCCGATCATCAGTAGCAATGGCGGCCCGTCGCGGAAGACGCGCACCCCTTTTAGCACAGCAGAGGTGCTGGACCTGATCAGCATCTGGGGAGAGTCCGCTGTGCAGGCGCAGCTATGCGGCAGCAGACGAAATTATGATACATTTGGCATAATTTCTCGGGCCATGTCAGAGAGAGGTTATGATAGAGACACTGTGCAGTGCAGATCAAAGGTGAAGGAGCTAAGAATAACCTATCACTGAGCGAAGGAGGCAAACCGCCGTTCTGGATCAGCACCTGTTACATGCAGGTACTATAAAGAGATAGAAGCCACCCTCAGTGGGGACCCCACCACCACTGAAAAGAGTCCCATGGACACATTGGCCCCCCCCTCATCCAGTGAATGCCAGACCCAAGCAGGATGAGGACGTGATCGATGAGGAGGAAGAGATGGAGGATGACCTGGAGGAAAGCGCAACAGCGTGTAGCCAGGAGCTCTTCTGCACCCCCGCTGAGACCTTCACCCAAGACATGAATTGCAGCGTGTCCTCTGAGGCGGCAGAGGGGGATTCCGGTAAGTTTCTCTTTCGTGCAGCTATGGCTCCTGCTAAAATATCATTGTCCGGGGTGAGGGTGCTTGCTGTCTCAGTCCCCGCTGTGCACACTCTTTACTCTGCATTCATTAGAAGTGCACCAACACAAGCCGTGATTGTCAAAAAATCATCTGTATTTAGGTCAGTAAAGGTTTCCTCGATGTACCTCCAGAGCCTGCTACTCAGGTTAGATGGGAGAGCATTTGTGTCTACGCTCCCAAAGACGGATACTCTGCCTCACCAGCTGCAAAGCACAGCCCTGGGAACCATGGCAGCACACAGTGCAGCAGCATACGGTCTTGGCTTGCAACCGGTGGCATGTAGGATATGTATTCTAGCTGGCAGGGGCACTCTGAGGAGAGAGATATCGGGTTCCATCTGTGTGCCCTGTGCAGAATGTTAGCCCCCAGTAAGCTTTCTATTAGGACGTACCTTGTCCGCTTCAGCGAAGCATAGGATGTTGACTGCCCTGCACCTTCCAGTGGAATGTGTTACTGGAAGGTTACATTGGTTATCTAGGCTCTGTGTTAACAACAGCTTTATTATTATTATTATTATTTAGATTTGACCTTCCCAAGGCTGGTGTCTACCCCAGCTGACCACATGAGAAACATTTGGCAGTGTGCTCGAAGAAACAGGGAGGATATGTTTCAGGACCAGCTGAAAACAGCACAGGAATCCGTGAGGGAGAATCGAGCCTGGAGACAGGAATCCCAACAGAGGAGGCAGAAACACAGGGACGAACTGATAAGCGTGATGAAGGAGCAAACAGAACTGCTCAAGAGCATGATTGCTTTGCAGACCCAGGCAATTAATGTACGGGCTCCACTCCATACAGTTCAGCCGTGTCTGCTTCCCACACCCCGTAGTACTTCAAAGAATTTCTTTGAAGGCCACCCGTCCCCCTGGTACACTGCAACATCCAGTCCCCCCCAGAGCTACTTTTTAGAGACCCACAGCTACACCCACCTGTAACCTCTCCCCCTTTAGGTTTTAATAAAAACAGTGACAAATAATTTGAAGAGTGCCTTTATTTGTACACAATGAAAATCTCATAAGGTGCACCTGATGCGTCCTGAAAGTTAACTAGGGGAGGGCATCATTGAAATGGTCCCTGAGTGCCTCCCTTATGCGAGAAGCTTTTCCTTGGGCCCCCCTAATACTCCTAGTGGCTGGCTGTTCGTATGCTTCCTCAAGGCGCTGTGCCTCCATAACCCACCCTGGGGAAAACTTTTCTCCCCTACTTTCACAAATGTTATGAAGGACACAGCACGACGCAATCACAGTAGGGATGTTGTCCTCCGCCAAGTCCAGCCTCCCATACAAACATTGCCAGCACCCTTTTAAACGGCCGAAGGCACACTCCACAGTCATTCTGCAGTGGCTCAATCTGTAATTGAACCGCTCCTTGCTGCGATCTAGGTTCCTGGTGTACGGCTTCATGAGCCATGGCATCAGTGGGTATGCTGGATCTCCGAGGTTGACTATGGGCATCTCCACATCCCCCACAGTAATTTTTTGATCTGGGAAGAAGGTACCCCCTTTGCAGCTTCTGGTACAGACCAGTGTTCCTGAAAATGCGGACATCATGCACCTTTCCCGAACACCCAGCATTGATGTCCGTAAAACGTCCCTTGTGATCCATGAGTGCTTGCAGCACCATGGAGAAGTAGCCCTTCCTGTTGATATACACGGTCGCGAGATGTTCTGGAGCCAAAATTGGGATGTGTGTGCCGTCTATGGCTCCCCCACAGTTAGGGAATCCCATGGCAGCAAAGCTGTCCACAATCTCACGAACATTGCCCAACGTCACCGTCCTCCGTAGCAGAACGCGACTGATAGCTTGGCAGACTTGTGAGAGGGCTAATCTGACGGTGGACCTCCCGACTCCAAACTGGTTTGCAACCGACCGGTAGCAGTCAGGAGTCATCATCTTCCAGACAGCAATCGCAACACGCTTCTCAACGGTTAGGGCTGACCTCATGTTGGTGTCTTTACGTCGCAGGGCAGGGGCCAACTCTGAACACAGTTCCAGAAAGGTTGCTTTCCGCATTCGAAAGTTCTGTACCCACTGCTCTTCATCCCACAGCTGCATAACAATGCGATCCCACCACTCGGTGCTCGTCTCTTGTGACCAGAAACGGCGTTGCACCGTGTGCAGATGATCGGTGAAGGAGCTGAGCAACGCGGTGCTGTTGCTCTGCATGGCATCGATCAGCCCCTGCTCCTCAGCTTTCTCGTCTGACTCGGAGCTCATTGCGTACTGAGCAACCAGCTGAGATGTATTTAGAATGCTGAAGGCAACAGTGGAGATCAGAGCAGGATCCATGCTGTCCCTGTTGTGATTGCTCGCAAGTAGTGCATCACTGCACTGTTGAAAATAGGCGCGAGTTGCTATTGGCAACGAGGAAGACGCAAGGGAAACACAGTGCACCACGGGAAACTGAGATTTTACCCATGGCACTTTGCGTTCCTTTCCTTCATCCCATGATTCCAAGCGCAGATTGAGGGAAAATTGAACTGTGGGATATGTGCCCAGAATTCATTGCGCTGCACCGCAATATTGCAAAGAATTCTGTTGCGTTACAAGGAGCGACGTGTGTACGCACTATCCCGCAATAAAGGTCACGTGTTTTTTATAGCGCGATTGCCATGTTGCACTTTAATCTGATCGTGTGTACATAGCCTGACAGTGAAAAGGTTAACTGGAGCCAGAGGGCAATTAGGCAGCCCAGTTAAAGTCGACTTAAAAGTGCAAGTGTGGACATAGCCTAGGGCTGGTTCACACAGATGATGACATCAGTTACTTTGTTAGCTCAAGTGAAAGAGGCCTGTCTGATATATCTAACATGTCTAATCTTAGTAATTTGCCATGTTAGTGTCAATATGATCCCCCATGATGGAATTTATGTTTTTCTTTTCCCAATTTGTTTTAAAAAAATAAATAGGAAATTACATACAACATCAACCCCACAGAAATTCCTTACATTTAACCAAAACACTATTAAGGTTGCATGATGCAGCACTCAGAAATTAGGAAATGCTAAGAGTACTCTCAAAATCAGATCCTGGACATCTTGAAGTGGGCTTCCAGAAGTAATGGATACTTAAAGTTAATCTCCTATTCCCCATCTACAAAATCTCCTATTCCCCATCCCAACCCCATTTCTTACAGCAGTGATAGGAAGGTAAATTCATTAACTGTGAAGGACTCAGAAACTGTAGTGATAAATACCAATGAAAAGCACACAATGCAGCTCATAATTTTGTCTTCAGAGCAATCTTTGAATAGACTACTATAAATGAGGCATGGGGTCATACATTGAACTATGAGGAGAAAACAAAATATTAAATAGTAACTCATTAAGTGAGCACTGTTGATCCTGTGCACTGAATGAGGCATGGTTCTTGGGGGAAAAAAACACAGTATGTGATTAGGTCATTAAAGAGTGTACCATAATATATATGCACAAGTGGGCCAAATTAAGGTTATGAAAGTAACCTTAATTCTAGCATTTTCTAAATTCTAAGTGCTGGACTTTGCAACATTAATGTTCAATTAATATTTTAGTGTGTGTGTCATATTAAAATACATTTGCTGACAAGTAGGTGTGTGATAGGAATGTGTCATAGGAACTCAGAAATGTATGACTGTGTTTAAATTGGTTTTGTTAGAATGAAGAGTCTCAAATTCATTACTCCTACCCCTCTTTGCAGTCTTTGCTATATCATATTTTTTTGCCTTACCTATGAGAAGGAACTCACATGGAACATAATACATAGCATCCATTCTCTAACACCATAATAGTTCATAAAGTATTCTCTCAGCAGCTCAATATAAACAATTACTGGGAACACACAATAACAGCCTTTATCATGCTAGTACTTCCACATCTGTTCACAACCCCAACTGCACACTTAATTTATAGTTGATTCCATTATCTTTTTTCACTCTTTTTTCTTATTTAATCATTCTGAGAAACAGAGCCTTTTCTTCCTAATGAAAATGTTATATTACTTAAACAGTTTGGAAAAGTATCATATTCTGTAAAGCCATTTCTCTGTCATCTTCATCACCCCCCTCTCCTTGGTCTTCACTAGATGCAAGTGAGGACATTAAAGGGGTCTGTTAATACTGCGGCTTGCTGTGGTCTATTGGTACTTCTCAAACCTCCCACAAATATTTTAACTGACTGTTCACTTTAACATACACAGACAAGGTTGAAGTATTACAAATGATACTTATTTTAAATTAGTCCATGTTTTCTAGTCATTTATTCACAATCTGATGCTGACTTTTTATGTGTTATTAGTAAGTATTCGCAGAAGACTTATAGTGTCTCATTTCAGTTATTTGCTTAAAATATTCAGTATTTATATTGTGTAACTGTTCACCTACATCACATGAAAAACATTTCTGTTCTCTGAGCAATTTGAAGATTATTTTAAACTGATGAATAACAAAAATAATATTTAAAATAACATACTTTGGCCATGAGCTTTTCAGGCAATAATAATTGATGCTAAAAGTCAGAATTCACAAACATGTGACTCTATACCGGAGCACTATCCAAATATTATGGTGAAGGAAGCCATATGAAAGCCTAAAGACAGAGACAGCCAAATACTTATGACTAATGTGATCACAGAAGATAAGAGTGGGAAGGGACCTGAGGCGATCAGCTAATCCAGTGGTTCCCAACCTGCATTCCGGGGACCAAAAGTAGCCTTTGAAGGCTTTCAAAGTGGCACTCAGCTCCCCTCCTGCTGGCTGCAGAATGGAATCACTGACTAAGGACCCAGATGAACCACATTCCCACAGGTCCAAAAGACTGATGCAGACTTCTGTTGCAGCCAAAGAGATAGGAGATTAGGGCTCTCATCTGTTATGGACGCAACTAGGGGGTCCCTCACCCAAGAGGGAGTTGCTCCGTGGCTCGATCACCTCATGGCTTAAAAGAGGACCCATCTCCTGTATAAGGAAATTGATTAGAGTTTATTTAGCATCTGCAGGTGGGTGACTCCAGTACCACACAGAGTAGGAGCACACCCACAGGCTTGTGTTTGCACATTTTATTGTCAATTAATCCCTTCAAAGACTGCCCAGGTACACCCCTTGATTATGACGTTGTCCAATTAGTGATAGGGCAAATTCATAGGTCTTCAGCTGCGCCTGGCCTGGCCTTCACTCTTCTTGGTCCTGTCCTCATCATTTATGGTTTTCTTACTTCCTCCTGCAGCAGGATGTCTGTTTCTTTATTTATCTTATCACCAATAGATTTATAGCTTCTAGGGGTCTTTGTTTTCTTTGAAGCAGGATGTTTGCATCTCTTGAAGCTTCTTGGACCCCCAGAGGGGTAAGGGGTTATAAGTTTACCTTCCCATGGCCTAAGGCTTCAATACTGTTGCTCACTTATGCTAAGCTAAACTACTATCTACTCATGCTAACATAAAATGTCTAGGTATCTTAAAATGGCTAAGTATCACAATTTTATAACACATCCTCCTGGCTGTAGCAGGGAGAACTGCAAAGCACTGTGCCTAGGTCCATAGGTGCTAATGTCCTTGCTGAAGACAGAGGGAAGGAAGCATCATGGGTGTTGGTGGTGCTGAGCCCATGGGGAATGGGCCCCAGGTCCCCAGGCCAGTGCCCCAAGTCCTGATCCGGCCTGATCTGGCCAGGACCCAGGGCTGGTGCTCAGAGCTAGAGGTGGCAGAATCCGGACCCGGGGTTAGTGGTGATGGGGTCTGGGACTGGATCAGGTCCGGAGACCAGATTGGGGCCAATGGTGGCCAGCCGCAACAGGAGGGTCATGGTAGAGAGGATGGGCCCTGGGCCCTGAACATTTCTTCAAGGCAGCAACACCTCTGGGAGTACTGATCTTCTGTCTCCCGGCTGCAGAAGGGAGGCACTGTCTCGGGACCCAGATAGGTTGTGCAGAGCTGCAGAATGCATGAGGTTTCCATGCTACAGCTAGGAGATGGGAGATCAGTGAGCAAGGAGGCAAACTGCTTTTTGGGGTTGGGGGATGGGGTGCTAGTGGCCCTTGAGCCAGAAAGGTTGGGAACCACTGATCTAATCAGGGCCCCTAATCAACGCAGGATCAGACTGAACTAAATCATCCCAGCCTGGGCTTTGTCAAACCACACCTTAAACATTTCTATGGATGGAGGTTCCACCACCTCATTCCAGTGGGAACATTCTAAAACTTTACCACCTTCCTAGTGAAAAGGTTTTTCCTAATATACAGCCTATACCTTCCCCATTGCAACTTGAATCCGTTGCTCCTAGTTTTGCCATCTACTAGCACTTTTGGAACAGTCTAGCTCTATCCTTCCTGGAACCCCTTTTCAGGTAGTTAAAAGCTGCTATCAAATTCACCTTCATTCTTCTATTCTGCAGACTAAAGAAGCCTAGTTCGCCTCAGCCTCTCATAAGTCGTACTCAAGCCCCCTAATCAATTCTGTTGCCCTCTGCTGGACTTTCTCCAATTTCTCCACATCTTTTCTGTAGAGAAGGGCCCAAAATTGACACAACATTCCAAACATGGGCCTCACCAGTGCCAAATAGTGGGTTAACCTTCTAATGCAGTCCAATATTCCCCTAGCCTTCTTGGCAATAAGGACACACTATATATTCAGCTTCTTATCCACTTTAACCCCCAGATTCTTTTCTGCAGAACTGCTGCCTAGACAGTCAATTTCTAGTCTAACATAGAATTGGAGCTGTTGTTTATAAAACTATTTAGAAATCATGTTTTTCACTATTTGACCAACTCTAAATGGACAACAAGAGAGACACATCCTAAAAAATATGACTTCCAAGCAGCCATAGGAGCTCATGTGAGGAATCAAGGACATGGATGTGATAAAAAAAAAACCCTCTTTCCATCATATATATGAACAAGGTTTATATTGTTTGTAAAATTGTTATACCATAGAGCATATGTTTAATTGGAATGTAGACATACCCTTACTGTACAGAAACAGACCACATGGTAATTTAGTTTGCTATAGATTTACACCCCACCTCGCTGTGCTTGTGTACCAAGTCTTCATATAGATAAGCCCTTAGAAAAATATACAGTGTTTAATGGATTATGCGGAGGGCTTTAATTTCTAAAGACAGTTACTATATGATTTTATGAAATTTACCTCATCTTAATTGTTTTAGAGAACAGACGAGTCAAACTTGTTTAACTGTTTTGAAGTCATACCATATGCTTCCCACACAGGGCGACAAGTGAGATGAGAACTGAGAAAGACATTGATTTATTAATGAAGATAACACAATCTTCATTTTCCCGTGCTTAGCAGAGAAGAGAAACATTGACAGACACAGTAGTTCTCAATATAAATATTAGGGAAACTCCATTGAGCACATAAAGTTGTCTCCCAGAAATATGTAACAACACAAAGTTAGCAAGTGTGTTAGATTTAAAAAGTCATTCATCCCACAGGAACACTAGAACAGTTTCCATAGTGGGTGTGCTGAAAACTAATGAACAAAACTGTTTAAAGTATTTGGTTGAAATTGTTACTTCAAAGTGGATGTGCTGCTGCACCCCTAGTTCCAGCATCTCTGCTCCCCACTGGCAGATTTAATGCTGCCTATTGGAATCTGGTCATCCATATACTGACTTTTTATCAGACAGAATGGTGTCTTAATATACATTAGTAGACAAGATGGCTTTATGACATTTGTATTGGTTTAAAAAAATGCTCAGCTTGTAGGGAATTAAAGTCTCCAAAATAGCCATTAGAGATACTCCTGTAGTTTATTAATTTTAGC
The DNA here is from genome assembly GCA_007922175.1 of Pelusios castaneus. Classification (NCBI taxonomy): domain Eukaryota; kingdom Metazoa; phylum Chordata; order Testudines; family Pelomedusidae; genus Pelusios; species Pelusios castaneus. Next base: position 46,911,829 of record ML685764.1, read on the forward strand.
TTTTAAAATGAGAGAAACTTTGACTGCATGACTTAAACTAGAGCATAAAAAAGACACAATAAAAGTTAAACTACTCAAAATTTGATGTTAAAAGTGTTACCCCTTTATCTGAGTAGTTAATCAGCATTCAGAATCTTCTGGGTTGTTCCCATTAGGAGGAAAGATTGATAATGGAATCAGGGATTTTTTGGATGCAGTCCTGGTTATTTACAAAGTACAGAAAGGCCTGTTTCGTGAACACTGTAGGAAAACAAAACAAAACAAAATTGCAGGTAGTATCTTTATTCACAGTTCTTAGTCTTTTTTCCAGTCAGCACTCTGCCAAAAAAAACTCTTTGTTGTTGTTTTTCCTCAAGACTATATTTTCAGTCCTTCTGCTGTTATCAGCCTGGCTTGTGAGTTGGTTCACTCTGACTGGTCTCCAGGTATCTCTGTCTTCTTCTGCTCACAAATAGATATAACAAAATCCTTTTAACCACTTAGATCAATTTCTGACCAGCATGGCACGTGGTCTGTGTTTTGGATGGATGTAACTCCTATTTCATCTCTCTTACTTCAGAAAGGAACTTTATTATTTCTTACATTTATCCTGAATGAAGAGGAGCTGTCACCTAATAGCTTTAGCAAGACTTTGCTCAATCACCAGCATAACAGTACTTTCCAATAAACCCCAACTTGTGTCCATTTGCCAGACAGTGAATTTTTCAGTTGTGATAAGCCATTTAAAAAAAAAAAAACTAAATGAACACATTCAACAACAATTGACTTCAAAATGCAAAATTGGACATTTAATCTCTGCTGTTGTCAATTAAAAATTACACAGAATTTCTTTGGAAAGAAAAGTCTGAGAAGGTGAAAATCATATGAAACAATTTAATATTTTTGTGTAATTTAATGGAAAATAATGATTATTTTTTTTCACTGTTGAACATAGAATAACTCTTGCTTCAATGATCAAGGTGAACTAGGTAAATTTGTAAAGATAGATAGATAGATAGATAGATAGATAGATAGATAGATAGATAGATAGATAGATAGATAG
>ML685764.1:46912880-46947951 GCA_007922175.1 Pelusios castaneus
TAGATAGATAGATAGATAGATAGATAGATAGATAGATAGATAGATAGCATCAAAACTAAAAAGCTCCATTACATACCAAAATCTGTGCTTAGAACCCTCGCATCAAATGTGAGCATGTAAAACTCTTAGGCTATGTCTACACTAGAAAAAGTTAAGTCAACTTTGTTAAGTCAATTTAATAAAGTCGACTTTAAGTCAACTTAAAGCCAACCTTTTTAAGTCAACTTAAAAGTGGACTAAGTCGATTTAACTTTAAGTTGAGTTAGTCCACATTGTTAAGTTGATCTAACCACCCTTAAGTTGACTTAATAAAGTCAACTTAAGGGTTACTCCACGTCCACACCATTCTTAAGTCAACTTAAGGAGTCGATTTAAGACTTAAGTCGACCTAATGGGTGGCTCTTATTAAGTCGAATTAAGCTTTCATTAAGTCAACGTAAGGAATTTCTTAAGTCGACTTAATGGAAGTCTGGTGTAGACAGGGAGTAATTTAGGTCAATTTAAGGGTCCTTAAGTTGACCTAAATTACTAGTGTAGACATAACCTTTTTGACTTCAGTGGCAGTTCCATGTGTGTGATTTTGGCAGGATAAGACTAAACAAAACTCTTCTGGTTTGGATAAAATATCTGAGCCTTTACTCAGAATTTGAAGATTTAAGCCATGAACCTTTAAGTATTTGGGGGAAAAATAAAAGTTCTGAACAAATTCAAATTAGTAAGGACTTCAGTAAGGCTTTTGATGTAGTCCCACTTGAAATTTTCATAACCAAGATAGTGAAATATGGTCTTAGATGAAATTATTATAAGATGCACAGCTGATTGAAAAACACTACTCAAAGAACAGTTATCAACAATTTGCTGTCAAATTCAGAGGACATGTCAGGTGATATCTCATAGGGATTTGTCCTGGGTTCATAAATATTGAAGGATGATGGAGTAGAGAGGGTGCATATAAAATTTTGTGGATGACACCAATCTGGGAGGTGTTGCAAACACTTTGGAGGACAGAATTAGAATTCAAACCGTTGAATAACTGGCTAGTTATTCTGAGATAGTTGTTAGTTCAACAAGATGGAATTTAGTACAGATGCAAAATACTCCACTGGGGAAGGAAAAACCAAATGCACAACTACAAAGTGGGGAATAACTAGCTAGGGAGTAGTATTGCAAAAAAGGGATCTGGATGTAATAGTGAATCACTAAATGAAGGAGCCAACAGTGGGATACAGTTGCGAAAAAGGCAAATGTCATTCTGGGATGTATTAAGGGAGTGTCATTTATAAGATGGGAGATAATTATCCTGCTCTACTTGGCATTGGTAAGGAGTTTGCTGGAATACTGTGTCCAGTTTTGAGCACCACACTTTAGATGCAAAAACAATTGGATATAGTATAGAGGAAAGCGACAAGAATAAGAGCATAAAAACTGGTCTACATAAGAAATTTAGGTTGGCTTTACTATTTTAGTTAGGGATGTGAAAAATCCACATGCCCTGAGCATTGAAGGTAAGCTGAAACACATCTTCTGTCAACCTAGCTACTGCCTTTTGTGGAGGTAGGTTATCTACACCAAAAGAAGAACCCCTCCCATCAGCATAGGTAGTGTCTATGTTGCTATGACGCTGTCATGTTTTAAGAGCAGATAAGGCCTCAGAAAGCATGACCTATGAGGAAAGGTTGAAAGAACTGGGCATATTTCTTTTAGTAAAGAGAACCCTAAGGGGACAAATAGTAACAATTTTCAAAATTTAAAAGTATTTGTAAAAAGGAAGGTGAGCAATTATTCTCCATGTCCACCAAGAGGAGGTCAAGATGTAATCACCTTAGTTTGCAACAATAGATACTTAGTCTACCTAAGCACTGGAAGATGTTCCTAGAAAGTCTGTGGAAATCCTGTGATTGGAGGGTTTGTAAGAACAAGTTAGACAAATGCCTATCATGGAGGATCTAGGTGTACATAAATCACGCCTCAGCATAGGGAGATGGACTAGATTGCCACTTGATGTCTCTCCCAGACAAATGTTGCAATGATTGTATGAAAGTGGGTCTCAACATTCTGACTCCCTACATTATCCCTGCGTTTTCAATTGTATATATAACAACCTTCAGTGCTACATGCCACCATAGTAATAGCTGAAGTTTAAAAATGGCTGAGGTAATTCTTTTACCTATTACTAAATAAAAATATTTTGTTTGGGGTTTTTTTGTTCAAAATTTTGTCAAAATATATTTTTGGTCTAAATGGGTAGCTTAGATTTTTCAGTGAAAATCCCGAAACCAAAAATTTTTAACTGAAAAGAAAAAAATCAAATGGAATTAGAAATATTTTGATTGGAAATGCTGTCAGAGTTCCTCAACAGAGTTGTAGTTTGGGTGCTTCATACTCCCATTCTCCTCTCTAGGCTGGGTTCTATGCCTGGACTGCATCTCGCATGATGCTGGAAGGACATAATGAGTGGGGTATCACAGGGATCAGTTCTGGGTCTGGTACTGTTCAATGTTTTCATCAATGATTTAGATGATGACATAGGGTGCGTCTACACTTGTAAATTAAGTCGACTTAAGCTTGGCTTAAGTCGACTTAATGTGCCCTACATCTACACTACACTTTGCTTAAGTCGACTAAAGCAGCTTGGCTTAAGTCGACTTAAGGAAAATAAAGTCAACTTAATGAAAATTAAGTCGACTTTATTAAACCACCTTTCTAATCGACCTAAGGCTTAATTCGACTTTCTAAAGTCGAATTAAGCCAGTGTAGCCCTGGGGTAGCCCTAAGTCGATTTAGGGCTACCCCAGGACTACACCAATGCCCTCCCTGCCGGGGGGGGGGGTACAGGGGGAGCCTGGCATGCCCCCCAAAGGGCAGGGCATGTGGGCACAGTGTGACACTGTCTGGATTTAGAGAAGCATTTATGATATTATTTTCTATGGATATCTCATAAATGCTATAATCCATAGGAACTATGTCATGTTTGGTATCAATAGAAAGGTAGTAATTTGCTGGGAATGATTATATAGTTTATGTCTAGGAATTCTATTTTGATTAGAAGTTAATAATTTGATGTTATATCCATTCTTTAACTTGTGTCCTTCTGGAGAAATGTCTTAGACGGAGGGTGTGAACAACCATTGTCTCCTTAATGTTTAGGAATTTGCCAGGTGATATGGTTCCAGGGAGTAAACTGATGAGCCATTAAGGATACAATGGTTGTATTCTTTATGTCCTCAATGGCTCATCAGGGATAGTCCCTGGGACCATTCTACCTGGAAAATTCCTAAACATTAAGGAGACAATGGTTGTTCACAACCTCCCATCTAATTTCTCCAGAAGGACACAAGTTAAAGTATGGATATAACATCAAATTCTTAACTTCTAATCAAAATAGAATTCCTAGACATAAACTATATAATCATTCCCAGCAAATTACTACCTTTGTATTGATACCAAACATGACATAGTTCCTATGGATTATAGCATTTATGAGATATCCATAGAAAATAATATCATAAATGCTTCCCTAAATCCAGACAGTTTCACACACAGGGCTCTGCCAAACCAGGGTCCCTGTCCCCCTTTGCCCCATTGTACACAGGGGGTGCTCCCCCCCCACCACCGTGGACCTGCCCAAGGTCCCCTTAGCCCCACAAAGTCGACCTAGAGCATCCAGTGTGGACGCTCTAGGTCGATTTTGTAAGTTCCCCTTTAAGTCGACTTTAATTTTAAGTGTAGACACAGTAAGGCTAAGTCGACTTAGTTAAGTCGACTTAGTTAAAGTCGACTTAAAAGTGCAAGTGTAGACATAGCCATAGAGAGTATGTAATCCCTATGCCTAACAAAGGCTATCTCTTTGAGGGTGGGTTACTGTTGCTGGGCAGACTAGCTCCCCACAACTAGAAACTTCTAGAAGCAGGCAGTGGTAGCATTTTTGAGCATGCTCCACAGGGTGCCCTGCAGATGTGATGTGGTGTGGTCAGTCAGATCACATGAGAGCAGCAGTCTGTGCAGATAGCAAGCTAGAGCTGCTTTGAGAAGAGCCCATGTGCTCAGTTTTCAGGAGAGAAGCTGAGCCAGGAATGAACAAGATGTTTTCTCCCTCTAATGGAGTCATCTGCAACAAATTTTGCAGACATGCATATGGGACTGAGGGCTGGTTGCAAAGGAGAAGGAAAAGCCTGCATGGAATTCTATAGAAGATTCCTGCAAAGAAAGAAGAAGAAGAGGACAGCTATTTCTTGCCACTCAAGCCTCTACATTCGAACAAAGAGTGTAGCTGAGAGTTGAGTGAACTCCACCTGGACTTTGGGACTCTTGGGTATCTTTCCTGCAGGGGTTCTGTAGGGATTGTTCTTGGTTAATTGTATTTTGTTTTCTTAGGATAAGGTTTATTTAGTTAGTAGTTAATAAAGTTCATTGTTATGTTTGTTTTTAGTAGTATTTTAAGGTGGGAGGGTAGCTCTGAGCAATCTTTGCTGTGAGTCCCATACAGACTGGATCTTGGGTCTCCTGCTGCTTTCTCCACAGAGATTGGGGTTTATTTCTGTGAGGCACTGGAGAAGGGCAATTGAATTAATTTTAGCCCACCCGAAGGTTACAAGTACACTTATAAAGTTTGCCAATGATACCAAGTTGGGAGGGGTTGCAAGTGCTTTGGAGGATAAGATCACAATTCAAAATGATTTGGACAAACTAGTGAAAGGATCTAAGGTAAATAGAATGAAAGTCAATGAAGACAAGTGCACAGTGCTCCACTTAGGAAAGAATAACCATTGCACACATACAAAATGGACAATGACTGCCTAGGAAGGAGTACCGAGGAAAAGGATTTGGGTATCATAGTGGAGTGCCAGCTAAATATGTGTTAACAGTATAACACTGTTGCAAAAAAAAGCAAATGCCATTCTGGGATGTATTAATAGGAGTATTGTAAGTAAGACACGAGAAGTAATTCTTCTGCTCTATTCTGCATTGATTAGGCCTCAAATGGAGTATTGAGTCCAGTTCTAGGTGTCTCTTTTCAGGAAAGATGTGGACAAATTGAACAAAGTTGAGAGAAGAGCAAAACAAATGATTAAAGGTCTGGAACACTTGACTTATGAGAGAAGATTGATAGAGCTGGGTTTATTTCGTCTGGAAAAAAGGAGACAGAGAGGGGCCATGATAACAGTTTTTAAGTTCCTAAAATGTTGTCACGAGGTGGAGGGAGAAAAATTGTTTTCCTTAAACTCTGATGAAAGGACAAAAAGCAATAAGCTTAAATTACAGCAAGGGAGGTTCAGGTTGGACATTAGGAAAAAGTTCCTAACTGTCAGGATGATTAACCACCGGAATAAGTTGCCTAAGCAGGTTGTGGAATTTCCATAGAATCATAGGGTTGGAAGGGACCTCGTGAGGTCATCTAAGTCCAACAGGCTGCTAAAAGCAGGACCATTCCCACTATATCATTCCAGCCAGAGTATTGTCTAATCGGACCTTAAATATCTTCAAAAGACGGAGATTGCACCAACTCCCTAGGTAACCTATTCCAATGCTTCACCACCCTCCTAGAGAGAAAGTTGTTCCTAATATCCAACCTCGACCTCCCCAGCTGCAACTTGCAATCATTGTTCCTTGTTCTGTCCGTTGTTACTTCCGAGAACAGCCTAGCTCCCTCCTTTTTGGAGCACCCCTTCAAGTAGTTGAAGGTTGCTATCAAATCTCCCCTCAGTCTTCTCTTCTGCAGACTAAATAAGCCTAGTTCCTTCAGTCTTTCTTGTATGTCATGTGCCCCAGACCCTAATCATTTTCATTCCCTTCCACTGGACTCTTTCTAATTTGTCAACATCCTTTCTGTAGTGGGGAGCCCAAAACTGGACACAGTATTCCAGATGTGGCCTCACCAGTGCTGAATAGAGGGGAATAATCACATCCCTCGATTTGCTGGCAACGCTCCTACTGATGCAGCCCAATATGCCATTGGCCATCATTGGAAGTTTTTTAGAACAGGTTAGATAAGCAACTGTTAGGGATAGTTTTAGAGGGTACCTGGTTCTGCCATGAGTGCAGGGGATTGGACTTGATGCCCTATCATGGTCCCTTCCAATTTCTACGATTCTATGATTTACCGTGTCTCTCTGTTTTGAAAGGGAGTGATAGGAATTGTTGGCATTATTAGTTTTTATTCTTATTTTATTTATTTATTTATTTATTTTATTCTTATTATCATTTATTGGATAAATAAATTTCAAAAGGATTGTTAGTTCTGGCCATAGATGAAACACATTTGCAAAGCTTTGTTAAGGCTTTCACTGTGTAATGTCCTAATGTAGTTCAATTAATTGAAAAAGCTTCATGGGAGCCTTCCAGAAATGAACTAGCAAGTCTTTTTGATCTCAAATTCCACTGTACTCAGTGTGAATTTCAATGAATGATAGAGTTCCTTTAGAAAAAGACCCAACCTACTCTTTTTTATATATGAGAATTGGGTTTTTAAAACTTCCGATGCCTTGGAAGCATTGAATAGAGCATTTTATAGTGTGTTTGAAAGATTTTTAGAGGATTTGCTGTAACAGTCTGATCTGATCCTATGACTTCCACTCCCCTGCATTTATTTTGCTACCATTCTGTCAGTTCTCCATCGTCAAGCATCTGACAAAATGGGATTTTCTCGCACGAAAGCTCAGGCGATAAATACATTTGTTAGTCTTTAAAAATGTCACCAGACTCCTTCTTTGTTTTGCTGAACTAGACTAGCATAACTACCCCTTTGGAACTTGACTAAATCAATTTAGTGATGTTCAAACACTCTTTGTCCCAAATGAAAAAGGACAAGTTTACTTTCAACTGTGTTTTTATTTTCATTACGGACCAGCCTCCCAGTGGGAGTTGTGGGGCAAACAATTTAATTAGTTTAAGAGAAAGCTGGAGAGACTTATGAGTGTGATTGATTAATGTAGTTTCTTTTGATGGTGGAGGCAGGGCTTAACAGCTCTGAGTGTTTCTTCTGGTTTATGTTTTATGTTCCAAAAGCTCATGTTGCAGGGCTTTAACCAGTCATCAGAAGAAGTCAGGAAGGGATCCCCACCCCCATCCCACCAAATATTGTGAGGTGTTTGCTTGTTTGTTTTTCTTTGTTTGTTTGTTTGCTTGTTTGTTTCCTCTCAAGTATCAGAGATGGCTACTGTTGGAAGTGGGACACTGGATGAAGAGGGCCAGTGTTCTGAGGTGATGTATATATTTGAGTAATTTCACAAGTATAGATGAATTACTAGGATTTCTTATTTAGAAATCCAAGTATTTCCTATTCAGAGGTGATGAATATATTTGGGTATTTTACACATTTGTGATTATAAATGCATTTAACCTGCATATTTATTAGATTTCCTCTTCTTGTTTGAAGACTTTAGGAGTCTTCCTACATATGTAATGTGTTCCTATGTATGATACATTTGTTCTATAGTCCCCATTTTACAGATAGAGGTGGGAGAAGAAGACACAGAGTTGAAATTATTTGCTCAAGGTCCCATGCAGGTAATCTGTAACAGAGCAGGGAATTGAATCAGAGTCTATATGGGTGTGTCTACACTTACAAATTAAGTCAACTTAAGCTTGCTTAAATCGACTTAATTTAATCTGCGTCTACACTACATTTTCCTTAAATCAACTTAAGCAGCAGCTTAAAGTCAACTTTATAAAACCTAGTATAAAGTCGACTTTACTGGCAAAGTCGACTTTGTTAAGTTGACTTAGCCAATGTAGACGCAGATTAACCCTAAGTAGACTTTAAATTGACTTAAAGGGCTCCAGGACTCCCCCACTGCCCTCTCTGCCAGGTGCCTGGCACAGGCAGAGCCTGGCATGCCCACCCACAGGGCAGGGCAGAGCCCTGCCCACCCTGCTCCTATGCCCTGCTAGTGTCCCTGTCCTGCTCAGCCCCCATTTTACCCAGGTACAATGGGGCAAATGCTGAGGCCACTGGCACTTGGCAAAGGGTGCTTCCCCACCCCCCCACCCCCCGCCATCGTGGACCAGTCCCAGGTCCACCTAGCCCTTACAAGTCAACTTAGGCATCCAGTGTGGATTTTTGAGTGTAGACATGCTAAGTTGACTTAAATTAACAAGTGTAGACATAGCCTATGAGACCAGAATTAGGGCTCTAAGACTGACCAGAGGATCATCCTTCCTACCCTCATTTTCTAATGCAGATAGAATATATTTATTTAAATCACATTGAAAACAATTGGTTGATGCTGTGTTTAGATTTTAAAGCACCTGGAAATTGTTTGTGAAATGTATTGTGTTTTTATTATAACCCTAGAGAAAATAGCTTTCTGATGGTATAAACTATTGAAAAAAATAAGACTAACAAGAGCACTGATTGCATGAATTTATAAGTATTTGGTTAGTGGAATCACTGCCTCCTAGACAAGGACACTTGTGCATTGTTTTTTTAAATAGGTGATGCAGCAGGGGACATAATGAAGTATAAACAAAATATATTCCACTCAAGGTCTTCAGTAAAAAGTAAATGACTCTTTGATGAAGAAGCACTCAGATAAAAACAAACTGTGTGTGTGTGTGTGTGTGTGTGCTTTAAAGGATTTGGTGAGAATTGGAAAAATGTTTGCCTTGAATGTTTCCTCAACAAAGTCTTTTTAATAACAGTACATTGCTGAGTGGTGTGCAGATTGTTAACTTCCTTCTGGAGAACTGATTGAAATAACACTGAAGCTAATCAGTAATCATATTTCTCATCCCCTTTTTAGGCAGTTGCTTTGGCTGGAATGAAGAGGGCTATATTGTGGTGACCCAGAGACAGTCTTCAGCAGATTTCATTCCTTTATAAACTGTGGAAGGCTGCGCTGAATATAGTTGATTGAATTGCTGGAACTAGCTCACATCATCTAGTCAGTTTCAGAAGGTCCATGCTTTTGGTGTGCCTTGAAAATCTTGAGGTGTCTATCACATTTCCACTTCTGATAGTAACTCTTTCAGCACTAAGTTTACAATCACTCTGGGTTTATAAAGACTTCAGAGCACTTAAGCACACACCATGCTAGAAAGAATGAAATGTGTGTCTTCCACAAGTGGACTTTAAATCTTCAAATGTTATCAAGTGGGAATTACAGTGCTCGTATCTGTAGAATAAAATGAGAATTAGGCACAAAACCCAGGAATTTAGATGCCCAAATGCACTCAGAATACTGTGCTTTGATGGTGGCCATGATATGGAAACCTAAATATTATATGATTTCAAATTTCAGAACTGAAATAATTGTAACGATCCATCATCCTCTCCCCCTCTCGCTGAATTTTGGCCATTTTCCCAACAATATGAGATAGGGTTCTGTCCTGCTGCTCACAAAAGGCTTCTCTGGAGACCTGTGGACTTCTTCTACAGAAGTCTCAAAGGGTATGTCTACACTACAAAAGCTAAGTCGACTTTGTTAAGTCAACTTAACAAGGTCGATTTAAAGTTGACTTAAGTCAACCTTGTTAAATCAACTTAGAGAATCTACACCAGACTCTTAAGTCAACTTAGAGCCGACCTCGTTAAGTCAAATTAAGAGTCAAGTGTAGACTCTTTAAATCGACTGGCTAGGTTGAGGGAGAGCCGCGGCTCCCTGGGCTAGGGGAGCTGCAGCTCCCGAGAACAAGGGGAGCCCTGGCTCCCTGGCAAGCAGGGAGACGTGGCTGCAGCTCCCATGCAGAAAGGAGCCACAGCTACCCCTGGGGACAAAGGAGCCACGCGTGACTCCCCAGGAACAAGGGAGCCACGTACGGCTCCCTTGTCCCAGTGGAGCTGTGTGCGGCTCCCTTCTTGCTGGGAGCCCCGGCTCCCTTCTTGTCCCTCCCTGGGACAAGGGAGCTGTGGCTCCCTGCGCAGAAGGGAGCTGGGGCTCCTGGCACGAAGGGAGCCTCAGCTCCTCAGCAAGAAAGGAGCCGGGGCTTCCAGGGAGAAGGGAACCATGAAGCTCCCTTGTGTTGGGGAGCGCCGGCGGCTCCCTTCTGCCTGGGAGCCGCGGCTCCATTCTCCCTAGCCCTAGGTCGACGTAGGAAATTAAGCTGACCTAGGGCGTCCACACCATCTTTAGGTCGACTTAACAGGACACCCTTAAGTCGACTTAATGCAAGGCCGGTGTGGAAGTGGAGTAATATAGGTTGACTTAAACGTCCTTAAGTTAACCTAAATTGCTAGTGTAGACGTACCCAAACTTTTTGGTTTTGAATAAACAGACTTTATTGACACTTTTTTAAACAGCCAATGACCTAACCCTTATTAAAAATATATGACAGTATTTGGCAAGTAATTCCAACACAATCATTGTTTGTAGTCATTGTGCTATGGCATTCTGGGCTCTTACTTTAGAAGAACAATAATATATACAAATAATAATAAACACATACATACGTAGTGATTAAATAATGCTCTGCACATTCAAAATGTTTGGCAGATTCTGAAGGCTTAATGTTATATCTCCTGTACATGTGGACTGGAAGGCAGAAGAGACAAAGAGCTTGTGTTGGCCAAACCAGTTTACTTAAATAACGGGCAAGCACTAAACAAATTAAAGGGATAGGGAGGGAGGGTGTATGTGTGTGTGTGTGTGAGAGAGAGAGAGAGAGAGAGAGAGAGAGATTCTGCAGCATGGCAGGAGGGTTACATCAAGGGTACTGGTTTGCTACACCTTTAAATGGGGGCAGCAAGATCCAAACTCCTGTCACTATTTAAGAGATATTGTGGCTCCTGACATTGGTGTTCAGGTATTATTATTATTATTATTATTATTTTATATTTTATTTTATTTTATTTAATATTAAATTTATTGTAGAGCCTAGGAGCCCTAGTCATAGACCAGGACCCCACTGTGGTAGGATCCTGGTAACACACTTTGTTTTAAGGCATAGATGTTACAAATCATTTGTCTCCCAGGAACACTATTAAACCCTTGATTGAAATCCCCTTACCTCCGATCTTCTCAATTTCTTTCAGAACTTCCATCAGATGCTCTCTGACTGCTCACTTAGTCCTGCCGGCTGCACAATTACTTGCTTTTTACACTAAAGTCAGAGTCCCATTAATTTACTAATGAATTGATATTGACTTCTCTTTTTGCGAGTTGGCAATGTTTCAAAAGTCATTGTTACCTCATTTCCAAAATGAACATGGATGAATTTCCCCTACTGCAGAAAATGCAAAAATCAATTTAAAAAATCTAATTGGTTTAATACCACCTGGTTTTAAATTATGTTGGTGGCCTACTTATAAGGTGTACATGGAGCAATGGTAAATAGGAATCTGGATAGCAAATTAATAAGATTAATCAGCGCTGAGCTGAATGTACATTCAAGAGAAGAGGCTCGCTCCTCCCCCTCTCCCCGCCAAATGCCATATCTGAAACATCTGCAGCAGTGTTGTATGGTAGGAAGTGGGGAAGTAGTTTAGAAAAAATAAATTTCTGTCACTGAACCGTGACCAGATAAAAAATAAAACACAATTCTGAAATGTCCAGAAAAGCTTTCCCCACTGTTTACAAGAAGTGCTGGCTATGTCATAGGAAAAGTTGTCCATATGGGACTTCAGGCTTAACTTTTCTCATTTTTTTCTCTTGGATCATTTCAAAAGTCTGGTTAAGCATCTATATTTTGGATGTTTTTTAGATGCCCCGTTTGCACTTTGACCATGACTGTCAAATAACTGGGGCATTAGAGATGGGAAGAGAATGGTTAATGTTTTGTGCAATATTTCAAGGTTTGGTTTCCAGTCTGGAATGAATATAAACAAATTTAAAATTCTCCACAAAATGGAATCTCCATTCTCTGCCCAGTTCTGCTAGGTGTGCTGGCTCTAGGGCAATTCATCTGGCAGGCTGCCCTAAACGTGGAAGTCAGGGCTGCTGAAGAACAGTGAGCTAGGAGTTTCCAGTATTTCTAGACCCTCAGCTTCCTACTGCTCTCCAGATGGGCTGATGAGGAGCCAAGTGAACAAGCTGGCAAGGAACAGGAAGGTTTCCAAAGATTTCAAAACCAGTCACACAGGCAGGATTACATCAGATTCGTACCTAGCTCCCAGCAGAACTTAGTCACAAGTGATACAGGCCAACAAAATGTTTCAATTTAAATGAACTGATGAAAAAATGTCATGTCCAAATTTTTCTAGCAAACCTGTGTGCTCTATTTAACTATGAAACTGCTTTTAGTCTTCTGTACGCCACACTTTCATATTTCCAAAGTACTCTCCCTATGAGAAGAGTCCAGGTAAAAACCCTGACCTCTATTTAAGCAAATGGAAAGATTCCCTTTGACTTCAGTGGGCTCAAGATTTCATCTCATTTGACACTTTTGTTCTCAGAGCAGACCATAAGTGGAGACAAATGTACCAAATGCATTCTCTTGTATTGACTAAACTGTGTTCTGTTGGGTTTTTGTTATTTTTTTGTTTTCTTTACATAACCAAGAAAATTCTACTTGAAAGTATCTATTTGTTCTTTAAATATAGAAAATACGTAACTATGACAAGTGACAAAGCAGTCAAACAAACAAGAACTGAAGGTCTAAAATCAGGGGCCAAATCTTCATCCAGAGCTATACTCCGCTTCTATTTCTGAATACACAATAGATTTTTCTGCACTTTTCAGATGTGCATTATCTCCATGTACACATGAAAAATTCTAATTACAACACACAGGCACCTGCAAAATACATTGAAATAACATGGATTTGACTGTCAGCACACATAGTAACACCTCCATGCATGCAGGTGTTAACATTTATTCAAGTTCATGTGAGCATTTGCACTTATCAAGCATAGAAACCTATTTATAAAACAAATTTTGTCAATGCATGGTTGATGTCCAAGGGCTAAAAATGTACCTTCATGTGTGGAACTGTGTCCCTCAATTGTGTTTACAACTATTACAAATGAATACACAAGCTGAGTTGTGAAAAAAAAAATTGAGGATTAAATGATCAATATATATTTCTCACTATTATGAATTGACCATTAAAACTTCCTGAATAATGCTTCTAGATAAATATATATTGCTGCATTTTGTCTGACAGCCCAATGTATCTCCATTTATTTTTTTTGTACAGTAACGTTTTTCCTGTGAGTAAGTTATATGTAAAGTCTTTCCTGTTTTAAAAATCAAAATAATCTATTATGCATGCCAAGAAGAATTTCAGAATCAAAATAATCCTTAATGCATGGCTATCAGAACTTTAAAACTACAGGAACCTGATTAAAATAATTTCATTTTAAAAAAGCTCAATTTAGAACAAACTAGTGATTAATAAAAGATAATTTGATACATGCATCACCTGATTACATTGAAACAAGCAAGGAGTCCTATGGCACTTTTAAAGACTAACAAGTTTATTTTTTGCATGAGCTTTTGTGGGTGAAGTCCCACTTTGTCAGATGACAGAAAATGTGAAAAACCTTACAGTATGAGAAAGATAAATTCTATTATTACATTTCATTATCATTCCCTCCCATATTGTAAGTTTCTTCCTTTTTCTGGCATCTGAGAAAGTGGGACTTCAACAATGAAAGCTCATGCAAGAAATACATTTGTTAATCTTTAAAAGTGACACAGGACTCCTTGCTGATTTTGCTGAACAAGACTAACACAGCTACCCTTTTTGAACAGATTACTTTTTTTATACATTAGGGCCAAGTGTGTTCTCAGTTACACTGGTTTAAGTTCGCAATAACTCCATAAATGTCACCAGATAAACAAGAAATGATTAGTTATTCCAAATTTACATCCAGGAGAACAGAATTTGACCCATTTTCTTTAGCTGTGTCTGTTTCCCTAATACTATAATAATTGCCTTAATTTTTCTAATCCCAATTCCTAATGATGCTGAGAAACTGGAGGAAATTCAACAAAATTCAACAAAAATTATGAGACTGAAGGGAATGACTTCTGAAGAAAGAACTAAACTATGCTTGCTTATTTCTTATTTCAACAACTCACAGCTATGGAAGAGAATAATTATTTGTTGGTATTTTAAAGGTTTCAATGCCAGATATAGTAAAGAAATACCTAATGTGTTCCAAATACAATTTGTATTACCAATTTTCTGTAAGTAATATTACAGCAGGGAAATGTATGAGAAATACAAGAGGAAATTTCTTAAAATAGATACAATATGGATGATTGGCACTGAGGCAAAGTGTAGGGAACCCATCATTCCCATTCACTGATTGTTAACTAATGCCTTCAAAATAAACTTGTACAGTCACTTCTTTAATCTTTATGTATAGAAGAAAAAAAGGCCCATTCATTATATCATAGACATTTTTATGCATCCTTATAATTAAAAAACTCTGTTGAAAAGGGGAAATTTTATACAAATGAATTAGTAAACTGTTTGCCATATCTTGTTTGCAGTTAGCTTTTCAAAGTGATTTTGTTAAGTTATTGTGTGTACCTCTTTAAATTCTTGTTTAACTCACTGTTTTACAATTGCCCATTAGTAAAGGGCCTAGAGAGCTTCCTGGATTCAGATTCCCTATTTAATAACATGGAATACTATTCAGTTCATTTAATTAATTGAAAATATTCACTGGGAATTTAGACCTTTCTCTTTGAAAATCATCCACAAACAGATTGTATTATCTGTTGTTCAGAAGGAGTCAATGGATACTTTGGACAAACCATTTTCAGTCTATGGCTTATTTGTGAAATAATCACTTCGACCACTTGCAGTTTCTCTCTTATGGTTTGTGAATGGCATCTAAGGGTTATGGAATTTTTTTCTGCTCCCTAATTGAATTAGTGGAACTCTTTGAACTAAAGAATGATAAACAGTGAATGACAAATAGTGAATAGCAAAAACAAAAACAAACATACTTTTCCCCATGAATTTCAGGCAACAAATAACAGTTTGCTCTTAAATGCTTCAGAGATGTGTTCAAGGAATTATGCAGTAGACAATTATTTAATGAATTGCTCACTGTGGAAAATGTTTTTAGCTTTGTCAGTCAGTGGTTGGCTTATGTTCTAAAGTATAAGAAATTAAATCACTTATTTTCCTCATGTACATATATGGCATAAATAGTATGTGTCCCAGAACTAGAAGTTTCGAGGGACAGAACTCTGCTTCTTTGATAGAGGAATAGCCAGTTCTAGTCAGCTTCATTTACATTAATTATAATCTCCAGAGAGGTAGCTGTATTAATCTAGTTCAGCAAAACAAACAAGCAGTCCTTTGGCCCTTTTAAAGACTAATAATTGTATTTATCGCATGAGCTTTCATTGGTGAATTGTGCACAAGCTGAAATCATGGACAAACAAGATCCCTTGCACCATAAACGCAGCCATGCATAACATAATGCCATCCACAGCCTCAGAAACAACTCTGACATTATTATCAAGGGCTATGTCTATGCTACAGGCTCTGTTAAATTGACTTAACAAGGTCAACTTTAGTTCCACTTAAAGTCGACCTTGTTAAGTCGAATTAGAGTGTCCAGACTAAGTACTCCAGTCGACTGAATGCATCCACACTGGCAGGTGCTAGGTCGACGGAGGAGGGTTGTGGGGGCCTGGAGCTATGTTCCCTCTAAGCTGTGGGTGCGCGGTGGCCCAGGGGCTGCCGCACACCCATGCACCTCATGCAGCCCAATCCCTGCTGCATCCCTACCCTTCTCCCCAGCCCCCGATCCCCTGCCGCGGCTCTCCTCAGCCCCCAATCCCCTGCTGCAGCTCCCCGCCAGCCCCCAATCCCCAGCCCCGGCTCCCCAGCCCCGGCTCCCCTGCCGTGGCTCTCCCCACCATGGCTCTCCCTTTCTCTCCAGCCTGAGTCAATCAGGTCGACTTAGGCTATTCCCTCTCTACACTGGCTTTAAGTCAACTTAACAAGGTTGACTTAGGCATTAAGTCAACCTAAAGAGGGATAGTTATTAAGTTGACTTAAGGAAGCCCTTAAGTTGACTTAATAAGCGCCCGGTGTGGACATGGCTTTGTGTAGGTTGACTTAAGTGTCGTTAAGTTGACCTAAGTTGCAAGTGTAGACATAGCCAAAGAGCTTGACAAAGGAGGTTCTGTAGTCATTATGAATAAATTGGATTACAATCGAGGGGCTTATACACAACTCGCCGACACAACATTCTATAAGTCACTTCTCTCTGACCTCACTGAGGAATACCAAAAGAAACTATAATACCTACTCAAGAATCTCCGTGAAGCAGCACGGGAACAAAACTATACAGACACACTCCTAGAGCTCCAACCAGGGATATTCTATCTGCTATCGAAACTCCATAAACCTGGAAATCCAGGACGCCCCGTCATCTCAGGCATAGGCACTCTTACAGTGGCCTTATCTTGCTATGTGAACTCTCTCCTCAGACCCTATGCTATCAGCACCCCCAGATAGCTTTGAGACACCACTGATTTCCTGAAAAAAATTCAATCCATTGGTGATCTTCCAGGGGGAGAAAAAAAACCCATCCTGGCCACTATAGAGGTAGAAGTTTTATCCCATACGAAGATCACGAGCCATCGGGAACATTATCCTAGATGATGTCATGGCACACCTAGTGGCAGAACTTTGCGACTTTGTACTCACCCACAACCATTTCAGATTTGGAGTCAACGGCACTCCTATGAGTACCCGCAAGGCTCCATAATATGCCAACATTTTTATGGCTGATTTAGAACAATGCTTCCTCAGTTTTCGTCCCTAAGTACAACTCCTCTACTTATGCTACATTGATGACATGACCATCTGGACCCACGGTAAGGAGGCCCTTGAAAAATTTAACTGAGATTTCAATAATTTCCACGCCGCCATCAGTCTCAGCCTAGACCATTCCACATAGGAGATCCACTTTCTGGACACTACAGTACAAATAAGTGATGGACACATAAACACCACCGTATATCAGAAACTTACTGACCACTACAGTTATCTACATTCCCTTAAGCTTTCATCCTGGCCACACCACACAATCAATTGTCTACAGCCAAGCCCTAAGATACAATGGCATTTGCTCCAAAACTTCAAGATCTCCTGAAGATCTTAAAGATTCTTAAAACTACAATAAATAATAAATAAGTTACAATAATAAAACTTAAAGATTCTTAAAACTACAATATCCACCGGGGGAAGTGAAGACACACATTGACAGAGCCAGAAGGGGACACAGAAGTCAACTACTACAGGAGAATCCCAAGAAAGAAAACAACAGAATGCCACCGGTCATCACTTCCAGCCCCCAAGTCACAACTCTGCAACTCATCAAGGATCTACAACCTAGCCTACAAGACAATCCCTCAGTATATCAAGTCTTAGGAGTTAGACCTCTCATCGCTTACAGACAGCCCCCCAACCTTAAGTAGATACTCATCAGCAACTACAGACCATACAAAAGAAACACTAAAGCAAGTACACATCTCTGCAACAAAATGCATTGCCAACTCTGCACAAATGACATCATCATAGACCTAATCAAACCAGCTACTCCATCAAAGGCTCATTCACCTGCTCATCCACCAATGTGATATATGCCATCATGTGTCAACAATGCTCCTCAACCCTACACATTGGATAAATTGGACTGTCTCTGAACAAAATAATAAATGGATACAAATCAGATATCAGGAAAGGCAACATTCAAAAACCAATAGGGGAACACTTCAATCTCCCTTCACACACTGTAAAAAACATATCTGTTTCAGTGTTCCCATGGAGAAACTTCAAATCAAAGCTTCAAAGGGAAGCTGAAGAGTTGGAATTCATATGCAAATTTGACACCATTAACTTGGGTTTGGACGGAGATTTGGGCTTGTTTTCTCAGTAGAAAAGGTGATTTCTTCCCTCCCATCTCCACTTTCAACCACCTCACCTTATCTGTTGTTCCACACTGTTTGCATCAAAACAACTTGTTTGATTTGCTGAAATATTCTGAACTGATTTCATGTCTTAACCTTCACTGCATTTATTTTTCCTTCCCATACTGTAAGTTTTACATTTTCTAATGTCTGTGGGATTCACCGATGAAATCTTATACAATAAATACAATTGTTGGTCTTTAAAAGTGCCACAGGACTTCTTGTTTATTAATTATAATGTTGCTTACCCCTAGTTCACACATTGTTTTGTGTCTTTCATTAGGATTTTTCTGTATGATGGTTACAATAGATGATCATAGATTTTTACTGTGCCTCTACACATGAAAGGTGTTAGAACTGTGCAAGATATGTCCTGGAGTAAGTGGGTCTCCTGAGTTTATGGGTACTGGACTCTGATTTGGGATTGGGATTTAAGTTTGAGAACAGTGTGCCAAGGGCTCCGTCTTAGAGACTAGAAGCTGTATCCCAGGGAACACGAGGGTTCCCACTTTCCGAAATGCTATCCTATTCAAGTTCCCATGCCAAGAAATTCAACACAGTATCCAAATGGATTTCAAAGTTTATGTTAAATGCAGGTATTTAACCATTAGAGGAGTAAAGTTCTGGAATAACCTTCCAAGGGGAGTTGTGGGGGTAAAAACCATAACTGCTTTCAAAACTGAGCTTGATAAATTTATGGAGGGGATGGTATGATTAGCCTATTTTGGAAACTGACTGATATTTGGCTACGGGTGGTGGATATACAAGTGGCCTAAGAGGGGAGAGTACAGGGGGTGAATTCTGAGTTATTACAGAGAATTGTTTCTTGGGTAACTGGCTGTTGAGACTTGCCCAAGTGCTCAGGGTTTAACTGATCGCCATATTTGGGGTCAGGAAGGAATTTTCCCCCAGGGCTGATTGGCCTGGGCTCTGGGGGTTTTTCGCCTTCCTCTGTAGCACAGGGCATAGCTCACCTACCGGTGAATTCTCTGTAGCTTAAAGTCCTTAATTCATGATTTAAGGAGGTAAATAACTCAGTCATAGGTTGGTGGCCTATTGCTGGAATGGGTGGATGAGGTCTTGAGGTCTGCATTTTGCAGGAGGTCAGACTAGATGATCATACTGGTTGCCTCTGACCTCAAAGTCTATGAGATTATATTTGAATATATGTAATTAATGTTGGCCATGCAAAAGCATTTCTACATTCACATTTTTTTTTCAAAACGTAAACAAAACTAATATGCTATGGGTTGCTCTGTAGGAAAGTTAGGGCAATGAAGGGAGATTTGCATAATGACTGGAAAGTGGTGAAAATTTATGGACACTCAAAAAAAATGTACAATTTTAACACTGTCCATAAACCTAGAAATAAATGAAAATGCCTGTGAAATAGGGTAGAAATAAATAGAACTTGTATTTTGACATTGATTGTGGTCATTCAGAATCACTTCTCATATCAAAGAATTACACTAACCATGACTTTATCAATTTCCTGTTTCCTATTATTGCACATACCCAAAGAATCCATGTGGTCAATTAACTGCAGCTAAAACAATTACATAATTCCAAAGTCCTGTGTACAGAATATCACAAATAAGTACATACTTTTGTGTCATTATTGTATTGTTTATGACATTTTTAGCGATGTCAGTAAAAAGCTTACCCTATCAGTTAAAAAAAAAAATCAACTTCAGATTTTCAGGTCAGTAAAAACTATGATGCAAGGTTGGTAGCCCTGGTCAGCAGGGACTTTCTCCAAGAGTTCTGTTTTGCTGTGGATTTCCTGTCTGAGGATTCTGATACCTGATTGTTTGGGGGCTGGCCAATCTGTGATGCAAGGACCTGACTGGACCTGAGGTGACACAGAAATGATTTCACAGTGAGGCTAAGTAAAGATTAAGCAAGCAGTTATAGAACAAATGCAAGTTTAAGGAAAATATGTCACCAGGTAAGTTCACATATAGTTTTTTTACCCTAAGTTATAGTTGTACAATGCAATGGTTAGGTTGAAGTTATAACTGATATATAACCAGTAAATCCATGTTTCAATTATCTGACTCATCAGTTACTGCAATTAGAAATTAAATCTGATTATAATAAAAAAAGTGAAGGAAAACTATTCTCTTAAGGTTTTATGGGCAGGTTAAGAGGAAAAGCCATTAGCTCTGATTTAAGGTATTTAGCTGGCATCTGTCAAAGACAGAGACTAATTCTTGCCTTGCTTTTAAGGGAATACACTCTTAAAATGATTTTCTGGTAACTACCTTCTCTGGCTGCTTTCTCCCTTTAAACTTCACTAGTCACCAAAATTGTGTCAAGCTAGTTCTCCTCTGTGACGGGGCATCTGTCCCATGCTGTCACTGAATGGGGTTAAAAGCAGCCTAGGGAGTGTTCAGGGAGCAGGCAATCTGAGAGAGCGTAAGGGAGTAGACAGTCAGGATCTAGCAGACAATGTAAAAAGAGCTGAAGGGCCAGAGCAAGTCAGTTGGTGCAGGGAGCCCAAGAGTGAAGAGTAGGTTCCTAAAGGTCTACAGGAAAGTAGTGCCTTAGACAGGAGAGCTGCTAGCAGGGACCAAGGGAGGTAGAAAGAGCTCCTGGCTGGCCTGCTGGGACTTGCAAGTTTGAGGCCCTGAGCAAAGTGCAAAGAAGATGCTGAGGCTACAAGTGGAAGTGTTTCGGGGAATTTGAAGCAGCACTGGTGAGAAGCACTGGGATGCTGCTACCTATGGGGTCCTTCAGCTGACACTCACAGTAGTGGGTGGAACTGGGTCCCCCCACTTGCTACTGAGGAAGTGGCTAAACTCTAGAAGTGAGATACCCCTCCCCTGGAAGTGGGGAACATGGCCGGTGACATGGCCGGGGGCTGAGTCATGAATAGGACACTCCAGTTCCTGGAGGCTGTGAGCAAGGCTACAGGTGACCTGAGAGGGATGAGTGATGGTGAGCATACCATGGACGTGGGCATTAACTTGGAACTGGTCTCCATACAACCAGCAGGAGGTGCCAATCCAGCCATGAGTGTAGAAAACCCATCACACCCTTTCCACTTCAATGCATTACCTGCAGCTTTCTGACAGGCTGGCACAGAGGCAGAATGATTTCTAGAATCCCACACTCAGGGCACCTTTAGAGCAATGCTATTTAGCCCATAGATCTCTTACAGTTTCGATAATATATTTAGGGCTTTAGTATCTGATTTGGGGAACAAACCTTCTATTCACATTCAGAGCTATAGTGGGAATGCTTCGCTCATGCAGCTGTGCCACTGCAGTGATTTAGTGAAGATGCTCCAATGCCAATGGGAGAGATGCTCCCATTAGCTTAGTTAATCCACCTCCCTGAGAGGTCATAGCTATGTTGGCAGGAGACGCTCTCCCATAGCGCTGTCTACACCAGGGTTAGGTCTGTATAACTGCATCACTCAAGGATGTGGATTTTTCACACGGCTGAGTGATGTAATTGTATTGCTATAGTTATCTAGTGTAGTGTAGACCTGGCTTTAGTAACATACAAAGAGACACACACACTAATGGGCACTGGAGTGATTAAAGTGTCCTTGAACTGCTCTGGAGAAAGATTTTCACACCTTCTTCTCAAAGTCTTTAGTTCACTGTGATTGGTCTGAATTCTGAACTAAGGTTATGTTTACACTTGTTAATTTAAGTAGACTTTGGGGGGACCCTACAAAGTCGACGTAGAGCATCCACACTGGACACCTAGGTCAATTTGTAGGGGCTAGGTGGACCTGGGACTGGGCCACGGTGGCAGGGGGGGCACCCCTTGCCCAGTGCCAGGGGGCTCAGCCTTTGCCCCATTGTACCTGGGTACAATGGGGCAAAGGGGGACAGCGACCATGGCAGGGAGCAGGGACTGTGGGGGGCATGCCAGGCTCTCCCTGTGCCACCCCTCCTGGCAGGGAGGGCAGGGGGGGAGTCCTGGAGAGCCCTAAATTGACTTAGAGTCGACTTAGGGCTACTCCAGGTCTACACTGGCTTAAGTCGACTTTCTAAAGTTGACTTAAGCCAAAAATTGACTGAAAATGAGGTTTTAAAAAGTCAGCTTAATTTTCCTTAAGTCGACTTAAGCATCTTGCTTAAGTCGACTTAAGGAAACTGTAGTGTAGACGCAGAGTAAATTAAGTCGACTTAAGCAAGCTTAAGTTGACTTAATTTACAAGTGTAGATGCACCCTAAGTTAATATTTACCTGTATCTTTATGATAAGATGTCACTCTAACTTTCATGAGAGGAAGTGGTCAGTCTTTTCTCTCTTTTAATTGTACTTGAGGTTTGGTGCGGTCAAAGTCCTTCCCACTATAGGGAAGCGAGCATGGTATAACTTCAGGCTGAATTGCTGTGGGAGAATTACTCCCATCTTTCCTCCTGGCTAGCATCTGTTGGAGGGTTCTCTGTCCTCTGACTCAGCCTTGAGGACAACCCTGGCATAATTAGAGATCCCTGCACTTTGTCTCTAGTTTATCGTGGACCAGTAATCTTGATCCGAGTTTATAGATGAAAATTCCAGTCTGATGTGGGCATTTTCTTGCAAAATCCATTTGATGACCATGAGCCAAAATCCACTTTATAAGCAGGACATGTAAGAGGCCTATGTGAGAAGGCATTGGCAACAGATTTCCACATAGGTCCATGACATAAATGCCTCAACTGTTTTAATATAATGAATGACAAGTCAGCATTACACATTCATTCTTTTCTACGCATCCTTGTGACAGTACGTTAATGATGGTGCTGGGGGAACAACTCTGAGGTGGGGACAAAGTCTCGAGCAAGTATTGGCCTTACCTTGATAACCTTTGCCAACAACCCAGAAAGTTACTCCACACATTGTTTAACGTCCACCTCTGGGGTGTTACTCATCAGAGGGTATGGTTGGACGAGGGTTCTTTTGGCCATAGGGATTAATAGCCCTATTTTTATCCTTCGGTGACTGAGTGGAGGCCCTTGTAGTTACATCAGAGGTCAGGAGAGAAATAGTGGAAATGAGAGGGGGACAAAGGAGATTAATAGTGACAGGGGAAATATCAAAGAAATCAGGAGAGTTATGAATAAAAAGTATTTATTTTTGATTACCATGCTTACAATGAGTCTTAAGTGCTCTTTGCAAGATATTAATTAAAGCAAGTTTTAATAAAGGTAATAATTCAATAATCATATGATTGTAAAGGTGCACTGTTTCACTATTATGCTGCAGCAGATCTTAAAGACAAAAGTAAATGTGCATTGAAGGTTTATTTGCTAAAGCTATCCTTATTTCACTGCTACTGCCCCTACCTTTAAAGGGGATTGCAGTCTAACCTACCTGTACTCCCAGGCTGGGGTGCTAAACTACTTGGTCCCTAACCTTATACCTATCCCCCCATACTCTTGGGGACCAGGGTACTAACCTACTTCTGTCCTTACACCAGGACTCGGGGTGCTATAACTTCAGTTCAGTTACTGTTTCATATACCTGTAGCCACTTTTGAACCAACATTCACCGAGGTCTGTTACAGTTTCTTAATACTCACCGAACTCTTACCGACGTGTCACCTTCGTCACTCACAGGGAATGGGCTCTGACCCTTCTCGGGCGGCCTCATACCGACGTGTCAGTTCCTCATTCACGGGGAATGGGTTCTGACCTTTCCCTCTGTCTTGTCCTACCACCCATCTTTGCAGTCTTTGGAGCTGCTATTTTATGGGGTCTTAGCCCCCTCGCACCTGCTTTGTCCTTGTGGTTTTTCTTTTACACAACTTTGCTGGGAACTCATGGGCTAATGTTGCAGGGGGCTCACGAGCTAGTTCTCATCAAGGAAAAAGGGAAGTCCAGGCTGAGCTGAACAGTAAATGATTACAAATTTGTCTTTGGGAAGCAGCTTTTGCAAAGAAGTTTTCTGCAAGGCAATTAAATTTAAAATACTTTCAATTAATTTTTTTCAGAGTAACGCCTGAGTTCTTGGCATAGGTCCAGGTGAGTTATTATGTTTAGACCTTTGAAGATTGGTTCAGACTTGGGCCTATACTTACTATAAACTATACTATTACTGATAAGCATACTAATTGCTAATTACTAATAAGCATACCAAACCCCTATCTAAACCTACTTTCTACAGTTACTTTAAGTATTTCTTAGTAATGCTAACCTGAACATTTGGCCAATTAACGCTACTCAAGCCTAAATCCAAACATGACCTATGTTCCCTACACTACAATCAGAGCCATAACTGCAGCAGATGTCAACATACCTGAGTTAGCTTTGTTCTAGTTAGCTCGAATAACAATAGCCATGAAGCTGCAGCAGCTTAAATAGCAGAGCAGGCTAGCTATGCATGTACTTACCCAGAGTCCCAGGTGGGATTGTCAAGAGTGTCCTGCTGCTCTTGTTGTTACAACTTTACTACTTTTTTTAAAAAAAAACAACTCTGGTATGTCTAGACATGCTGTCTGACCCCTCTGATTGCAATGTAGACATACCCACTGAATCTAACTGGACTCAGGAGTGGGGTTTGTAGTGTTCTGCATCTTAGCAAGTCAGACAAATAATACTTGGAACTGTATGATTGGCCAAACTCATGCACTGACTGGACTTTGCTGTGTTCATACCAAAGTCAGATATGCATGGGGATAATATGCTTCTTTTATTTGCTTTCCTCCCTTTTTCCCAGTAAGTGGAATTTGGGGTTCCATGTTCCAAAGGAGTCCTGGTTGAAAATCAGGGAGTATGTTCCCTAGGAAATTATGATTGCTGAAGTTTTCTATAAATGTTCAGCCTAAGGGAGACACCCACCATGGAAAATATCATCCCAAATGGTTAAAGAGGGCAACTGAAAACAGTGCCTTATAATTAGAAATGTCAGGCAACGTGACTAATAGACTGTGCTACTAGCCTGTATCATATCTAGTAATAACACAGATCCAACCAAATATAAGCATTTTCTGGTGATGTGGGCTTACCAGTTAAAAGTACCGACATTTATTAAGTATGTAAATTGATATTTAATTAGGTTGCTGCAGCTATCTTGTTAAATGCCAATTAAATATATTAACATTTCTCACAATTTTAGTGTATCAATAAGAATGTAACTGTACCTTTATTTCCATTGTAATTTTGAGTTAATTACATGGCTAGATGATTTATCTTTTGCATAATTATTTAGTCTTACTCTATGTTCCCCTAAATAATCAAACTTGCATCTAGAGCAGTGGCTCTCACACTTTCCAGACTACTGTCCTCTTTCAGGAGTCTAATTTGTCTTGTTTATTCTCAAATTCCATGTTCCTTAAAACCTACTTGCTTACAAAATCACATATAAAAATAAAAACGTGTCACAACACATCATTACTGAAAAATTGCTTACATCCTCATTTTAAGATATAATTACAAAATAAGCCAATTGGAATATAAATATTGTACTTACATTTCAGTGTTATAGAGCAGTAGAAGTAAGTCATTGTCTGTATGAAATATTAATGTGTACTGACTTTGCTAGTGTTTTTTTGTGTAGCCTGTTGAAAACTAGGCAAAAACCTAAATGAGTGTATATGCCTCTGGAAGATCACCTGCATATCACTAGGGGTACGTGTATCCCTGGTTGAGTTACTGTGCTGTTCCTGACTTACCTCAAGATGGCAGCTGTTGGAGGCCAGAAACACAAATAAAGGGAGAGGTGGGGCTTTTACTGCCCTAAGTCCATAAATACCTTTATTAAAAACGGCATTTGCGCTGTGATTGGAAGAGGGCTCTGTAGTGTGGATGATTTTATATAAATGCTATAGACAAGTATCTGTAAAAAAGCTCTTTTTGGACAGGTCAAGGAATAGGCAGAAAACCTTTTCTCAGAAAAGCATTTTGACCCAAGTAGCAGCTAGAAATTATTACTATCTGTTAATGTGAAATCTCTGTTAATCTCTGTCTAATCTCAAATGGACAAGTTTTCATAAATTTTTATATATAACAAATAAAAGACTACAATTGGGGGGTCTTATCAGAGAGGTTAAAGAGCGAATAATCTCTCATCTCAAGAACTGCTCCTTCATGGGCAATTTTCCTAAGGCACACGGTCCTGTGATGTGGGGGAAGTTTACATTTACTTCTGCTGCTTTTATTATACTTTTCTTATGACTACATAAAATATTCCTGGCCTGATTCTCCTATTCACACAAGATAAAATCTGGAGTATCTCCACTAAAAGCAATGGAGTTTCACTGGTGCAAGGAAGAGGAAAATAAGGTCAGGTCTACATTGTAAACTTACCTTGGTATAACTATCTTGCTCAGGGGTGTGAAAATGCATACCCCTGAGCAACTCACTTATACTGGCCTTACTCCTGGTATAGATAGCATTAAGATAGTACCATAAGCATAGCATACCATACCTCTTGTGGAGGTGGAGTAACTCTGCCAATGCGAGAACCTCTCCTACCAGCATAGCAGCCTCTTCAATGACACGATACAGTGACACAGCTGCAGTGAACTGCTGCATCATTTTAAGTGTAGACCTGCCCTAAAGCCCTAGAAATTTTCCTTTGATACAAAACAATTTTGTTGTGTGTGTGCAACTTTTCAGTTCACCAAAATTTTTTGGAAAATATCCTTATCTAATCAACCCAAAATGAATTTTTCCCCTGATCTCCCCCACACCAATAACTGCCAAGAAAGTAAAAAAATCAGTTATTCTCACATCTCTAGCACTGGGGGATTCAGGGAGGAATTCTGCCCTCCTGAGGCTGAGTCTACACTGCAGATTATTTCCACCAAAGGGGTAGCCGTGTTAGTCTAGGTCAGCCAAACAAACAAGGAGTCCTGTGGCACATTAAAAACTGACAAATCTATTTATTGCATGAACTTTTGTCGGAGAAAATCCCACTCATCAGATGCTTTGAAAACAGATTATATTAGCTTAATTTATGTCAGTCAGGGATGTGCATTAACCATGGCCCAGTGTGACATGGGCTATACCAACATAAACGCCAACATGGATATCTCTATGTCTGTGAGGGAGCTTCTTCCACCAACATAGCTTCTGCTGTTCACGGAGGTAATTTTATTATGCTACCGGGGAGATCTCTCCTGTTGCCTAGCATCTTCACCAGACTCAGTGCCACATCTGCACTGGTGCAGCTGACTGTCATGCTGTATGTGTAGACACGCACTCAGAGAGAGTACCTCAGAGTGTATGTCTACATTGCACTTACAGCTGGTGCATGCCAGTGGACCAGGGCCAAGGGGCTGTTTAATGACAGTTTACAGCTTTGATCTCAGGCTGCAGTCTGACCTCTGAGACCTTCCCACCTTGCAGGTTCCTACGTCTACACTGGAGACTCTGTTAAGTCGACTTAACAAGGTCGACTTTAAGTTGACCTAAAGTCAACCTTGTTGAGTCAACTTAGAGACCCTGTGTCCACACTAGCAGGTGCTAGGTTGACAGAGGAGTGGCCAGGAACTCTGCAAGAGGGCCTGGAGGCCAATTAGGTCGACTTAAGGGCTATCCCCTGTCCACACTGGCTTAAGTCAACTTAATAAGGCCAATTTAAGCCTTAGGTCGACCTTAAGAGGTGGTGTTATTAAGTCGACTTAAGGGAAGTGCTTAAGTCGACTTAATAACAGCCTAGTGTGGACGCAGGAGTCTGTAGGTCAACTTATCCTTCCTTAAGTTGACCTAACACTCCAGTATAGTCGTACCTCTAGGGCCTGGTTTGCAGACTGAGCCTGAACATCTACACCGCAATTAAACAGCCCCTTAGCACAAGCCACTTAAATCCAATTTTTAATTGCAATGTAGACATACTCTGAGTGATCCTCCTTATAGAAACCCTTATGTTGGGCAGTGGCCAGCCCAAAGGGAATTGGAGGGAAGCAACTTTAGGGTATCTCATTGTAATTCTTTTTGATGACCTGAAATTCAGCTTTTCCCTGCAAACAATATAAGGAAAATAACTCTACATTTGTGCCTTCAGTTCCCTGGAGTTTAGAGTGTATTAATGGCGATCGGTTTCAGAATAAATAAACAGGATGGAAAAATCATTATGTGAGTTCCATTTTCTGAATATCAATTTGGTTTCTAAGCACTTCAATAACTTATCCTTAATTTTCAACTCAGTGTGTTTCTGAAAACAGCTGAAATTTGGGGCATCATTGCCTCTGCTCCTCTTATACTAATGGGAAGTGAATGGGGTGGCTGAGCATATTGCATTTGACATTAGAAGTTGATTCATCTCTTAAAAAGCATTTTTACATATTGAATTTCAGTCTTTGAGGAATAGCATACAATCAAAAATGCATTGGGAAAAAATTGAAAAAAAGAATTAACTGAGAAAGGCATATGAACAGCCTCCTCCCTCCAACCCCTTTCATCTCCATAGCCACCTTTCAAAAAAAAATATTTATGTGTGAGAGATAATAAATAGACTTTAAGGTTAGAGATACAGCAAGCTTGTTTGCCAGAATTGTGAATTGGGGAGAATAGCTCTGCACAAGTTTGTGAGAATGATTGCTCTTTGCTCACAATAACAGGAGTGTCTGTACATGGGTGGCCGTGGCTCAGAGTGCTCGCCATGTTCTATACTATACGTGTGGGGGTACATGTGTGTTAGCTGAGTGTGTGATTGTGCTGTTTGGCATGAGGTTTAACAGATTTCAGTATGTGTTGTGATTGGATGTGTGTGTGTGTTATTTATATAGGTATAAATATGTTATTTGCATATGCATGTAGTATGTCTGGATGTGTTTGTGAGCATGTGATATAGATGAGATATGCATGTGTAGATGTGGCCAGCTGGGTAGGATTCTGATACTTGTGTGTGATGTTTGGATGTGCATGCATGTCGTTTCCATGTCCACCTGCCTCTGGAGCTCTCAGTGAGACTTAAAAATACATTGAGAATCTTTCTACTGAGCCAGTGGAGAACAGAAATTACTCCATAACTCAGAAAAATCCAAGTGCTGACAAAAATGAACACAGGGATTATGCACAGCTTTAGGAAATTTAGTCTAATTGTTGGAAAGGGAGGGCTGGGGTAACTAATGATGTCAGTAAGGGAAACTGAAAAGGAAGGGCGTGATGGTGCTTTGAATGGCTTGGAAACAGTTCTGTTTTTTTAACCATGACCAAGAGACTCAGTAAAGAAGAGAACAGGAAAAAGGACCAAAACTCTACAGCTATCTCCTAAAGGTGCACAGTCACAAGCATACACACACTGGATTTCACCTATTTCAGTCTCAGACATGTACATACTCCTTCCTCACTCCTCCCAAAAGCACGCAAATACAAACATGCATGTATGCACTTTAACACACAGGCACCTGCTTCCTTCCCAATGCAGACATGCACCAGTATGCATGTATGTACATACATACACAGAGAATGGACACTTGCCAAGAACTTCAGAAAGAGAAGTTCAGAAGGGAGACATAAAAAACAAACAAACAAACAAACAAACAAACAAACAAACAAACAAAACAAACAAACAAAAAAAACCCCACCAACCAACAAAAACCACAGGTTTTTAAGAAACTTTATTTAAAGCAGGAGCAAAAGGCTGAGAGTAGGAGAGGAGTTGGGAAATAGAGACTAGTGAGGGGAACATTTCATTTGTCACCTGCATTTAACTGAGGGCTCTTCAGCCTTCTGGCACTTCAAACTGCCTTCCCTTCTATTTGGAGTGAAGAACCTCTCATTAAATCAAGCATGTTGAAAGCTGAGGTCTCTCTCCCTGGTGTTCAGTCCTGTGCTGAATAAAAGCATTCACTAGATTAGTGTATCTTTCCTGTTTTTTCTTTCTCCCATTATTTCTGATCACATTCTTCAAAAGAACAAACATACTATTTTTAAAAAGAATGTTTTTGTTGAATATAAAAACAAATGAAACTTAGGGGAAGAATAAGAAAATAAAACCTCAAAGGGTTAAGGAAATGCAGCAGGAAAGTTCGACACAGCTGCCCAGAGCTATGGTGAAAAGTGATATGTGAATCCATAATAAATGAACAGTGGCGATTCAATTTAATCTGGTACTTGACAGTTCCCAAGAGCCTGGTCTGCTTGGCAGGATATAAAATATATATCAATCTGTTAGTGTGAACAAACCTTGGTGGTCCAGATGAGCCATGCTTACATTCTTCCTTTAGCTTGATAGAGCAAAAGTCTGTAAAACATGAAGCCAAAGTGTAATGCCAGAAAAGAGAATGTATAGCTCAAGTGGTTTGGGGGTCAACATTTATTAAACACACTAGCAAACAGATCTTATGACTAAAGTAAAGATTAATGGCCAGAATCCATGGGGAGGAGAATGGCAATGCATTCCAAAACAAACCCACCTGTGTGACTGGAGCATTATGAGCAAATCTCTCCCAGAGGTCTGAGCCTGCAGCTTGTTCACAGGTGATAACAATCCAAACATTACATTCCTTAAATTGCCAGCTTTGCCCAGTCCACCCACAGTAGAGCACTAGAACATTCAAGAATCCAGGGCTGCGTCTACACTGGTAAATTAAGTCGACTTAAGCTTGGCTTAAGTCGACTTAATTTGCCCGGTGTCTACACTACACTTTCCTTAAGTCGACTTAAGCAGCTTACTTAAGTCAACTTAAGGAAAATAAAGTTGACTTAATGAAAATTAAGTTGACTTTATTAAACCACCTTTCTACTCGACTTAAGGATTAATTCGACTTTTTAAAGTCGAATTAAGCCAGTGTAGCCCTGGGGTAGCCCTAAGTCGACTTAGGGCTACCCCAGGACTACACCAATGCCCTCCCTGCCAGGGGAGCACAGGGGGATCCTGGCATGTCCCCCAAAGGGCAGGGCATGTGGGCACAGTGTGACATTGTCTGGATTTAGGGAAGCATTTATGATATTATTTTCTATGGATATCTCATAAATGCTATAATCCATAGGAACTATGTCATGTTTGGTATCAATAGAAAGATAGTAATTTGCTGGGAATGATTATATAGTTTATGTCTAGGAATTCTATTTTGATTAGACGTTAGGAATTTGATGTTATATCCATACTTTAACTTGTGTCATTCTGGACAAATGTCTTAGACGGGAGGGTTTGAAGAACCATTATCTCCTTAATGTTTAGGAATTTTCCAGGTAGAATAGTCCCAGGGAGTATCCTGATGAGCCATTGGGGACAGACGAAGTGGGATTTTCTCCCACGAAAGCTCATGCGATAAATAAATCTGTTAGTCTTTAAAAGTGCCACTGGACTCTGGTGTCTTTCTACAATAGACTAACACGGCTACCCCTTTGGAATTCCCTAAATCCAGACAGTGTCACATACAGGGCTCTGCCCTGCCAGGGTCCCTGTCCCCCTTTGCCCCATTGTACACAGGGGGTGCTCCCCCCTGCCACTGTGGACCTGCCCAAGGTCCCCCTAGCCCCACAAAGTCGACCTAGAGCATCTAGTGTGGACGATCTAGGTTGACTTTGTAAGTTCCCCTTTAAGTCGACTTTAATTTTAAGTGTAGACACACTAAGTCAACTTAAAAGTGCAAGTGTAGACATAGCCCAGGAGTCTCTTTTAACCTCTGCCCCCACCCGCCCCCCCAAAACCTAGGAACTAAGATTGCATAGGTATTAATCTCAGTGTAACATTCATCATATTATTGAACCGATGTAGACTGCTCTCTCAACATTTCCCAACGTGCCCCTAAAAACACATACATCCCCAGTGGTTAAAGTATAATTTGATGGGCTCCAGAAAGGACTCTGGAATCTTCCTAATTTCTTCCCATACGAATCCATAGGAATGAAATTTGTGGAGCCCGGGAATGCTGTTCTCTGGCGTTCACACTTACTTTAACCATTGCACATTCTTCAACCACAGCAGCCATACCATTTTAACACCCTCTCTGCTATAAGTGATGTACAGAGAGAGAGCTAAGGGCTGAAATATCAGAACTTCAGCCTGCTACAGGAAGATAAGAGAATGAACCAAAAGGTGGAGGTTGTGTTACCTTCTGGGATTTTTGACTCAACTGTGGAAGCCAGCAGAGTTCATTTTGGGAATAAGAACAAACAAGGAGTTCTGTAGCACTTTTAAAGATTAAGAAATTTATTTTGGGAAATAAGGGAAACATTTGTAGGAGCCATTACATACCACCTAATGTACCTCAATTCCCTGCAGTGCATCCCTTCCTGGAGCACAGCAGCTCAGTGGTTCCTCATGTAATCTCAACATTGAGTTACAGAGCAGTGTTTGTTACACTTCTCTCATGCTTTGACCCCTGCTGTACATTTTCATTCTTTTGACACATTCATTAAAGTGTCCTTGTTATTTCCTTGTGCTAATATCCACTCTAATTCCACAGTATGCAACCATCCTCAATAGATTAGTCACACAACCCATTTTGTAAAACCACATTTTAATACATTATGTGCAGGAACAATAGTCAAATGCAAACAAACAAAAATTTACTCAGCATACTGGAAGGATAAAGAATGTTGTATATATGAACAAAAGAGAACCGGCATTAAACACAATAGGCAAGATGATTCTATACCACACTGTTGATTCTATGGGTCTGATTCTCTCTTTTGCTTACACTGATGTAAATTAGGAGTAACTCCACTAAAATCAGTAGACTCACACTCCAGTAAA
This sequence comes from Pelusios castaneus, assembly GCA_007922175.1. Lineage (NCBI taxonomy): Eukaryota > Metazoa > Chordata > Testudines > Pelomedusidae > Pelusios > Pelusios castaneus. Next base: position 46,945,300 of record ML685764.1, read on the forward strand.
GTTGGTATGAAAGAGGAGAATCAAGCGCTGTGTGTTATATTTGTATAGGGGTGAGGGTATTTAAGTGGAAACCCAAAAAAAGAGCCCAAGCAAGAAAAAAGGAGAGAAGGAAAGGGAAATCATGAGAAAGGAGAGAAAAGGAAAATGGATAGATAGAGAGAAATGTCATGGAAAAATGTTACGTAATAAGTTTTGTCAATAGTACCTATGAGCTATGACATAGCTTTCTGAAGGTCACTTTCCCTTATGGTGCAGTGTTTCATATACTCACTATTAAGTTTGTCCTTCCACCTGACCTATATCTTTGGAGAGAAGTCAGATGTGCTCCATTAGAGATGGCCATAATCCTGAGATCCAAGCACTTCAGCGCCTCTAGGACATTTGAAATCAGAACTCAAATGGCAATACATATTTTATAAATGGCACCCAGTCTTACACGGGATGCAACAAGAACCCTGCATGAAAATACCCTAGGATTTTGGAAAGTGAATGGAATCTGAATCTGAAGGCTGTGGTGTGAGACCATTATTTATACAGTCTACAGGCCCCCTTTCTTCACCATGGAGTACCTCACATGTTTATTACATACTTGAAAAGCTTCAGAAGTTCATTTTTATTTTCTCAAAGCACCTAAAATATGGGTGCTTATTCAGATTTCTCTAAACAGCCTCTGGATGGAAACACTGCAGTGACAGAATCTTTTAATAGTTAGTATTTCTAGTTTCCATTCAGGCTGGAAATCATATTGTACTAATATTTCAGTAATTCTAGTCCTGGACAGAACCTCTCTGCTTGAAGTCATCAGCAACAATAAAAGTATGATAGGAAACATGAGTTTTGAGTTTCAGAGAAAGGTACAGTTCTTGTTTTAGCCTTTGGCCGAACAGATTTGCCCCTGATTCTATCTACTAGAAACATACCAGGAGCTGAAACCAGCAACTGCCATTATTGCCAACCCCAATTGTTCAAAACTCATTAGTCATGCTTCCCCTCACGCCCAGGCATCACTAAACTTTTAAATAATGTATTTTGGGGTTCTTTTTATTTGCCTTCTAGTTTTTGAGCCTTTAGGGTGCCCTCAGGTCACATTTTCAAGTTTTTCTCTGCAATTGTGAAGACTACACAATTTTTAAGAAGGAACAAAAACTCGTATTCTTACATATTCACTTGACACCAGGTATTGGGGTGTGATGTTGTCTGGATTAGGATGACCATTTATAATATTATTGATACCAATATTACAGAATCACAATAAATGTGTAGGATATGCCCTGCAAGGTATCACTAGAAAAGTCATGAGTTGCTAAGATTGATAAGCATGTTTATATGCATATATCAGATTTGTATTATGAGTCTACATATGTATGGTATACTTGAATTTCAAACTTGTTCTATGTTTCTGGGTGATAACCCCTGGCAGGATGGCAACAAGACTAAGTCTGCTTAATGGCCCATCAAGGCAACTCATATGTACAATGAATCCCATGAAAGAACCCGAAGGCTATCCCTTATGAGTCACTAAGGGTGTGTCTACACTTAAGTCTATTTAAGCAGGTTTAAATTGACTTATCCACATCTACACTGGGCTTTCCTTAATTTGACTTAAGCTGCTCCTTAAGTCAAATTAAGGAAAAACCAGTTAGAATTAATAACACCTCATTATAATTTGAACTAGTGTCTAAGTCGACTTTATTAAGTCGACTTAGCCAGTGTAGATGCCCTAAATTGACTTGGTTGACTTAGGGCTGGGGGACAAAGGAGCCCCGCATGCCTCCCTGGCAGAAGGGAGCCACTGCGGCTCCCTTGTTCCCTGGGGAGCCCCTGATCCCTTCTCCCCAGACCCACGGCTTTCCTGCCAGGAAAGTTGTGGTCCCAGGGAGAAGGCCTCCCCAGCCAGGGCTCCAGTGGAAGGGGATTGCCCGCTGGAACCCTGTCTGGAGAGCCCAGGAGTTGGGCGGCTAATCCCGGCAGAGCCAGCACTGTGCCAGCTGGCTCTACCGGGACGAAGAAGCCGCTCCCGGTTCATCCTGGCAGACCCAGCTGGCATACGGCTGCTCTGCTGGGACTGAGAAGCGGTGGGTGTCTCTCCCAGCTCCCTTCTCTCCAGGACCCCTACACGGGATGAATGCCTTAGACGGGAGGGTGTGAACAACCATTGTCTCCTTAATGTTTAGGAATTTTCCAGGTAGAATGGTCCCAGGGAGTATCCTGATGAGCCATTAAGGACATAAAGAATACAACCATTGTGTCCTTAATGACTCATCAGTTTACTCTCTGGGACCATATCACCTGGCAGATTCCTTAACATTAAGGACACAATGGTTGTTCGCACCCTCCCGTCTAAGGCATTCCTCCAGAATGACACAAGTTAAAGTACGGATATAACATCAAATTCCTAACTTCTAATCGAAATAGAATTCCTAAGCATAAACTATATAATCATTCCCAACAAATTACTACCTTTCTATTGATACCAAACATGATATAGTTCCTATGGATTATAGCATTTATGAGATATCCATAGAAAATAATATCATAAATGCTTCCCTAAATCCAGACAGTGTCACACCGTGCCCACATGCCCTGCCCTTTGGGTGGCATGCCAGGCTCCCCTTGTGCCCCCCCCCCCCGGCAGGGAGGGCATTGGTGTAG
>ML685764.1:46948051-47037040 GCA_007922175.1 Pelusios castaneus
ATAAAGTCGATTTAATTTTCATTAAGTTGACTTTATTTTGCTTAAGTCGACTTAAGCAAGCTGCTTAAGTCGACTTAAGCAAAGTGTAGTGTAGATGCAGGGCACATTAAGTCGACTTAAGCCAAGCTTAAGTCGACTTAATTTACCAGTGTAGACGCAGCCACGGAGCCTAGACGTATTTTTAAAGACTAACACATTTATTTATCACTTGAGCTTCTGTGGGAGCATCTGACAAAGTGAAATTTTCTCTCACAAAAGTTCATTCAATAAATAAATTTGTTAACCTTTAAAAGTGTCACAAGTGTCACTCCTTGTTTATTTTTCTTAGACTATGTCTACACTGGCAAATTAAGGAGGCTTATGTCGAGTTAAACAAAACTGCGTCCACACCAGGCTTTCATTAAGTCAACTTAAGAAATTCCTGAGGTCAACTTAATGAAAACTTCAGTTGACTTAATAAGAGCCACCCATTAAGTCGACTTAAGCCTCCTTATGTCTACCTAACCCTTCTTTAGGTTGACCCAGGCACAGCGTGGACGCTTAAGTCCACTTTTTTAAGTCAACCTAAGGGCAATTAGGTTGACTTAACAAAGTGGACTTAGTCCACGTCCATGGACACCACTTTGTTAAGTCGACTTAATAAGGTCAACTTTGCAACTTAAAGGGGAGCAGGTTCTCCTGAACCAAAGTTAGATTCCCCAGCCAGTCACAGTGCTCCTGATTTCCCACACCAGTTATCAAGAAGCCAAAATAAGAAATACACAGTCCTCTTTATGCATTTCAGTGTCTGTTTCCCAATCAGCAAGTAGGTCGACTAAAGAGATAAGTCATTTATTCCTTTTACCAAAATGTTCTTCTGATCCCCAAAGGCTCAGTCACATTACCAGATCAAAATAAGTTTGAATCTTGCCTAAAATATCATGCTGCCAGCCAATCCTTTAATAACTAAAATTATAGGTTTATTAAAAACAAGAAGACATGTTAAATGGTTAACACAATCACATACAAATGACTTCAAAGTCAATACATATTTGATTCTCAGCAGAACTGTGGAGTTTGCAGGCTTGTGCAGTTCCTATGGAATATTTCCAGTACCTGGATGGATCTCAGTCCTTTGTGTCACAGCTTCATCTGTAGATGATTTGATCCAGAGGTAGTAAGCAGGAATAAAAACAAGATGGAGAGATGGTGCAGCTGTATTTTATACTATTTGCCACGAGGCTTGTACTTTGTTCCAAACAGCAAATGGCATAGAAAAGCCTCAGGGTCCCCTGTCCATAGTCTTGTTCTTACATGTCTTAGCTATCTCTACACTTAGGGATTTAGGTCGACTTAAATAAGTTGACTTTAATACGTCGACTTTAAGTCGACCTTATTAAGTTAACTTAGAGAGTCCGCACAGGACTCCTAAGTCGACTTAAAGTGGGCCTTACTAACTCAAGTTAGAGAGTCTGTACTAGACTCTCTAAGTCGACTAGTTAGGTCCAGGGAGAGCTGGCCCTGGCCGGGGCTGGCTCGCCTCAATACAGCAAGCCCCGGACCGCTCAGGGAGCCCTTCTAGCCGGGACCAAGTGGTCCCGGGGAGAAGGAAGCTGGCGGCTCCCCTCTCCCCAAACAGCTGGAGTGCTGGCAATTGCCGGCACGGTGGCGCTCCAGCTGGCGGGGAGACCCCGGAGGCTTCCCGGCAGCTGGAATGCGGTCCCTGCTAGGAGGGAGCGTGGGGCTCCCTCCTAGCCAAGACTCGAGTGGTCCTGGCCGAAGGGAGCCCTGTGCTCCCTCTAGCCGGGACCAAGTGGTCATCATTCATCCCTAAATCCAGACAGCATCACACACAGGGCTCTGCCCTGCCAGGGTCCCTGTACTCCTTTGCCCCATTGTACACAGGGGGTGCCTCCCCCGCCACCGTGGACTTGCCCAAGGTCCCCCTCGCCCCACAAAGTGACCTAGAGCATCCAGTGTGGATGCTCTAGGTCGACTTTGTAAGTTCCTCTTTAAGTCGACTTTAATTTTAAGTGTAGACACACTGAGTTGACTTAGTTAAGTCGACTGAGTTAAAGTCGACTTAAAAGTGCAAGTGTAGACATAGCCCTTGATTGTTTTGCTGAACTAGACTAACATGGCTACCCCTTTGGAACTTGTCATCTAAGGAAAACTGTCATTATAAACTTACGCTAGCATCATGAGAGTTATCAACTTGTATATGTCAGGAACGTAGACATATCACAGTCAATCTCAGGTTTCATTTAAAAAATAAAAAAAGTTTTCAGCCCCTTTCCCTGTAAAGATACCAGGGATCTCAACAATTTAAATTGATGTAAATCTATCTTTGCTGATGAAGTTTGCCACCTGTAAAGATTGCAAGTTACTCTCAGCCCTGTCATGGTCGCATGACTCTGGGAAGCATTCACAAACATATTTGCAAACTTGAATTGTGATTCAGCACAATCATATTTGTACCATTGTTTTCCCTGCTTTTGTGTAATTGTCCAGGTTTGCGTATTTATACTGTGGTAGTGCCATATCAGGATTTGGACAACACTGTGCTAAGTGCTGAACAAACCTACTGATGTACTAGTTTGGGGAGAGCATTTGTCCATGTGAATGAGTATTTAACCAGGAATTAGCATATACCACACACAAATGTCATCACAGAATGAAATTGAGGCCCTTTGAAATCAGTGTCAAAATTCACCCACCATATGTAAACTAGTGTATTCATACTATAATTACTCATCCACATATCCACATTGATGTGCAATCCTTTTGTAGGAATGGGACAGGAGAAACCTGCATCAATGTCTGTTATATAGCTAATAAATCTGGATCATCTCACTCTCCTTTAGTCTGGAAAGGAATCTGCTATTTTTAAAGGCAGGGTCCTTGTGCATAACTTTGTATAATGTTCTTTCTTGTGGCAAAGAAGGCAGGAAAATTTTTTAAATGTCCTGGGCCTGCTTATCTTCTACTACCTCCTTCTCCCTCCTCTTGCTCCCTCGAGAAATTCAATGTCCCAGTGATTCCTCTAGGCTCTTAAAAGAAAAAAAAAAATTGGTGAGACAGTCAACAACCCATGTGTGAGTACAAATGAACTGTGAAACCGCAGAAGTGCAATGCAGATCTAGAGGATAAATTGTCATTCTCTATGCAGTGCTGAATGCTGCTGGAGTTGATCAGCCACATCATGGAAAAAATGTAGAATTTCAGGCTACTAGAGAAGATGATTCTTTTTCAGGCTTCCTCCAACAGGCACTTACTGGAGGATAATTCAGTTTGAAAAATCAATCTCGTCTCCAGAGTTGTTGGATGGGGGGAGTTGCAAGGCTACTTTCACTTTTCCTCCTCCCAGGTGATGTGGGCTGCTTGCAATCACCAAGCAAAGTGAGTAATGGCTGCCATTTGGAGTTGGTGAGGAAGGGTAGCTCAAAGGAAGAAGCATTACCATTTGTCAGAGGGAGGAAAGAGCAGGTGGGAACCTCTCTTCTTCTGCCTTCAAACCTCTGACTTAACTTGTGTAAGTAACTGCACTGAGTATGGGCACAAAGCACTCTGCAAAATATTTCTGGTTGTAACCCTTTTTGCAGGTGTTTTAAACCACATTTCAAGAATTAGAGGGGATGCTAGTGAGAGAAACTTTAAAATAGATTTGTGGGCCAAGATGGAGTTGGAAGTACTGTATCAGCAGCTTCATTAGACTCAGTCTGTATAAAGATATGAGTTAGTACTGTTGGGATGGCTGAAATGTGCTCACAGTCCCTTCAGGTCTTTCAGAAAGGTACCCAAACTCTGCAGGCCCTTATTGGCTTCTCAGCTATTTCAGCTCCTTAAGTCAAGTCAGGACCATCCCAGGGTGGAGGTGGGATCCAGGTGCAATTGGCCTGTGGGGGGGCCATGGCTCCCCCCCTTTGCTGGGGAGGTGGGGCAGAGTGGACTGGTCCAGAGGCTGTGTTCAGCGCTCCTGTCCCACCCATTGTCATTGGCTTGCTGCCAAAGGGGGGGAGCACAGAAGTGCAAGGTATCCCCTTCTCCCCCCCCACCCCCGCCAGGATAGCAGTTCAAGGTACTGAGATGCTCTAGTGAGGTACAGATATTTGAGCTGTGCTGATCATGTCCATGCTGAGAGGATATCCACAAGGCATTGATTAAACTCCAAAAGTTCTGCATCAGCTTGCACTCACTCTGAGACCTGGGATGGATTTCTTAGGGACAGTCTCTTTTTGGGCTGTTCCTCTTGGTCAGGAATATCAAAGTAATGTCCCAGGAACATTGCAGTAACTTCTATATTTTAAACAGATGAGACCCACTAGAATAAATAATGAAAGAGGCAGAAGCTAATGACTGTAATGGACACCATGTACCTGAGAACAAGGTCTTTTGGCTTCTAATGAGAGAACAGATTGTATTGTGTACCTGAGGCATAATAGATATTTTCATATCAAAAGTGATGTAAGTACATTATCTCTTCCTGAGCACAGGATTTCTGTATGGTCACACAATCACAGGATAGGTGTTAAAGGACCTTTTATTGCCAGACAGCCATCAATAATTCATCACACCAGAAAGGGAATGAGAGAAGAAAAAAAAACAGGAAAACCATTCTGTGAGGTAGAAGGATGAAATATTTCATGACTGTGGCAGAAGGTAGAATCAGGAGAATAAGAAAGGAGCAGAAAGTCAGGGCCAGGATGTGTGTGTGGTTTGGCGGGGACTAAAGAGCTGACTAAAAATAGAGTGGATTTGGAAAACATGCGGCAGCTGTAAACCAGTTTGAGTCCTAGTGGGACTTCTCATAGTACAGCCAATCCCACACATTCAAAATTCATGAATAAAGCCACCGCAAATTATGAGATTTAAAAACAGTGATAATATATTTTGGGTTCTTTTTCCTTCCATTCTGTTTTTTGAGCCTTTAGGGTTCATGTTTCCAAGCTTTTCTCTGCAGCCAGGAGGGCTAGAAACATAGTTCAAACAATGAAATCTCAGATTCTTGAATAAATACATGAGTCAAGGATCTGGGACTTTAAGGAAAACACTAATTCATCATAAGACTTTCAATCAAATTGTAAGGTTTGGCAATATTGCTATATATAGTTTTTCCATGGTGGAAGGTTGGCTCAGTGTTGGCCTGAGAACTAGGTTTAATTCCCTGCTCCAGCACAGACTTTCTATGGCTATATCTACACTAGGAAAAGTTAGGTCAACTTTGTTAAGTTGACTTAATAAGGTAAGTTGACCTTATTAAGTCAACTTAACAAAGTGGTGTCCATGGACGTGGACTAAGTCCACTTTGTTAAGTCGACCTAACTGCCCTTAGGTCGACTTAATAAAGTGGTCTTAAGTGTCCACACTGGGCTTAGGTTGACGTAAAAAAGGGTTAGGTCTACCGAAGGAGGCTTAAGTCGACCTAATGAGTGGTTCTTATTAATTTGACTTAAGGAATTTCTTAAGTTGACTTAAGGAAAGCCTGGTGTGGACACGGCTTTGTTTAAGTCGACTTAATTTGCAAGTGTAGACATAGCCTAGGAGACCTTAGGTAAGTCAGATACTCTCTTCATTCTTCAGTTCTCTATCTGTTGAATGGGAATAGTAGTAATATGAGGTATTCATATGCCCTAGTCATGGACTGTACTATATTAGCTTTCAGTTCAGCTCTGTAATGTGGCTGAAAGACCTAATTTTTCCATGCACATCTAAGCTGAAGGTATGATATTGAACATTCATCCTTTTAAATATTTAAGGTGGGCAGCATAGTTACTGGAGTTTGTGACACCTGGCCCCCATGGGTTTTTTCTTCTTTTCTCTCCTCTAAAGAACCTGGGAGCATGTGTGTCTAGGTTTTAGAGAAGGAGTCCTGTGGCACTTTTAAAGACTAACAAATTTATTTATCTCATGAGCTTTCATGGGAGAAAATCCCACTTCATCAGACTCCTTGGGTATGTCTACACTAGAAAAATTTAAGTCGACTTTCAGTTGACTTAATAAGGTCGACTTTAAGTCGACTTAAGTCCACCTTGTTAAGTCGACTTAATTGGCCTTAAGTCAACTTAATAAGGTCGACTTAAGGGCTACGCCCTGTCCACACTGATCTTAAGTCGATTTAAGGAGTCGACTTAAGGCTTAAGACAACCTAATGAGTGGTAGTTATTAAGTTGACTTAAGTTTTCATTAAGTCAACTTAAGGAATTTCTTAAGTCGACTTAGTGAAAGTCCAGTGTGGACATGCAGTAATTTAGGTCGACTTAAGTGTCTTTAAGTCAACCTAAATTTCTAGTGTAGACAGATTCCTTGATTCTTTGGCTGACCTAAACTAACATGGCTACCCCTTTGGGTAGTTTTCAGAGGTGGTCTTAACTATGCAGCAACCTGGGCATTTGCTTGGGGCCTCATGCTGTGGAGGGGCCCCCACCTGCTGCTCAGTTTGTGGATGCAACAAGGCAAATTTTCACCTGCCCTTTACATCGACATATAAAAAAGCAGAAGCAATCTCTTTGGGACACCAATAACAATTACAGCCAAGTTCCAAAGGGGTAGCTATGTTAGTCTATCACAATAAAAACAAAGGCTATGTCTACACTTGTTAATTTAAGTCAAATTAGCATGTCCACACTTAAACTTTAAGTCGACTTTGAGGAACCCTACAAAATCGACCTAGAGCATCCACACTGGATGCCTAGGTCAACTTCTAGGGGCTAGGTGGACCTGGGACAGGTCCACGGTGGCAGGGTGGGCACCCCTTGCCAAATGCCAGGGGGCTCAGCCTTTGCCCCATTGTACCTTGGTACAATGGGGCAAAGGGGGACAGGGGCCCTGGCAGGGCATAGGGGCAGAGTGGGCAGGGCTCTGCCCTGCCCTTTGGGGGGATATGCCAGGCTGTGGCTGTACCAGCCACCCTGGCAGGGAGGGTAGTGGGGAAGCCCTGGAGGCCCCTAAGTCGATTTAGAGTCGACTTAGGGCTACTCCACGTCTACACTGGCTTAAGTCGACTTTAGAAAGTCGACTTAAGCAGAAAGTCGACTTAAAATGAGGTTTTATAAAGTCGACTTAATTTTTCCTTAAGTCGATTTAAGCAGCTGCTTAAGTCGACTTAAGGAAAGTGTAGTGTAGACGCAGAGTAAATTAAGTCGACTTAAGCAAGCTTAAATCGACTTAATTTACAAGTGTAGACGCACCCAGACAGAGTCCTGTGGAACTTTTAAAGACTAACAGATTTATTTATGAAAATATTTAGTCTTTAAAAGTGACACAGGACTCTGTTTGATGCGATAAATAAATCTGTTAATCTTTAAAATAGCAGCCAACAGGCACATTTAGGTCTAAATTAGGAGATAATTATCCTCACAGACAGCCAAGCCTAGTTTTGGAAGTTTCAGGTTACCAGCTAAGTCTACCAGAGTCTAAAAACAAACAAGGAGTCCTTTGTCACTTTAAAAAACTAACTAAACTCATAAACACCATGAATTTCATTGAAGTTTGGTGTTTACTCTTTTAAATCTTTACAGTTACAAGCTAGATTTGAGCCATCTTTAATTTCACCCCACACCCCTCATTTTTTAATTATAATGCACATACACTTTCTCTCTAGTACTTTCCTCCTTGGCAGCTTTTAAATGTTCATCTATAACCTGTAGTAAAACATAATGGTGAAATGATAATGGTGAAAAATGATTAAATTACAGCACATAATCTGAAAATTTATTTCATGATGGAAAGATCTCCAAAAATATCGTGCCCAAGAATAATCTAGAGATGGGAAATCTTTTGCTGTATTATCTCCTAATTGTTCTAAATTTACAAAAACTTAAAATATGGCTCAACTGGGATTTATTTTTTCTTTATATATGGATTAGGTATAGTGCTCATATCAGCTAAATTTCTAATTAATACTTGAAGAAAAAAAAAACTAGTGGTTTTAGGTACCTAAGTAATCCCTGGAATCATGATTGAAGTTGCCCCACCCTAGGGTTCTGTGGGTGCCCCTTTGGAAGTGGAACAGTTGTTTACCTTATTTCTACCCAGGCTGGACTGGCCAGCCCACGGCTGGCAGGAGTTGGCAGGCTGGCTAGCTACAGGCCAGCCTGAGGGAAGGAGGGCTGGCACTCTGGAGGGGGAGGAGGGGGCGGCAAGGCAGTAGCAGGCTCCGATGAGGCTCGGCAGGCAGTAGGGGGCTCAGATGAGGCCCAGGAGACCCTGGCAAGGTAGCAGCGAGGCCAAGGGGGAGAGTGCTGGCTACCCATCCTTGACTTTTGCCTAAGGCCCCAGAATCACTAAGACCACCCCTGCTACGTTCATTTTTAGTCAATCATAGAATCAAAGAAACTGAAAGGGACCTTGACAGGTCATCGAGTCTAGTTCCCTGCAGGACCATGGCAGGACCAAGTACCCCCATTAAACCATCCCGGACCGGTGAATGTCCAACCTGCTCTTAAAAATCTCCAATGTAGGAGATTCCACAACCTGCTGAGGCATCTTATTCCAGTATTTAATCACCCTGACAGTTAGGAATTTTTTCCTAATGTCTAGGTTGAACCTTCGTTGCTGTAATTGAAGCCCATTGCTTCTCGTCCTATCCTCTGTGATTAAGGAGAACAATTTTTCTCCTTTTTCTTCATAACAACCTTTTAGGTATTTGAAAACTGTTATCATATCCCCTCTCAGTCTCCTTTTTTCTAAACTAAACAAACCCAGCTCTTTCAATCTTCCCTCATAGGTCAAATGTTCCAGACCTCTAATAATTTTTGTTGCTCTTCTCTGGACTTTCTCCAGTTTTTCCAAATCCTTTTTGAAATGAGGCACCCAAAACTGGACACAGTACTCAAGTTGAGGCCTAATCAGTGCAGAGTAGAGTGGAAGAATCACTTCTCATGTCTTACTCACAATACTCCTGTTAATAGACCACAGAATGGCATTTGCTTTTTTTTGCAATAGTATTACACTGCTGACTCATATTTAGCTTGTGGTCTGCTATTACACCCAGATCCCTTTTTGCAGTAGTCCCTCCTAGGCAGTCATTGCCCATTTTGTACATGTGCAATGGGTTGTTCAACCTTAAGTGGAGTACTTGGAACTTACCTTTTTTGAATTTCATTTTATTTATCTCAGACCATTTCACCAATTTATCCAAATTATTTTGAATTGTGATCCTATCCTTCAAAGCACTCACAACCCTTCCCAGCTTGGTATTGTCTGCAAACTTTATAAATTTGCTCTCAATGTCATCATCTAAGTCATTGATAAAAATGTTGAATAAAACTGGACCCAGGACAGATCCCTAGGGCACTCCACTTGTTATGTTCCTCTAGCCTTAATATGAAGCGTTGATAACTACTCACTGGGAGCGGTTATCCAACCAGTTTGTCACCTATCTTATAGTAGCTCCATCTAGTTTGTACCTCCCCAGGTTATTAATGAGAATGTGATGTGAGACAGTATAAATGCCTTACTAAATTTTAGATATACCACATCTACTGCTTCGCCTCTATCTACAACGCTCGTTACTATATCATAGAAAGCTATCAGGTTGGTTTGACATGATTTGTTTTTGACAAATCCATGCTGACTAGCCCCAAGCACTGTATTCTCTTCCAGATGTTTGCAAATTGACTCCTTAATTATCTGTTCCATTATTTTTCCCGGAACGGAAGTTAAACTGACTGGTCTATAATTCCCTGGATTTCTCTCATTTCCCTTTTTGTAGATAGGCACTATATTTGCCTTTTTCCAGTCCTCTGGGACCTCACCCGTCTTCCATGATTTTTCAAAGATCATAGTTAATGGCTCAGCTATCTCCTGAGTCAGCTCCTTGAGTACCCGAGGATGCATATCATCAGGCCCCGGTGACCTGAAGACGTCTAACTTGTCCAAGTAACTTTTAACTTGCTCTTTCCCTATTTAGCTTTTCACCCTATCACATTTCTATTGCCCTCCTATACATCAGATATCCAGTCTCCACCAACCTTCTCACTGAAGTTCGAAACAAAGAAATTATTTAGTTCCTCTGCATTTCCACATTTTCATTTATTGTTTTACCCTCTTTGTTCAGTAAGGGTCCTACACTGTCCTTGAAGAATGTCTTTTTGTTACCCTTTATGCCTTCAGCTAGCTTGATCTCTGTTTGTGCCTTGGCCTTTTGGATTTCTCCTCTACATAACTGTGTTATTTGTTTATAGTCCTCCTTTGTAATTTGACCAAGCTTCCACTTTTTGTAGGAGTCTATCTTATTTTTAAATTATTGAAGGTCTCCTGGTTAAGCAAAGGTGCTCTCTTGCCATACTTCTTATCCTTCCGAAGCAGCATAATGGTTAGCTCTTGTGCTCTTAATAACGACTCTGAAAAACTGCCAACTGTTTTTAGTCATTTTTCCTCTTAGTCGTTCTTCCCATGGTATCCTTACCATCAACTCCCTGAGTGTGCTAAATTCTACCTTCCTAAAATCCATTGGTTTTGTTTTGGTATTCTCTCTCCCAACATTTCTAAGAATCATGAACTCTATCATTTCATGATCGCTTCCACCTAAGTTACCTTCCACTTTCAAATTCTCAACCACCTCCTCTCTGTTTGTCAAAACCAAATTGAGAATAGACTCTCCCCTAGTAGCTTTCTCCACTTTTTGAATAAAAAATGTCTTCAATGAATTCCAAGAATTTATTGGATAATCTGTGCCTTGCTGTGTTATTTTCCCAGCAGATGTCTGGGTAATTGAAGACCCCCATTACCACCAAGTCCTGTGCCTTGGATGATTTTCTTAATTGCTGAAAAATGAATTAACCTTTTCTGTTTCATTTATAAAATGTACTTCTGCAAGGCCCATGCACCTTCAGCCTTTAAAAAAAAAAAAGCAAAAAGAAGTCTAACTGTCTCAAAGTTAACATACAATAGAACCTCAGAGTTATGAATGTAACCCATATGCCAAAAAAAGGACTATCTCTTTAAGAGACCTACTGAGTGTGGGTTATTGTTGCTGGGCTGATTAGCTACCCACAACCAGAAACTTCTGGAAGCAGGGAGTGGTAGCATTTTGAGCATGCTCCACAGGGTTCACTGCTGGTGTGATGTGGTGTGGTCAGAGTCAGATCACATGAGAGCAGCAGTTGCGCAGACAGCAGGCAGGAGCTACTTTGAGGAGAGCCCATGTGCTCAGTTTTCATAAGAGAAGCTGAGCCAGGAGTGAACAACAAGTTTTCTCCCTCCTATGGAATCTTCTGCAACAGACTTTGTGCACATGCATATTGGACTGAGGGCTGGTTAACCAGTGAGCTGACCAGATGGCACTGGTTCCAAAGGAGAAGGAAAAGCCTTCATGGGATTCTTCAGAAGACTTCTGCAACCAGAGAAGACGAGGACAGCTATTTCTTGCCACTCAAGCTCTAGACTTGAACAAAGACTATAGCTGAGAGTTGGGTGAACTCCACCTGGACTTCGGGATTCCTGGGTATCTTTCCTGCGGGGTTTCTGTAGGGATTGTTCTGTTTAACTTCATTTTGTTTTCCTTGGGTAAGGTTTATTTCGTTAGTAGTTAATAAACTTAATTGTTATGGTTTTTTTTAGTAGTATTTTAATGTGGGTGGGTAATTTGAGCAATCTTTGCTGTGAGTCCCATATAGACTGGATCCTGGGTCTCCAGCTGCTTTCTCCATAGGGATTGGGGTTTATTTCTGCGAGGCACTGGAGAAGGGCAATTGAATGAATTTTAGCTCACCTGAAGGTTACATGAACACCTCAGGCATGGAGGTTTTTCATAAGTCTGAACTGTTTGTAACTCTGACCAAAATACAATGGTTGGTATTTAAAAAGTTTACAACTGAACATTGACAATACACCTTTAAGGAATCCTGTGGCTTTTTTAAAGACTAACACATGTATTGATTTATTAATTAACAAATTTATTAAATAATTTATTAAATTTATTTATCGCATATTTGTTAGTCGTTAAAAGTGCTTTAAAAGTGCCACAAGACTCTGTTGTCTTTCTACAATAGACTAACACGGCTACCCCTTTGGAATATGATTCCTTGTTTGTTTTGCTGTAACAGACTAACAGGGCTATCCCTTTGGAACTTAATACAGCTTTGAAGCTTTACTATGTAAAAGAAAAATACTGCTTTTTACTTTTAATGAAACAAGCACAGAAACAGTTTTCTTATCTTGTCTAATTTTTAAAAGTTTTCTTTTGTAGTAGTTTATGTTTAGCACAGTACTGTACTATATTCCTATATTCCTGTTTTGTTTTGATCTTTGCTTGTTTCTGCTGCCTGTGATTGCTTACTTCCAGTTCCAAATGAGGTGTGTGGTTGGCCAGTTATTTTGTAACTCTGTGATTCTACTGTAAAAAGACTCGCAAGTAAGCATTGTCCAAAGCATTAAAACATTGAAATACTCATGCAGAGACCGACTCAATTATCAACCCTAATAGAGTCAGGAGGCAGGTAAAGTGCTGCACAGTGAGAAAATTATAATAGCAAACACCAATTTGCACCTGTGAATTTCTGTGAATAATGGTTAACACCTTCAAAATGCTTTGCAAACATCAACTAATTAATAAATACTTCAAAAAAGCAGCAAACACATTCTTGAGCAGGTTGGAGTATCCCCCTCTTTACAGGAGATGGGAGGGTGAGGGAGGGACTGAAGCACAGAGAGATTTACAGATGACTGGTCCAAGGGCATGACGGGAGTTTTATGAAAAATAGGAAGCAAAATATATGGACTTCTCTGCCCTATTCTGTGCACAAACCACCATACCCCACTCTCTCTTTCAGAATGGGCTACAGACAATTCCAAGTGTATCATTTCAAAGAATATGAACCAATTTTTTGAAGTAATTCAAATGCATCACACTGCCTTTGTTCGCGTCCATTTTATCAGAGATCTGAGTAATATCTGCAAGGGTATTAACACATTTTCCACTGTGTGTATATTGGTGTTCCACACCCGTCTCCCGACTCTGGTGAAGTGTTTATCATTTTCCTTGCTGATTTGCCTTTTTCTTGGTATGTTTTCCTCAAGTCTTGAGATAAAGAGCTGCACCAGCGTTCTCCTCGGCACAGGCAAGAGAGAGGACATATCTGGGAGCTGGTTCTAGCTCTTCGTTTCTCAGGGCTGACCCCAAACCTGAGATTGGGTAAATAAAGGATTGCTTTAAGTTGTGCTGATAATAAAGCCTATACCAGGGGTCGGCAACCCAAAAGACAGGAAGAGCCATTTAAAAAATTCCTTCAGTATGCAAGTATTTTGAGAGCTGCAATGGGTGTGGTTTCCTGGTCCACCCTCCCCACCTGATTGCCCTACTCACCTGGCTACTGGACCTTCCCCCCCCATATTACCCCCACTCTGGTGCCTTGCTTCGCCCCTCCCACACCTCTGGCTCCCTGCTGCCAGGCTAGATTGGGCCTGCTTTGCCTCGCCTTCCCCACCACAGAGTCTCTCCACCGAGCTGAGCTGGGCCTGCTTTACCCCCGTCACCCAGCTCTGTTCACCTGCCACTGGGCGGAATTGGGTCCACCCCGCCTCCTGCACCCCCACCCCCATCCCACTCTCCACCACTGGGCTGGGCTGAATCGGGCTGCCTCACCCGCTGAACTGGGCCCGCTCTCCACCGCTGAACTGGGCCAGACCAGACCCGCCTGTTCCAGCTCTGCACCACCAGGCCAAATCAGGCCTGCCTCAACCCCTCTCCCCCATGGCTCTGGCTCTGCACAGCCCAGCCCAATCGGGCCCACCTTACTGCTCCCCCATCCCACCTGGCTCTGCACAGCCTAGCCGGATCGGGCCCGCCTTGTCCCCCCCAATCCCAGCTCTGCACAACCCAGCCAGATCGGGCCTGTCTTGCTCCTTCCCTCCCCCCCCCCCCCCGCTATGGATCTGCACAGCGCAGCTTGATCAGCCCTGCCCTGCCCTGCCCCCCGCTACAGCTCTGCACAGGCTGGCTGGGGCCTACCTCACTCCGCTCTTCTCAGCTCCACACCGCCTGGCCAGATCAGGCTTGCAGCACATGTGCACCAAGGGGCATTAGAGCTGGCCAGAAAATAAACATTCTGGTATGTGAAAAAATATTGAGATTTCACAGCTGGTTTTTGTTTTGATGAAGAGCAAACCAGAGCCAGTCCAAATTTTTCAAGGGGGAAAAAAAAAAAAAAACATCCCAGCAAGACACTCTGCCTTTGGCTTTCCAAAGTAACCAAAAGCTTGGTGCGGGCACTCATGTGTGAGGTAAAAGACCCTAGTCCAAGTCCCTGTATTGAATCAGGTAGAGGGGGCATTTATTGAACCAGAGAGGAAATTTTTTGGAAAAAGCCAAAAGAGAGTTCTTTCCCCCAATTATTTTGAAACAAAATATTTTTTATTTTTTTTGTTCAAAATAATGGAAATTAGTTTTATTTATTAAAAGGTAGAAAAACACCACAAAATGAAATGAAGTGAACAAAAAATCACTCTTGTTGAATATAATATTTTGTTCAACTTGAAACTTTGTTTTTTTCCAGATTTCTGTTTTGGTGAGGGTCTGAAAAACATCAGTTTCAGCTTGAAATATTTTAAATAATTTCTTTGACTTGGCTCCTGATTCCAAAAAATCAACATTTGCTCAACAATTTGCAACACAATTGTTCAATTCAGCTGTGTCTGCCACTTTATCTTCAGGTTTCATCACAAAGCTGAAGTCTAGAGATGGATTTGTTCCATTTTCTTTTTGGCTGGTTGTTTTAAAAGTAATACCACTCCTTGGCTATGTCTACACTTGGTAATTTAAGTCAACTTTAACTAAGTCGACTTAGTTAAGTCGACTTAGAGTGTCCATACTTAAAAATAAAGTCGACTTAAAGGGGAACTTAAAAAGTCGACCTAGAGTGTCCACACTGGATGCCTAGGTCAACTTCTAGGGGCTTAGGAGGACGGGGGGGCACCCCTTGCCCAATGCCAGGGGGCTCAGTCTTTGCCCTATGGTACCAAGGTACCATGGGGCAAAGGGGGACAGGGACCCTGGCAGGGCATAGGGGCAGGGTGGGCAGGGCTCTGCCCTGCCAGGTGGGGGGGGCATGCCAGGCTACCCCTGTGCCCCCCACCCCGGCAGGGAGGGCATTGGTGTAGCCCTGGGGTAGCCCTAAGTTGACTTAGGGCTACCCCACATCTACACTGGCTTAAGTCGACTCTAGGGAGTCGACTTAAGCCTTAGGTCTAATAAGAAAGTGGTTTTATAAAGCTGACTTCATTTTAATTAAATCAACTTTATTTTCCTTAATTTGACTTAAGCAAGCTGCTTAAGTCGACTTAAGAAAACTGTAGTGTAGACGCAGCCTTTGCTATGGGAGGCAGATAAGTATCATTATGCCCATTATACCTATGGGTAAACTGGGACACATGACATATCATGGCAAAGACAAAATTGTTAAGATGACTATAGATAGGAAGGAAGTGCTGAAACTCAGGACTGAAAATCCAAAGCTCTGGGTTATAGTTCTGGCCATGCCTTGGATCTGTGTGAGTTTGGACAAGTCAATTAACTTCTCTGTACCTCCACTTATAAATAAAAGGAATAATAAATGTTGCCTACTACAGGTTTCCTGTGAGGCTAATTCATTAATCTTCTAACAAATCTTTCTCCAGGCATTTATACCATATTCATCACCAATGTATCTCAACACCCAATGTTTGCAAGGTGCTTTAAGATCTTCACTGATCTTATGTAAGAGATTATGAGCTTCCATTTGAATGCATCTGAATGCAGAAAGCACACAAGAGAAGCAAGAATTCCCCAGTCAAGAGGAAATGAAGTGTCCCAGCTGAAAGTGCAGTCACAGCAGGTGCAATTGGCATTCTGGCACCTCTGAGTTGCTTGAGTGTAATTATTCTTTCATTTTTCTGCAGTTGTCTCCAGAATAATCAAGACATGTATCTGGCAAAGTGCTCTTTCTGCCATACCGACTAAAGCACTTTGGAATGGATTAGCTCAAGACTTCTGCCTCTTTAAAATTATTATTACTATTAATAACAGGCAGAGTGTTCTGCAGAGACCCCAGCTAACAATCCATTGAAGTTGGGATGCATTGTAACAGATCTGTGACCATCTAGAAACCTCATAGTTGGCTCTTTGTTACATGCTATGGCCATTTGGAATGTTTTGATGGCAGTAGGATTAGAACTCATATCTTCCTGCTCCAACAGCATAGGCCACATAAGTTAAAGAGAAATCCCCTAATGGAGGTGTGTGTGTCAGGGATAGGGCTGTCTGAGCATACAAGGGAGACTGGTAGAAGGGGGACTGATGGGAGCTAATGAGGCTCAGTGGTTATGTCTACACTAGACCCACAGTGGCCAAAAGGTGAAGAGAGAAGAGCTGTTCGCACACAGTCCCTGCTGGCTGGCCTGATCTTGAGAACCATGGTGGTTGCTCCAGTTTCTCCTTTGGGTCCCACTATAAGTTCTGTACACTTCCTCCCTCCTCTTCCCAGTGTATGTGGAAAATAGCTGGATCCTGCTCTCACCACCATGATATAGTGTGGGGTGTGGAAAACCTTGAGGTGTTTGTGGAAATATAGATCTGCCCCATCCCCCGTCCCCTACCACCACTATAAGACCTATGGCACACAGCTCAACAGTTCTGTATCCTATCACTGAAGGGCAGTGATGTGCTCACATGCTGGTCATTTTGTTAAACTACAAAGATTTTCCTAAATTAAAACCCATATTTTTCCTTCTGTAGACAAAACATGCTGTAAACTCTCCAAAGCAGGGGCTGTGGCTTATGTGTTTTTACAGGGCTTAATACAATGGGGCCTGGTCCTGACTGGAGCTCCTGTAATATAAATACTAAATAACACTCCTTGTTCTGTCTCTATTGAGGGCTGTAGGGGAATTTGGCAGCTGTAGCAGCACTCTTACTAACCCATGGCATTTTGGATAATAGATGGCCACTTAGTGAATGCACAAGGTTGTAATCTTTTCTCCCGGATTTATTTGATGACAGCTCTGACACTTCAGAAATGGCAGTGGTCAACCCTGAGGAGTGAATTACAGTCATGTTCAGACACTATGTGTGGCTAGTACATGTTGTTATTTAGAGTAAGCAGGAAAGCTTTTGTAAGTTTCAGCAGAGGAGACATTTTGTGTGTCAAGGGATTTTTTCTTTTGCATTTCATTCCCACTCCTAGGGAAGCAGGGCTGCTAAATCAAATAGCAATTTGGATCTGGAACTAAATGGACCTTCTGATCCATTTGAATTTTTTTGATAAGTAGCTGAGGCTCTATTTGACAATTTTAGCTAAAAGTGCTTTTTAACAATTTTGCCAAATCATAATATCTTAATGAATAGTTAATGGCATACAAAATGTCCATTCTGAAGCAACTGATAAGAATTACCTCCTTCCAGGTATATACAGCAATCACCAAGTTAAAATAGAGGAGAGATAGATTAGCATTAAAGCACCAGCTTGAAAGTCATAAGTCTGGGGTTCTGGGCTCTGCAATGGACCTATGGCTATGTCTACACTTGGTCAAATAAGTCGACTTTGCAAAGTCGACTTTGTTAAGTTGACTTAGCATGTCTACACTTTAAATATAGGTCGACTTTAAGTCGACCTTGCTAAATCAACTTAGATCATCAACACTGGACGCCTAAGTCAACTTGTAGGGGCTAGGTGGACCTGGGAATGGTCCATGGTGGGAGGGGGGCACCCCTTTAAAAGTGCCAGAGAGCTCAGCATTTTCCCCATTGTACCAAGGTACATGGGGGCTGAGCAGGACAGAGACAGGGGCAGGGTATAGGAGCAGGGTGGGCAGGGCTGTGTATCTGCCCTGTGGGTGGGCACGCCAGGCTCTGGCTGTACCAGGCACCCTGGCAGGGAGGTCAGTAGGGGGCTTAAGTCGACTTAGGGCTACTCTGTGTCTACACCGGCCTAAGTCAACTTAATAAACTCTACTTAGCCAGTAAGTAGAAGTAAAAGCATGTATTAATAAGTCGACTTAAAATTTCCTTAAGGTGATTTAAGCAGCAGCTTAAGTCTACTTAAGGAAATTGTAGTGTAGACACAGAGTAAATTAAGTTGACTTAAGCCTGCTTAAGCCTACCCTATATGATTTGGGGGAAATCACTTTTCTCAATCTGAGTTTCTTCCTGTTTTTGACATCAAAATATAATAATACTACTTCCTGATGCATGAAGATCAACTCATTGACTTGGAACCTGGGAACAGCAGGGGTCACAGTGGACATGGAGAAACATCCGAGGATTGTTTAAATGGGGAAACTCAGCAATGGTTTAAATGTATCAGTTTAGCTACTGTGTGCCGATTACCATATACTATTTCACACCTACTGTGAATCAAGGAAATCATGTTGGCTGGTTGTTGTCCTAGACAGAGCCTCTTTGGCTATGTCTATACTTGCACTTTTAAGTCGACTTTAACTAAGTCGACTTAACTAAGTCGACTTAAAGTCGACTTAGTTAAGTCAACTTAGTGTGTCTACACTTAAAATTAAAGTCGTCTTAAAGGGGAACTTACAAAGTCGACCTAGAGCGTCCACACTGGATGCTCTAGGTCAACTTTGTGGGGCTAGGGGGACCTTGGGCACGTCCACAATGGCAGGGGGGGAGCACCCCCTGTGTACAATGGGGCAAAGGGGAACAGGGACCCTGGCAGGGCAGAGCCCTGTGTGTGACAGTCTGGATTTAGGGAAGCATTTTGCTCGGGACAGCAGGGATCAAATTAGAAAGGCCAAAGGACAATTGGAGTTGCAGCTAGCAAGACATGTGAAGGATAACAGAAAGGGGTTCTATAAGTATATCAGCAACAAGAAAAGGATCAGAGGTGGTGTAGGTCCCTTACTGAATGGGCCAGGCATCCTCGTGGAGGATGATGCGGAAAAGGATGAAGTACTCAATGCTTTTTTTACTTCAGTTAGCACAGGGCGGGCCAGCTCCCAGGCTACTACACGGGGTAACGCGGACTGGAGAGAAGAGTGGCCCTCGGTGATGGAAAGTCAGGTTAGGGAACACTTAATGAAATTGGATGTGCACAAGTCCATGGGGCCGGATGAACTGCATCCGAGGGAGCTGAGGGAGTTGGGGGAAGTGATTGCAGAGCCTCTGGCCATTATCTTTGAGGACTCGTGGCGAACGGGGGTGGTCCCGGAGGATTGGAAAAAGGCAAATATAGTACCTATCTTTAAGAAAGGGAAAAAGGAGGATCCGGGGAACTACAGACCGGTCAGCCTCACCTCAATCCCTGGGAAAATCATGGAGCAGGTCCTCAAGGAATCCATCCTGAAACACTTGGAGGAAAATAGAGTGATCAGGAAGAGTCAACATGGATTCACCAAGGGCAAATCATGCCTGACCAACCTGATTTGCTTCTATGATGAGATGACTAGATTTGTGGATGCGGGAAGAGCCGTTGACGTGATATACCTTGACTTTAGCAAGGCTTTTGATACAGTTTCCCACAGCATTCTCATCGGCAAGTTAAGGAAGTATGGGTTGGACGAGTGGACCGGAAGGTGGATCAAAAACTGGTTAGATCAACGGACTCAGCGGGTAGGAATCAATGGCTCGATGTCTGGTTGGCAACCGGTAATGAGTGGAGTGCCTCAGGGGTCAGTCCTGGGGCCGGTTCTATTCAACATCTTCATTAATGATCTTGATGATGGAATAGACTGCGTGCTTAGTAAGTTTGCGGATGACACCGAGTTGGGGGGAATGGTAGATACTCTGGAGGGCAGGGACAGGATCCAGAGAGACTTGGACAAATTGGAACACTGGGCTGAAAGAAACCTCATGAGGTTCAACAAAGACAAGTGCAAAGTCCTGCACTTAGGACGGAAAAATCCCATACACTGCTACAGGCTGGGGACCAATCAGCTAAGTAGCAGCGCTGTAGAAAAGGACCTGGGGGTTATGGTGGACGGGAAGATGAATATGAGCCAACAGTGTGCCCTTGTTGCCAAAAAGGCCAATGGCATATTAGGCTGCATCAGTAGGATTTTCCAGGTAGAATGGTCCCAGGGAGTATCCTGATGAGCCATTGAGGACATAAAGAATACAGCCATTGTATCCTTAATGGCTCATCAGTTTACTCCCTGGGACCATATCACCTGGCAAATTCCTAAACATTAAGGAGACAATGGTTGTTCACACCCTCCCGTCTAAGACATTTGTCCAGAATGACACAAGTTAAAGTATGGATATAACATCAAATTCTTAACTTCTAATCAAAATAGAATTCCTAGACATAAACCATATAATAATTCCCAGCAAATGACTACCTTTCTATTGATACCAAACATGACATAGTTCCTATGGATTATAGCATTTATGAGATATCCATAGAAAATAATATCATAAATGCTTCCCTAAATCCAGACAGTGTCACTCTGTGCCCACATGCCCTGCCCTTTGGGGGGCATGCCAGGCTCCCTCTGTGCCCCCCCCCCCTGGCAGGGAGGGCATTGGTATAGTCCTGGGGTAGCCCTAAGTCAATTTATGGCTATCCAGGGCTACACTAGCTTAATTCGACTTTAGAAAGTCAAATTAAGCCTTAGGTTGAGTAGAAAGGTGGTTTAATAAAGTCGACTTAATTTTCCTTAAGTCGACTTTAGTTTCCTTATGTCGACTTAATTTACCAGTGTAGATGCAGCCTTTTTGACCACAGCCTCCCAAGATTGCCATGATCCATAGGGACTGAGTACCATCTGAACAAAGACTGGGATTAGTGAGAGCTGGAGATACAGCATTGTCTGCATCCCAGGTTGATTCTAGAACATGCTTATCTAACATACAGCCCTCGGGCCAGACTCTGGCCCACCAAGAGCTCTATCTGGCCCATGGCACTGCCAGGAAGCTGGGGCCCTTGGGAATTTTTAAATGTGCCACAGCAGCAGCACTGTTGACCACATGGCCTAGGACGGAAGAGCTGACTGGACAATTAGAGATCCAGCCAGGTGAGGGGGGGGGGAGTAGTAGGAGGATCAGGAATCCTGTGGTGCAGAGCCGGGAAAGGAAAGAGGATGGGAAAGAGGAAAGAGATTGGACCCAGACAGGTGCAGGCTGGCAGGGGAAGATGTGGAGTAAGGAGGGCTGGGGAAAAGGACTGGGAAGGGAGGAAGGTGACCAGACCAGGGGATGTGCAGAGCCAGTGGGAAAGGGGTTGGGAGTGGGGAAGGTGATTAGCAGGCAGTGAGGTGCCTAGCCAGGAGGGAATGAAGGAGGCTGGGAGGGAAAAAGAGAGGCTGATCGGGACCAGGGGAGGTGCAGAGCCAGGAGGAGAGGGAATTGGGAAGGGAGGAAGGTGATCAGGGATGTGCGGAGCCAGGAAGGGAGAGGAGAAGTTGATCAGGACCAGGAGAGGCACAGAGCTGGGAGGAGGAAATTATCCAGACAGCCAAGTGCAGAGCCAGCAGGAGAAGGGGACTGGAAAAGGAGGAATATGATCTGGACGGGGAACGTGCGGAATCGGAGGGGAAAGGAGCTGGGAGTGGGGAAGGTTATTGGGACCAGGGGAAGTGTGGAGCCAGGAGGGCAGCGAGGTGCCTAACCAGGAGGGGGGAAGGAGGCTGGGAGGGGAAGAAGGTGATGGGGATCAGGGGAAATGCGGGACCAGGAAGGAGAAAGAGGATGGGAGGGGAGGAAGGAGATTGTACCTGTGAGGTGAGGGATCAGGAGGGGGGAAGAGGATTGGCAGGCAGTGAGGTGCAGGGTTGGGGAAGGCGATCTGGACTTGGGGAGCGGGGACAGGTAAGGGAAATAGTGGGAGTCCCGCCACAGTGCTCCCCATGCTTCTTTGCCACTTTTGCCCTGCTGAGCTCCCCCCTACTCCTATGCTCCTTCCAGTCATCCTACCCCTCCCTTGCCCTGCTGCCCATGTTCTCCCCTGCCACCCCACGTGGCTTCCCTTGCCCTGCCACACTCCACTGCCACCCCACACCTCCCCTTCCTTGTCACCCTTGCCCTGCCCTGCTCCCCACGCTCTCCCCTGCCAACCCATATGGACACTCTTGGCTTTGCCCTGCCATGCCTCCTTGCCATCTGTACACACTGTTGTTTCCTTGGGGGGAGGAAGAGAAGAGCCCTTTTCAAGTTCTCACAAAATGTGGTTTTATTATCAAGTGAAAACATGTGTATAGTTGTGAAAGTGACACTTATATAAAGGTTACCGTAGGGATGATGTATATTATTTGGAAATTGTGTTTAGGTATGAAATATAAATTTCTTCTTTTATAGAGCCAAATTGAGTTTCTAAACTTTGTTATTATTATTTTTTATTTTAATTAACAAAAGATCAATTTCTATGTATTATCTATCCAAAATTTGTTCACTGCCCCCCCCCCCCAAGCGAGAAAATAAAATGCAATGTGTCCCCTCATACTAAAAGGTTGGACACCCCTGTCCTAGAGTGATCACAGATTTTCCTGGTTTTGTAACTAAATGAAAACTCATCTTTTTGCCAGAGTTTGCCAGGAAAATTAGATGAAGAGAGAACAGATGATAGTATTTTGTGTGTATGTGAGTGTATAATAGAGTAACAGAGAGACTCACTTCTCTTCTTGGAAATGGAGAGGATAGGGTAAGTATGGGTACATGATAGAGCATCCATTATGTATGTATAAACGTACCAATTGTTTGAATACCATGTTGTATTAATATATAGATAGAAATAGGGAAAGCTTGTGTCATTCATCATTGAAATGCTGCTGCCTCTGGGGATGAACATTAATGACTGGCTAGGTGTGGCATTCCTCTCCTAGAATCTGATCTGGCGTGCTACTGTGCTCCCTCCCCTTCCCCCACCCTGCTTGCCACTCCTTGGACCCTGACTTATACTGCTATGCTAGATGGCCACCCACTCCTGGATCAGCCCACACTAGTCTCATGCATGTAATCATTCCAGGCAGTTGATGTGTGCTCTCCAGCCACTCGGGACAGCCCCCCAGCCAGCACACACAGCCCCAGATGCCACACCAGGAACTTCCATCTTGGATTGATCAGGGACCTTCCCAGGTCCCTGCAAGTTTATGGACACCATATTGCCAGTTTCTCAAAAGAACTTTATTGCCCCAGCTTTGCTCATTCACACCCTCTGAAGTTTACACAGCGTTAGAAAAAGCTAACACTAGTTTATTGATTAGAAAAAGATTTTAAGTGAGTATATAGCAAATCAATGCACAATCATTTAATAAAGCAGTCAGGAGTCACCACAAGCAAATAAAAATACAAAATGCATTCTAACCTAAAGTTCACTGTTCAGTCTTGCTCTTTAGCTCAGTGTTTCTCAGCCTTTCATGGACCAGGGAACACCTAAAGGTATTAATTACTTTATGTGGAATACCTGATGAAAACTTTCTCGAAAAAGCTGGTATATACTGGCTGTAATATTTGTAATATCTATGTACTATGCATTCCTGCAAAAACAATTCAGGAAACCAAATTAAATACTATTTTATGAATATAGTATGCATTTATATCTAAAAAAAATAGACGCATAATGATTATGCACACAACTTAAAACTGAAAATATTACTCAAGTTTTAATGAGAATGTTGGGCATGAATATTTAAACAAAGTTAATCTATTCTTGGAGTAAGGCTCATCAAAGAAAGCCTTACCCTGAAAATTATGTCCAGGAGATTTTGATGCCTGTGACAACAACAGTGGAAAATTTCAAATGCCCCAGCAAAGGAGCAAAGTGGCAGCAGATACTGATGCATGCCTGGAAGCTTTGTTGTGACTGGGGCATTTTAAATCTTTCAGGCATAAGTCAGATCATTGCATTGCTCCTTCCCCTCTTCCCATTCAATGCTCCCCTTGGAGTTGTTTCAAGATGAAGTTTCTCTGGCAAAAAGCTCTTCTCAGTTCAAAGTATGACTATTTCAAACCCCCGTTAGCCCTCCACTCTTCCTGGGCAGAGATCAGGTGATCTTTCCCTTCTCTGGTCAAAGCTTGTAATTTGCATAGCCTTTGTGATGTATCCTTTCTATTTGCATGCTGGGAGACAGCTTTGAATGTCAGTCCTCCCAACCCCTCCCCCCATCTCCCCGAGCCATGTGAAATACATGGGAACATCTCTTACATCTGTACACATACATGATGCTGCAGGAAACATAACATAGCAATATTGCACAATATGTTAGATGCTTTCATAAAGGAAGCCCTTGCATTGCACATTTGACATCAAACCATACAAAACATGGCATCATAGGTTGGTAGCCTATTGCTGGAGTGGGTGGATGAGGTCTTGAGGCCTGCATTTTACAGGAGGTCAGACTAGATGATCGTACTGGCCCCTTCTGACCTTAAAATGTATAAGTCTATGAGTCATACAATTACATTGCAAAAGTTAACAGGAAAGTTACATAGATTGTCCCCTAGGGAGCATCCCGTAACAATAAGAATATGGAAACCCACTAGTCTCAAACCTATCGTAGCAGGTAGAATGTAATTAAAAACAACAGCAACAACAATAATAAACATAATACAATTAATAATATGGAATAATTGCTAATAAAGCTGTGTTCCTAAGAGGAGAGTTCTTTGTCTTTGCTGCCAGGAACATTTACAACTTCTAATTAATTAAGAAATTTGGTAGCTGGGCTGGTAATGCAGATTATAACTATGTGATAATCAGAAATAAAGACCTTGAAAAATGACAGATCCTTTCTCTGAGATATTCCTAGCTAGAGATTGTGCTGAGGAAAGTACAGTGATTTTTCCAGATAGCACAAAACAGTAAGAGTGAAGACAGTTATTTGCTTTCTTTATCATTCTGTTCCAAAATAACCTTAGGGTATATTTACACTACAAAGTTAAATTAACTTAATTTAAGCCACCACAGTAATTAAATCAATTGAGCATGTCCACATTATGCTCATTGTGAATGCACCCTGACTAGCACCATAGTTGCAGAGAGCAGTGCACTGTGGGTAGCAGTCCCACAATGTAACTAGCCATGATGGGTTTTGGAAGGACTTGAAATGCCTCATGGGACCAAAACATTAAGGGAGGGGAATAGGAGCATTACTTCAACCTCCTATGATGCGATTTCCTTCCTTCCTCCCTTCTTTGATTTCTGTGGCAAACAACTAATATTTTTTCACATTTTTTTTTCAAAAGGCTGGCTTAGTTGCATATATGCCATAGCCCAAGAAGCATGGACCCTGTTCAGGTGTGCTCTGTTGTTGTAAACATTACAAACACCTCACACCTTATCGTGCAGCATTTCTAAAGCTAAGAGATAAGCTGCTGCATGGAACATTGTGATGTCTTTCAAGGAGCCTGCTGCAAGCCATGGAATGAAACGATTCCTGGTTGTTGTTAGCAGTCATACAGCAGCTGAACATTGTGGAGTAGAGCCCTGCGCAGATACAAATATATGGATCCATATCTGATCTGCATCTGTAAGAAATGGTCCGCGGATATCTGCGTTGTATCCGTGGATGCGGATATAATGCAGATATCCGCGGATATCTGCATATTTGCAGGGCTCTAGCCCTGCACAGATAAAAATATGTGGAACCATATCCGATCTGCAGCTGCAAGAAATGGTCTGCGGATATCCACATTGTATCCGCGGATGCGGATGTTCGCGGATATAATGCAGATATCAGCGGATTTGCAGGACTCTATCGTGGAGTGCCATTTCTTGTCCTGAGAAACAAGTGGTGACTGGTGGGATTGCATTCCACCATATGCAGTTATGGGATGATGAGTAGTTGTTGCAGAACTTTCAGATGTGGAAGGTCACTTTCCAGCAAGTTTGTGAAGAGCTTTCCCCAGCCCTGAAGCAAAGCAAACTAAAATTAGACCTGCTCTGAGCATGGAGAAGGGAATGGAAATCACTTGTGTAGAAGCTTGCAACACCAGACTGCTACTGATCAGTGGGGAATCAATTTGGAATTGGTAAATGCACCCATGGGAGCTGATGTGATCCACGTATGCAGAATTATTAATTGGCTTTTGCTAAGAAGCCTGCATAAAATGCTACAGAGTATCCCAGCAAAGAAAGAAGAGGACAGCTATTTCTTGCCACTCAAGCTTCCACACTGAAACAAAGACTGTAGCTGAGAGTTGGGTGAACTCCACACAGACTTTGGGACTCTTGGGTATCTTTCATGCAAGGGATTGTTCTTGGTTAATTGTAGTTTGTTTTCTTAGGATAAGGTTCGTTTAGTTAGTAGTTAATAAAGTTCATTGTTATGTTTGTTTTTAGTAGTATTTTAATGTGTGAGTGTAGCTCTAAGCAAGCTTCGCCGTGAGTCCTGTACAGACTGGATCCTGGGTCTCCAGCTGCTTTCCCCATAGGGGTTGGGATTAATTTCTGTGGGGCACTGAAGAAGGGCAACTAAATGAATTTAGCCCACCCGAAGGTTACAAATTGGCTCCCGAACGAACAGGGACTTGAAGATTGTTCAAAGCTCCTCTGATTTCATTTCAAGGTATATTGTAGTACTTAGTTGTAAAGAATTTAATGTTATTGAATATTGATATTGAATTTATATTTTTGTATTAATATTGTTAAGGTAATGAAAACTTGTACACAGTTTGGGTTAGATCCCTGTAGAATCATTTTAGTTAGGTATCATCTGTTGATAGTATAGCAGAAATTAAAAGGGTTGTTGTTACTTTTGGTTGTGAGATCAATATAAGGTTTTGCCTGTGAGTGGTAAACAGACTGGGTGGTTGGCAGATGCTACCCCCTGTTACAGAGAGAGGTCCAGGAGAAGCCTTTACTCCTGTTGTGAGGCTCTCTTCTGTAAGAGAGAGAGTGAGTGCGGAAATCAGCCAGTAAAACACTGACTGAGTTCTTGTCTGATTTGAGTTTATAAGCATGGTGCTCTATTAAGTAAGATCTTAGCTATTAAGATCTGAGAAATGGGTATTTTATATATCCAATCCAATTCCTGTACCGCTTTGGATACAGGCTATAGCAACTGAAAGAGGCAGTTGTTTAAGTAAAAGGCTAGACTGGAGCTAGCCATAAAGATCCTCTGTTTACTGACAGGGATCTGAAAGGACTGAAGCTGCCCTTTAGCAACTTCTGAAAGATCCAAACAACTTGTTGTGGATTATTATTTAAAGTATACTGCCGGGGACGGCAGTGATTTAAGCAGGGGAGAATGTAACCCATATGCCTAAAAAGGCTATCTCTAAGAGACCTGCTGAGGGTGGGTTACTGTTGTTGGGCAAATTAGCGACCCACAACTGGAAACTTCCAGAAGCAGGGAGTGGTAGCAATTTGAGCATGCTCCACAGTGTACCCTGCTGGTGTGATGGGATGTCAGTCAGATGACTGGAGAGCGGCAGCCTGAGCAGACAGCAGGCAGAAGCTGCCTTGAGGGGAGACCATGTGCTCAGTGTTCTGGAGAGGAGCTGAGCCAGGAGTGAACAAGATGTTTTCTCCATGTAAAGGAGTCATTTGCGACAAACCTTGCAAACATGCATATGGGACTGAGGGCTGGTTGCAGAGGAGAAGAAAAAGCCTGCATAAAATGCTACAGAGGATCCCAGCAAAGAAAGAAGAGGACAGCTATTTCTTGCCACTCAAGCTTCCACACTGAAACAAAGACTGTAGCTGAGAGTTGGGTGAACTCCACACAGACTTTGGGACTCTTGGGTATCTTTCATGCAAGGGATTGTTCTTGGTTAATTGTAGTTTGTTTTCTTAGGATAAGGTTCATTTAGTTAGTAGTTAATAAAGTTAATTGTTATGTTTGTTTTT
Organism: Pelusios castaneus; assembly: GCA_007922175.1. NCBI lineage: Eukaryota > Metazoa > Chordata > Testudines > Pelomedusidae > Pelusios > Pelusios castaneus. The sequence goes on from ML685764.1 coordinate 46,975,744, forward strand.
AGTAGTATTTTAATGTGTGAGTGTAGCTCTAAGCAAGCTTCGCCGTGAGTCCTGTACAGACTGGATCCTGGGTCTCCAGCTGCTTTCCCCACAGGGATTGGGATTAATTTCTGTGGGGCACTGAAGAAGGGCAACTAAATGAATTTAGCCCACCCGAAAGTTACATTTACAAGCATCAATTAACTTATTAATTCACTCATTTACTATTTCGGACTCATAGTGCTCGTCCCATGCAATTGTTTTTGTGCTGTTTTTATGGAGAGGCGAAGAGAGCCTGGAGTGTCTTTCCCAAGGTGGTACAGCCAGTCACTGGCAAAGATGGTATGGAAGCCTGGAGTCCCAGGTTCCTTCTGCAACCACCAGAGGATATTCACATGTTACTTATCAGGGGTAAGTCTCCCTCTGCTCTTTATGAGTGGTGACATAGGTAAGAGATTGAAGGAGTTGACAGCAGCTGGGTTGATTATTTAATAATGAGTTAGTGGGTTCAGTCTGGTGCTGAATGAAGAAACATACATATCACAACATTTACCATTGCCCTCATTGGCCGCCTCAGCACAGCCACTAACTTTTTTGCATGAATAGGAAGACAGCTTTTTTCTGAGCTAGAGTGATTCCTCTAGGTCAAGACTGGGTCAGGTGGTTAGGATCTTGGCTTCCACTGCCACTGCCCTGAGTATAGCTGTCCTATCAATAGGGAGGCCCTCTGCCCATCACTAATGTATAATTCTGTCTGCCTTACTTTGATTTCCTTTGAGATTTTGGGGTCAGTGTTCAAGGGCATCCTTGGCAAGCATACTAAGAAAGCACACTTCTTTGAACAATCCAAAGACATTTGAATGCCCTCCAAGCCCGTCATAAGCAGTGTCTTGACACCTGACAATGACAACTTGTCTCAGTAACATGAGACACATGAACATCACAGCCCTTTTGTCTATGAAAGTTTCCAAGTACTCTCATCACCCCTTTGTCGAAACAGATGGGCCCAGCTGCTGAAGAACAATGCCAGTCCCTGAAATCATTGCCATGTGGCGGAGGGAGGACAGACAGGTGTGGAAGGTCACTCATTTAATTTCATTTGGAACCCAGAAATACAAAAGAAGATAGCAGCTGCTTCTGGTCTTCTGATGTGTTTGTACTGAAGTACGTGCTACTGCATTAACATTTTTTTCTTACTCATCCACATTTACAGGCAGCCTCTTTTTAAGTATCAGTGGGAATTTTTAAACACTCGCTGAATAAAGCTATACTTGCACAGACATAAAAGCTGTTTTATATATCAGTGACTTCTTCAAATAAATAACATTGGTAATGGTGTTAAGGTATTTATTTATTTTAACAAGGTCAAAAGATTCATGTGCTGGAACTATGCAGCTATTAAACATTAATTTTTCTGTAACTTAGTCAATGATGAGGCAATAAGTAAGAATCTCTTCTTTTTAGCCAGAAAGAAACTGCTCAGTCAATAATGCTGAAATTGTGAATAATAATGCAACATGTAGAGAAGTGACATCCTGATGTCAGCTTTGAAAAAAATAATTACACTAAAAAAAGCAGAGCTAATATTGTTATCAATATCACCCTTTGTAGATGGTGATTAGGTTTGATTGTATTACTTTCTGTTTTACAAAGAACAAAAAGAGAATGAGCTGTATTCAAATTACAAATGATACATTTAAAAATAAATTATATGGGACTTTTTAATGCTCTCAAATAAGGGAGAGATCAAAGCATGTGGCTAAATCACTTTGGTTGTTTATTGCAAATTTTATAAATAATTCAGCAATCAAACGCTGACTTTGAACATTTCTAAATGAAATTACTGAATATCTTGAAACAAACTACAGCTACCGGCAAAGCACTTGCCTAATTTGTTTAAAAGTTGCTCTCAGTTATCTGACAGCAATCTGACAATCACAGAACCTGGCTGGGCCCATTGTAAACATCCAATGGTTTGATGTTAGAACGGGGATAACATCTTCAAAATCAGGGGAGTCATTTTTCCTGGGAGTATCTTTCTGGCCACAGTGCAAAAAGTAACTCATTAGAATGTAGTGGAATTATGTGCATGCATCAAGAAAAGCACGGATCCCTTAATTAATGAGTTTACTGTAATATGCATCTATAAAGTAATAGAAATTAAAGATGGGGAAAGAGGTATTTTGTCTTTTGAATTTACTGTTGGCCAGTGTGTAATGTTTCCTAAAGTTTATTGTCCACGGATTTATCTACTTTAAGGGTAAAATTTTCAAAAGCATTTAATAAATTAGGAACCCTCATCACATTGTTCAAAGTGACGTAACTGATTAAGCGTGGATTTGTAAAGGTATTTAGATGTTGTTGCACTCAGTGGTGCAATCCCTAACTGATTTAGGAGCCTACATTACATCTCAAAAGAGATTTAGAAACTTTGGATATGTCTACACTAGCAATTTAGGTTGACTGTAGGACCCTTAAGTTAACCTAAATTACTCCACATCCACACTGGGCTTTCATTAAGTCAACTTAATGAAAGCTTAAGTCAACTTAATAACAACTGCCCATAAGGTCTACTTAAGCCTTAAATTGACTCCTTAAATCGACTTAAGGACGATGTGGACAGGGAGTAACCTTAAGCTGACTTTATTAAGTTGACTTAAGGGCAGTTAAGTCGACTTAACAAAGTGGACTAAGTCGACATACAGGGTAGCCACTTTAAATCGCATTAATAAAGTCGATTTTAAGTCGACTTAAAGTCAACCTTATTAAGTCAACTTAACAAAGTCGACTTAACTTTTTCTAGTGTAGACATACGTTTTGAGTCTGGACCTCACTGTTAGAAAGGATTTCTTGACATTCAGTCCCAGTTTTATCTTTGTTGTACATCTTCTCTTCAATCATCTTACAGTAGCAAAAAATACTTATTTCTTTGTTGAACTAGGGAATTCTCTTTGAGGCAGTTTTGTCCAGCAGTTAAGGCACCAGACTGAGAGAAAGCAGTTATTGTTTTAATTTCTGGCTTTGAGATGTTTTATGACTTTGGGTAAGTCACTTCAGCCATGCTTCAGTTTCTCCATCTTTAATAAAATAAGAATGGTACCCGCCTTTGCAAGAGACAAGATTTATATTTATTAATAAATTCAAGCCCTTCTTCACTACCATACCCTGCCTATAGATGGGAGATCTTCAATAATCAGTTTCAAAGCTCAAGCATCATTTTGGATAAAAGACAAAGTTTGTAAAGATCAGCTCATCCAATCATAGAACAGAAACAGTGCTATCCGACATAGGTAACTAGACACAAAACCTGAAGAGTGACTACTGGATAATAGACTGATTACTTAATCCTAGCACTTTGTGAACAATCTAGTGGTTCAGGTATGTTCTTGAGAACAATTGTGAAAACTGAACAAATTAATCACCGACAGGTTGTGAGTGGAAACAAAATACTGACTATATTGTCATAAATTGTTCACAAATAGTTAGATTAGATCTATTTCAGCACAGTAGAGAACATGCAAATTTTAAAATATGGGAATATTTGAAGAGGTAAGGAAAATGATCTTTTGGTTAGGGCACAAGACTGTGACTTGGGAGACATAGGTTCAGTTCCTAACACTGTCCAAAGCTTTCTGTGAGACCTTAGGAAAGTCACTTAGGCCTTGTCCACACACAAAAGTTGTGCTGATTTAGCTATACTGGAATAGTTAAAGGGCTACAATACAGTATGACAAGAGAAATAAGAAATAGATATTTTTCCACACTAGGATTTGTACAGTATAACTATATCAGCAAAATATTATACATCTATCTGATATATTAGTACAAAATCTTTGTGTTGATCAGGCTTAGTCCACTTTGTGCTTTGGTTCCCCAGCTGACCACAAGAGATAATATTTCCCTGTCCCACCAAGAGGTTTTGATAATGTCCATTAATGATTGTGAACCACTAAGATAATGCAATGAGGAAGTCCCTATAAGCAATGTTCCCTCTAAGGTTTGGCGGCTTGTGTGCAAAATTTTCAAGCCATGTGCAAAACTTTTTCTGAATAAAATTTTTGTGTAAACTCACACGACAGAAATTATAGGCATTAACTGAAGTTAAAGTAATTGTAAATAGAATTAATTAATTGTGTTTAATTGAATTTGAATGAATTTTGAATTGAAATTTAATTTTTAGAAAGGTTTTTATTTAAAATTAATTTTTGAAAAGTTTTTTTTTTTAAAAAGGAAGGAAAAAAGAAGGAAGGAAGGAAAGAAGGAAGGAAGGAAGAGAGAAAAAGAGAGAAGGAAGGAAGAGAGAGAAAAAGGAAGGAAGAGAAAAAGAAAGAGAGAAGGAAAGAAGAGAAAGAAGAAAGAGGAAGGAATGAAGAGAAAGGAAGAAAAAAGAAGGAAAGAAAAAGGAAGACAAAGAAGGAAAAAAGAGAAAGGAAGAGAAAGAGAGGAAGAAAGAAAAAAGAAGGAAGGGAAAGAAGGAAAGGAAAAGGAAAGCAAAGGAGAGAAAGAAAGAAAGAAAGAAAGAAAGAAAGAAAGAAAGAAAGAAAGAAAGAGAAAGGAAGGAAGGAAGCAAAGAAAGAGAGAAAGAAGAGGAAACAGGAAGAGGAAGGAAGGAAGAGGAAAGAAAGAAAAAGAAGGAAGAGAAAGAAGAAAGAGGAAGGAAAGAAGAGAAGAAAAAAGGAAAGAAAAAGGAAGACAAATAAGGAAAAAAGAGAAAGAAGGAAGAGAAAGAGAGGAAGAAAGAAAAAAGAAGGCAGGCAAAGAAGAGAAAGAAGGAAAGAAAAAGGAAAGCAAAGGAGAGAAAGAAGGAAAGAAAAAGGGAGAAAGAAAAAAGAGAGAAGGAAGGAAGAGAAAGGGAGAGAAAGAAGGAAGGAAGAGAAAGGGAGAGAAAGAAGGAAGAAAAAGAAGAAAAGAAGAGAAAGAAAAAGAAAAAAGAAGAAAGGGGAAGGAAAGAAGAGAAGGAAGAGAAAGGAAGGAAGGAAGCAAAGAAAGAAAGAAAGAAAGAAAGAAAGAAAGAAAGAAAGAAAGAAAGAAGCCAAGGCCACTGGCGGGGGAGGACCCTACCGCGGCCCTGGGAAGCCGCCAGTGGGGTGGACCAGACCCCAGCCCCGAAGGCTGATCCTGTCCCCGTGCTGGGAGCCAGAGGCAGTCTGCAGGTGGGAGCCCGGGAGCCCGCCGCGGCCGCAGCCACCCCACTACCCCGGCCGCGTGGGGCAGGCAGGCAGGCCCGCGCTCCTGACCCTAGCCTGAGCCTGCCTGTCCCGCCTTGGGGGTGGGGAGGGCCAGCCAAGAGGCCGGGCGCAGGCTGGGTCTGCCACGGCAAAGCCGCGCCCCCCGGGGGGTTGGAGGGAGCAGCGGGGGCTGCCGGGCTGCACGGGGGGCCCTGACTGCTGCGCGGGGGTGCGATGGCCGCTGCACGGCCGCGCAGCTTAGAGGGAACACTGCCTATAAGTACCTCAGCAGATGAATCTGGTGCAGGCTCAACCTGGATTTAATATCATCCACATTGGTATACTCATCTCTAGCAAGAAATTGACACTTAAATCACTGATTTTTGAATATACAATACACAGTGGCTTTTTACTGGTCTGGCGACTGTGACCAAATCACTTTTTAATCATATTAGTAATGATTTCCTGTAGTTATGCAGGGCAGAAATATAGTTGTTGCTGGGATGGTAGATATAGAGAGGAATCATAACACAGCCTCCTCAGGCCAGCCCTGGGGCCTGTTCCTGCTTAATGAAGTTATTAGGTTGCTTTGGCTTTGTAAATAATACTGCTTACACTGGGTATGCAGAAAGCAGAGTTTCTCTGAGTAATGCATAACACATTTCTCCACGTGGGACTTAACGGCTATGTCTACACTCACAAGTTAGGTCGACTTAAGCCTCCTTAAGTCAACCTAACTTAGTCCTTGTCCACACCAGGCTTTCACTAAGTCGACTTAAGAAATTCTTTAAGTCGACTTAATGAAAGGTTAGGTCAACTTAACAACTTCTTAGGTCTACCTAAGCACAGTGTGGATGCTTAAGTCCACTTTATTAGGTCAACCTAAGGGCAGTTAGGTCGACTTACTAAGTCCCCATTCAGGGGAAGCACTTTGTTATGTGGACCTTATTAGGTCTACATAACAAAGTCATCCTAACTTTTTGTAGTGTAGATAAAGCCAAAAATCTGACATCTTAATATTCACTCTGTGTATGTGAGGGAGACAGATGCCAGAGGCAATTGAGAGAGAAAAAAAGAAAATGGGTCAAACAATTCTATCCGTAAAAGGATCTGGTCAGCAGTGAACATGAAGCCTAATAGACTTGAGACTGATGCTTGTAGTTAAGTGAACATGCTGAGGAAAGGGAATGTTGTTCTATATCTCTATTTTAAAAATTAGAGAAGGGGAAAGACAGCAAAGTTTAGCCCGTGATAGTTCTGCTGTAAAAAAAAACAAAAAACAAAAAACATAGCATAAAGACTGGAGGCAATCAGAAGGAAAACTGATACTTTTGAAGGTAATGTAGAGTGGAAGCGAGTTTGGATGGTTCAGTGAGAGTCATCTTGTCATGAAGCAAAGTACTTTTCTCTGAGACCTGGCTCAGGTCAATATTTTGTTGTGCTTGCAGGTGCATATGTGATGGCTGTTGGTCTCTAGCACCTTCTTAGTTATGAAAATTGTAAAAAGAAATTTAGTGATTGGTAATAAGGGGGTGTGACGGGATGCACATCCCTGCACCCCACGACATGACCTGTGTAATTTTTCTGTTCAGTTTTGCAAGGTAATTGTGTGATGTGATGCCAAATGTGCTATACCAGGTTCCTTTGTGAATGCTCATAATACATTCTACAAAATCGCTGTAATGCCATGTTACCTACAGCAATGGGTGTGTGCTGGTGTAAAGCATGTTACAGGATTCAAACTCTCAGGACTGTCTCCAGCACAGTGGCTGGAGATTTACATGTCAAAGGGAATGCTAATGCCGCCCCCCACCCCCAAGCTCTGGTAGAAGTAAGAATCTCACAGCAGCCCACAGGGGGAGGGGCTGTCAGAAGTTTGAAAAGAGAAAAGACACAGAGACTAGGGGAGAGAAGCTGCAGGCTTTTCACCTGGAAGACATCATCTTGCAACCAACTTCAAGCAAGATCTGGGCCCTACTTTGAAATAGACTCATAGACTCATAGACTTTAAGGTCAGAAGGGACCAGTACGATCATCTAGTCTGACCTCCTGCAAAATGCAGGCCTCAAGAACTCACCCACCCACTCCTGCAATAGGCCACCAACCTATGACTGAGTTATTTACCTCCTTAAATCATGATTTAAGGACTTAAGATACAGAGAATTCACCAGTAGGTGAACCATGCCCTGTGCTACAGAGGAAGGCAAAAAAACCCCAGAGCCCAGGCCAATGGGGGAAAATTCCTTCCCGACCCCAAATATGGCGATCAGTTAAACCCTGAGCACGTGGGCAAGTCTCAACAGCCAGTTATCCAAGAAACAATTCTCTGTAATAACTCAGAACCCAGCCCACATACTCTCCCCTCTTAGGCCACTTGTAAATCCACCACACGTAGCCAAATATCAGTCAATTTCCAAAATAGGCTAATCATACCATCCCCTCCATAAATTTATCAAGCTCAGATTTGAAAGCAGTTATGGTTTTTGCCCCCACAACTCCCCTTGGAAGGTTATTCCAGAACTTTACACCTCTAATGGTTAGAAACCTGCGTCTAATTTCAAGCCTAAATTTCTTGATGGACAGTTTATAACCATTTGTTCTGGTGTCCACATTGGTGCTGTACTCAAATAATTCCTCTCCCTCCCTGATGTTAATCCCTCTGATGTATTTATAGAGAGCAATCTTATCCCCCCTCAGCCTTCTTTTGGTTAAGCTAAACAAGCCAAGCTTCTTGAGTCTCCACTCATAAGGCAGGTTTTCCACTCCACAGACCATCCTTGTAGCCCTTCTCTGCACCTGTTCCAATTTGAATTCATCCTTTTTAAACATTGGGGACCAGAACTGCACACAGTATTCCAGATGTGTACAGCGGCACTAACACCTCCCTGTCTCTACTTGAAATACCTCTCCTGATACATCCTAGAACCGCATTAGCTTTTTTCACAGCCACATCACATTGGCGGCTCATAGTCATCCTATGATCAACCAGTACTCCCAGATCCTTCTCCTCCTCAGTCTGTTCCAACTGATGCGTCCCTAACTTATAGGAAAAATGCTTGTTGTTTGTCCCTAAATGCATGACCTTGCACTTCCCAGTATTAAATTTCATCCTGTTCCTGATACTCCAGTTTACAAGGTCATCCAGATCTTCCTGTATGGTATCCCGATCCTTCTCCGTATCGGCAATGCCTCCCAACTTGGTGTCATCCGCAAACTTTATTAGCACATTCCCGCTTTTTGTACCAAGGTCAGTAACAAAAAGGTTGAACAAGATCGGTCCCAAGACAGATCCCTGAGGGACTCCACTGGTAACCTCCCTCCAGCTTGACAGTTCACCCTTCAGTATGACCCGCTGTAGTCTCCCTTTTAACCAGTTCCTTATCCACCTTACTATATTCATATTAATCCCCATCTTCTATAACTTAACTAATAACTCCCTATGTGGAACTGTATCAAATGCCTTGCTGAAATCTAAGTAAATTAGGTCCACTGCATTCCCTTTATCTAAAAAATCTGTTATCCTTTCAAAAAAGGAGATCAAGTTGGTCTGGCAAGATCTCCCTTTTGTAAAGCCATGTTGTATTTTATCACAGTTACCGTTATCCTCTACAGCCTTAAGTACGTTCTCCTTCAAAATTTTCTCCAAGACTTTGCATACTACTGAGGTCAAACTAACAGGCCGGTAGTTACCCGGATCATTTTTATTCCCTTTCTTGAAAATAGGAACTACATTAGCGATTCTCCAGTCATATGGTACAACCCCCGAATTTACAGATTCATTAAAAATCCTCATTAAAGGGCTGGCAATTTCATGAGCCAGTTCCTTTAGTATCCTCGGATGGAGATTGTCCGGACCCCCCGATTTAATCACATCCAGCAGCTCAAGTTTGGCTTCTACCTCAGGTATGGTAATTTCCACATTCATGATCTTGTTCTCATTAGCTTCCCTACCTCTACCCCCCAGCTCAACTTCACTCTCATTGAAAAAGATGCAAAGTACTTATTTAGACATTGAGTCATGCCTAGATTATCCTTGACCTCCACCCTATCCTCAGTTTTTAGCGGTCCCACTTCTTCTTTCTTTGTTTTTTTTTCTTATTTATATGGCTCAAGAACCTTTTACTATTGGTTTTAATTCCCTTCGCAAGGTCCAGCTCAGCTTGACTTTTTGCCTTTCTCACTCTCTCTCTACATGTTCTGACCTCCAAAAGGTAGCTTTCCTTGCTGATCCCTCCCCTTTTCCTCTCTTTGTAGGCTCTGTGCTTCTTCCTAATCACCTTTCTGAGATGCTTACACATCCAGCTTGGTCCACAGCTCTTGCCTATGAATTTTTTCCCCTTCCTCGGAATGTAGGCTTCAGATAGTTCATGCAACTTTGATTTGAAGCAATTCCAAGCCTCTTCTACCTTTAAATTCCTGAGTTCTTCTATCCAGTCCACTTCCCCAACCAATTCCCTTAATTTTCTTAAGTTAGCCTTTTTAAAGTCAAAGATCCTGGTCGCTTATTTGTTTTTGTTTATCCTTCCAAATAGTTTGAACTGAATTAGCTCATGGTCACTTGAACCTAAGTTGTCCCCTACAACCAGTTCAGAGAATGGGCAGAGAATGGTTGAAGAACATCAAAAGCCAAACACCTTGCGCATAATCTTGGACTCTGAGGTCAGTGTAGGTAGAGATGTTTATTAGTATGTGCTTTATACCTTTTATTTGATAGTGGTCACTCCCGACTCATTTTTAATATGATTCTGTTTTGACTGGCCATGTTCTCATTTGAAATTGTACTCTGATCAATAAACTAGTAGTTATTTTATCTAAAGCTGTGTGATCTTTAGAGGGTGTGGATGTGGGAGGCTGGGTACAATCCACTTCTTTGTTAAGTGGACGGACATGAGACTAAGGTGATTGAGAGTGGGTCCCAATCCCTGTAAGGCAGTGGCTCCCAGTGTAGTGTCTGGAGCTGAGTGTGTTTGCTTGGGGAGCAGCACCTGTGTGGCTAGTGGATTTACACCCACTGTCTGGGACCAATTACATGCTGGTGGCTGGGGTGGACTGACTCAGGAGTGGGTGGTGACCCAGCAGAACGGGATGAATTGGGGTTCAGGAGTAGGGTTTGAGTGGTCATAGCAGCACATCAGACTGGATTTGGGGAGCAGCCTGTCACAGGGGGGTAAAAATTTCTCCCCTTGAATAGAGACAACACGATTGACCCAATTAAGGGATTACCAGGGATTACTGGGTGTGACCTGGCCAGCCTGGGATAGTCACCTGAAAATGCCAAGATCATGGCAGACTGCAAAAAGGAGAGCAGATTCTCTCAGTACTAGTGGGTGACCTGGACTCAGAACTTCCCCAGCCAACCACAAACAATGCTTATGATTCACCACACTGGCTAACAAGAAGCCACATCAAAAATATAAAAGAGCCCCCTTTATTTCATTTCAGCGACTGGTTCCCAAACAGCCACTGTGTCTAATAAAGAGATAAGTTACTTAAAACTCCAAGCTCTTTACCAGAGGAGTTCTTCTGATCCCAAAGGGTCAGTCACAGTACCAGATCGATCACTAAATTTGGCCCTAAACAAAAATAGCATACTGCCAGCCAATCCTTTAATAACTAAACTAAAGATTTATTATACAAGGAAAGAAACAAACTATGAGAAATGTTAAAGGATTAAAACAATTCACATACATACAATGATTTAAAAATCCATGTAAATAAAGTCCTTGACAAAATCTGGAGTTTGCAGGCTTATATCATTCCTCTGTTATAACATCCAGTACTTGGATGGGTCTTAGTACTTTGTTTCACAGCTTCAGTTATAGATGAATAGATCCAGAGATAGGTTCTAGTTGAAAGCCGCATAGACTGAAAGACAAAATGGAGGTGGAACAGCAGCCTTTTATGTCCTCTGACCTTTTCCATGCTGTGTGTAAAGTTTCACAGAAACAAAATGGAGACCAGAATTGCATGGGCAAGTCTTGCTGACTCATCAACTCTCTCCCTGGCCCATTGTACCCATGAGTTTCCTTAAAGAGCCATGCAGCTGGCTAAGACTGCAGACATTCAGTCTGGGGTGTGGCCCAGGAACAGCACAAGTTAAAATACAGCTCTGTCAAGCATATATATACCTTCTAATACAGATTTGACACATATACATAAATAATATCATCACACTTAGCAAATTATACCTTTCTATCAGTAGCTAACATGGCATATTTTATATGGATTATTGTAATTTTGAAATACTGATATTAAATAATATCATAAATGGTCCCCCTAATTCAGACAGTGTCACACTGGGCCTGAGGGTGATGCTAGTGAGCCATCTGAAGTGAATTATCTAATCACTCATGGGTCTATAAATTGTGGGTATTCTAGGGAATGTAATAGACTAGCTTAGTCATAAAGAACCAAGTCTTTAAGGGGACTTTTTGAAATTTTACTTGGATGGCTTAATTGCAAAGGGAAATGATAAACCTTTACAGGAAGAAAAATACTTTCTCCTGCCGGATCCAATATTTGTTACTTTTATAGCCATTGACATCCACAGAGGCTTTATAATCACAGATCTTTTATAATTCAAGTAATTAGTGAGGGCAGTAGGATCCTAGCCCTGAGGACTTGACTTTTAACCTGGATAGATCCAGGGATCACATTTGAAACATGAGGCATGAGTGAAGGCAGTGCTAAAGTGTAAGGGGAATCTATAGCAGTAGAGGAGCTGATCTTGGTGGTGGTGAAGGCTATGCTTTCTGTTTCAAGGACAAACCAGAAGCCAGATTCTGTGATATGACTTTCAGGTATGCAGCCCAGAACTAGGGAGAACACAAATAGTAACAAATTTATCCAGAAGCCAGCCGTGGCTCCTGAATTCAGTCAAAATTGCTGGGGGAAGCTATAGTTTACAAAAGCCTGACTTGGTCCTGCAGTCTGGAATTGCTAAGGTGCTACTGCCTGTTTCTCTGCTAAGGCTCTCAAATACCCCAATACTGGCTGCTGCAGACACGGAAGATGGCTTTGAACAACCGATGCTGGCTGTGCAGTTCTTCCCCATGGGACCCTGTAGCCCCTCAGTACAGCAGCAACAACATACAAGGCATAAAAGGAGGACCAAAGTCTGTCCCCTTAGCTGAAGGAAATTTTTTGTAAATTATTCTGAAGCTCTTTGGTTGTGCAGAAAATCTCTTGGCCCTTTGCTTAGTACTCAACTGTGGGGAGAAAAAAAAAAGGTTGTAGTTATTGTGCCTTATTTATGTTAAAGTAGCAGGAAATCTGTCTGTCTGAGGTTCTGATATTGCCTCACATTTACAGTCGTATCTGAATGCTTCACCTAGTATTTGTCCTCACAACAGCCCCTGAATGGGGAACTATGAAACAAAGACATTAAATGGCTTGCCCAGGGTTACACTGGACGTCTGTGGCAGAGTGGAAACTATCCCAAAGTCTCTGTCTAAGTTTCAGGTTTGCCCCGAAACCACTGAACCATCCTCCCTTCCAGAAGAATATGACATCTGCTTCTAATAGTTGTTTGTATTCTATATACACCTGGTCATAACTCATCTGAGGTGATGTTATAATAAAATCCATTGCTGCAACCTGGTTCCACTTGGTAACAGTTCCAGTAAACAAGCCAAGAACAGAATGGGCCAAGAATGCTTAACTCCTCTTCTTTAATAATTAAAATGTTGAAACATTATCCCAATAATATATGAATAAAGTACCATTAAAAGAATAATTACTGGATATTGGCACACATTAAAAGGCAAAATCATGCAACATATACAGCTGCCATTTTGACACTGCAGAACAATTCCTGGGTCTTGTTTATGTTGCTGGTTATTTCCTGATAGGAAACATGCTGGCAAAGGAACTTTTGAAGCATTTCACAATGCCATTTTCATAACTCAGAACAATTTTTTGGAACAAACACAGATACAGCCTCATCTAGGTTATTAAATTAGTCTCCCCTACAGGATCAATAAAAAGAAATGCAAGTGCATAATCATAATTTATGAAACTTATAATTCTTTTAACTGCTATAATAATCTTTTAGGAGCCAAAACTATTCAAAACTGCAGGGAGAACAGATCAGCCACGGGGCACATCTTTGCACAATGGCACCAGGTTCTATTCCAGAATACATGACCAGAGCTGCAGAACTGAGTACTAACTATTTTAGTGAAATGAATGACCCAAGGGACTAAGCATAGGAAAAGTCATCTTTTAGCTCTCTCTCTATCTTAGGTAACTATATGATCTCATTCACCATAGTGTCCAACCTTCAATGCATTTATCCTCACAACAGCCCTGGGAGGTAGGGCAATATAATTTTACAAAGGGGGAACAGAGGCTCAGAGGCTATGTCTACACTGGCAAGTTAGTTCGAATTAAGGAGGCTTAATTCGACTAACTAAAGCCATGGCTACACTAAGCTTTAGTTAGTTCAAATTAAGGGCTTCCTTAATTTGAACTAATAAGTTCGAATAAAGTATTTGAACTAAAGGGTTAATTCGAACTAACTAGTTCGAATTAGCCAATGTGGTCATGTTAATTCAAACTAATTTCTTAGTGCAAACTAACTGGCCATTGAAATGAATGGGGATCGCTAATTCGAACTAAGCGAGTGCCATGAATGAATGAATTAAGGTAATTCGAACTTACTAAAATCAGTTCGAATTAGTTAGTTCGAACTAACTAATTTGAACTAATTTTAGCACGTGTAGACATAGCCAGAAAGACTAAGTGACTTTCCAAGATCCTATAGGAGATCTGTAATGGAGTAGAGAATTGAATCTGGGTCTTCTTATTCCCTGAAAGCTCTAATCACTGAACCACTCTTCCTCTCCAATAAGATTAATACCAACTGAAATGTGTCATCATCTTCTGTCTATTTTGTGGCCAAATATTCACAGTACAAAAGCATTGCCACACCGGGTTCCCTGTGTTGGCACTCTCAACAGAGACTTCAAGGACTGAGGGGGATCATAGACCTACTCTCTTAACTCTAATGGGGACACTCCAGGCATTTGGTGGGATGGTGGGAGTAAGCTTGCACTACGGTTGCCCATGCTGCACTGGTTCTATGGCTCTGGAGGTGAAATTCAAATTATCCCTGATAGAGAGGATGGCACAAGGTCCTCCTTGAGGAAGAACACCCCTTTGATTCTCCTGAGCAATCACCTGAGCAATTAAGGAGGATGATCAAAATATTTTTCAGCTGCATTTAATGCTAGTGAAGGGTGCCAGATTATTGTAACTCTGGAGACTGAAATCTTTTTATCCATTCAATTACAGTGGCTACACTGACAGAGCCAGATTTTCCAGTACCCTGATTTAGAGAATTGATCTGTAGAGGATTGTGGGGGTGGGGTGGGTGGGGGTGGGGAAATTATCATCCATTGACTCCTTCATGGTCTTTCTCCTGAGAATTCCAAGGGCATCATTTGTGTTGTGTAACATGTACACCTATCCACTGAGAAATAAAGTTGAGGTACAACAAGCTCTTTTTGGATAGATGACCACAAAGCCATCTGATGCTCAGGACTTTTACTCAGTACAGACCTGGCTTGATCTGAATCAGTGACCTGGAAATGATAAAACACTATAGCCCAGTATGAATAACCTAAGCTATCCAGCTCCCCTCTCAATTTTCTATTTAGTATTTCACCTTTAGGATGCAAGAAGAGTGAAGAACTCAAAACGCTTTACTTAAAACACTGCCCAGTACCTAAAATAACAGACCTGGACCCAAAATGTTGAGGGGAACCTTTTCCCCCTGATATCTTAAAACAAAAAAAAAGAAAACAAAAGGAAGAAATAAAATAAAACAATGCTAATAAATTTCAACTAAGATACAGAAATGTAAAATTCTGACTGTAGAATCATTTCGTAGGCAGGGCTGTATGACAGTGATGATTCCTTAGAGTTCACATCATAGGAAATATTTAAAGTACTAACTGCCTGATTAGATTTCCTTTCTGATTATAGATTTGCTACACACAGATCTTCTACTCTGTCATTGAGAACATAATTTGTTTTAAAATATTTTTATGTACAACCCACTATATATATATTTCTTGCTACTGCTACAAGGAGAAGCATGTAGCCAGCAAATGGAAATTAATTAACTAACAGTAACGTAACAAGTGCAACTCCTGTCCAGTGAATTATGGAGTCTGACCTAGGGTTCATGAATCCAGTTCAATGAGCTAATAATCCACAGAAGAGCTTTATACTCCGGTCCAGTGAACTGTGTAAACTGTAGTAACTTTTATGTGACTCCAGTTAGTGAACTAAATTGTCTGAAATGTTTTTGATGTACATGTCTGTTTTGTGTGTTAAGGTATATCTTCTAAGTAGCGGACCTGTACTAAGACATTATTTCAGTCAAAGAGATCCAGGCAGAGAATATCAAACTTATTGGTGATAGGCAATAGCATCTTAAAAGAACTGCATCACGGTTAACATTTCATTTCTTCAAGAACAACCTATAGTGGCCTGTCGCAGCCCATAACAAAGCCTACTTAACATTTATAAACATTTATCCTGTATAATATCCAAATAAGTTAATCATCAAATAACACAACCATCAAATGTTATGTTTAGATTGTTAGTTGCATATGTCACTGATACATGTGTACATGTGATCAGACATTTTTTTTTCTATTTCAGAAGCACCCTGAGCCACTGTACTGCTCACTATATAAACACATTGTCTATGCCTCAAAGAACTTTGTCTAAATCAGAGGTCAGCAGCATTTACCGGCCCCTGTGCCTGCTCCACCCACCGCACTCTTATCAGGTGCCGGGGGTGGGGCCAAAAGCAGGGTGGGGCCAGAGCCTCTGGGTTCCAGAAGGGTGGCTGGGGTCTCTGGGGGCAGGCATCCTTGGGTTCCTGGCCACGGATGTGGCAGCCTTGGGTTCCCAGCTGGGGCCGAGGCCAGCTCCAACTGGTGGGTGGCCTCGGGTTCCCGGCAGGCGGCGGCTCCAGACTCCGGGGTGGGGAGGTGACTGGGGTCCCTGGGGGCAGAGCAAGCCAATCTACCCCACTTCCCTGCAGCATGGGGAGGCAGTCCCCCCAGGCCAATTGGCCATGGGCCTGCTCCCCCAAGGGATGGCCCTGCCCAGTGAGGGGTGGGGCCATCAGGGGACAGGAGTCATACACTACTGCTTCTTTTACCCTGCTGACTGCGCTACCCAGCAGGGAAGCATGACCAGTGGGGAACTGGAGCCACAGCACGTGGCTCTTGTGGCCCAGGGCTGTGTTGCGGGGGTGGGACCAGCAGAGGGAGCCTGAGTGGCACCCCATGCCGCTCAGGATCAACCTGTGTGCCAAGTTTGGCACGCGTGCCGGAGGCTGTCAACTTCCGGTCGAAATTAAGATGAAACAGTTCAACATAGAAACACACACACCACAAATATGGTAAATACCCCTGTAAATCATGTTTGCATAGAAATATGCCAAAGATCTCACCAGTACAGGTTACATAGAATCACAAAATATTAGGGTTGGTAGGGACCTCAGGAAGTTATCTAGTCCAACCCCCTGCTCAAAGCAGGACTTCACTAAATCAAGCTGGACCTCAAAAGATGGAGATTCCAGCCCCTCCCTAGGCAGCCCATTTGGATGCTTCACTACCCTTCTAGTGGAATTTTTTTCCTAATATTTAACCTAGACGTTCCACACTGCAACTTGAAACTCTTGCTCCTAGTACTGTTATCTATTACCACTGAGAACAGACTAGTTCTCTCCTCCCTGGAACCACCTTTCAGGCAGTTAAAGGCTGCTTCAATTCCACCTCATTCATCTCTTCTGTAGACTAAAATACCCTAGTTCCTTCAACGTCTCCTCCTAAGTCGTGCTCCAGCACTCTAATAAATTTTATTGCACTCCTCTGGAGTCTTTCCAATTTGTCCACATACTCTTTGTAGTGGGGGCAAAACTTAGACACAGTAATCTAACTGTGTCCTCACCAGTGCTGAATAATGTGGTATAATCACTTCCCTTTATCTGCTGGCAATATTTTTGCTAATGCAGCCCAATATGTCTATGTCTACACTGGCAATTTAAGTCAACTTAAGGAAGTTTAAGTCGACTTAAATTAAGCCGCGTCCACACCTGGTTTTCATTAAGTCGATGTAAACAGTTCCTTAAGTCAACTTAATTACTACCACTCTTTAGGTCAACTTAACAATTAAGTCAATTTGTTAAGTTGACCTAAAGATGGTGTGGCCGCCCTAGGTCGACTTATTCTATAAGTCAACTTTGGGCATGGTTCCGGGGAGAAGGAAGCCAGGCTCCTTTCTCCCTGGGACTGCGGGGACGGGAAAGAAGAGAAATGCAGCTCCTTTCTCCCCGGGACCCCTGTGGTCCCGGCAAGAAGGGAGCAGTGGCTCATTTCTCCCCGGGACCCACACAGGTCCTGGCAAAAAGGAACCTGTGGGGCTTTCTTCTGGCCGGGATCCATGCATGGATCCCAGCAAAAAGGGAGCTTGGAGCTCCCTTCTGGCCGGACCCACTCGAGTCCCTGGTAAAAAGGAAGCATGGGGCTCCTTTCTGGCTGGGACCCAAATGGTCCTGGCCAGAAGAGAGCCCCATGCTCCCTTCTCCCAGGGACCCAAGCGGGTCCCGGCCAGAAGGGAGCCCTGTGCTCTATTCTTCCCGGACCTGCAGGGGTCCGGGCAAAAAGGGAATGGAGTTCCCTGGACAGGGCATCCCCGGAGGTTCCCCTGTCAGTTGGAGCACTGGGGCCAGCAGGCTCCTGCCCTCCAGCTGACAGGGGATCCCCAGTGTTTCCCCTGTCAGCTGGAGTGCCGGGGCTGGCAGCTTCCGGTGTTCCAGCTGACAGGGGATCCCCAACGTTTCCCCTGTCAGCTGGAGCATCAGGGCTGGCAATTGCCGGTGCTCTAGCTGACAGGGGATCCCCATAGAGTCCCCTGTCAGCTGGATCGCCAGTCAGGTGGAGCACTGGGAATTGCTGGCCCCGGCGCTCCAGCTGACAGGGGAAACACTGGGAATCCTCTGTTGGCTGAAGCGCCGGCGGCTTCCATCTTGTCTAGAGCCATGGGGGCCTAGGGAGAAGGGAGTGGGGCTCCCAGCAAGAAGGGAGCCCATGCTCTTTTTTCCCTGGGATCTGCGTGGGGGTCCCAACAAAAAGGGAGCTCTGGTTCTGACCTGCGGCTCCCTTCTGCCGGGAAGCCGCGGGTCCCGGCAAGAAAGGAGCCATGGCTCCCTTTTTGCCGGGATGCGTGGCTGGCAGCTTCTGGCGCTCCAGCTGACAGGGGATCCCTGGTGTTTCACCTGTCAGCTGGAGCACCGGGGCCGGCAATTCCTGGCGCTCTAGCAGACAGGGGATCCCTGGAGGGTCCCCTGTCAGCTGGATCGCCGGCAATTGTCAGCCCTGGCGCTCCATCTGACAGGGAAACACTGGGGATCCCCTGTCAGCTGGAGCGCTGGTGGCTTCCTTCTTGCTTGGACCCACAGGGGTCCAGGAAGAAGGGAACGGGGTTCCTGATGAGAAGGGAGCCTGTGCTCCCTTCTCCCCAGAACCCGAGTGGGGGTCCTTGCAAGAAAGGAGCCCCGGTTCCAACCAGCGGCTCCTTTCTGCCAGGAAGTCGCAGGTCATGGGTAGAGAGGAGACTGGCTTCCTTCTCGTTGGGACCGCGCGGGTCTTGGGGAGAGAGGAGCCTGGCTCCCTTCTGGCTGGGACTCTCAGGGGTCCTGCAAGAAGGAAGCCTCCGCTCCCTTCTTGGAGGGACCCCGGCTTCCTGGGGAAGGGACCCACGGGTTCCTTCTCAGTGGGGAGCCACTTTGAATAAATGCTGTGTCTACACTTGAAAAGTTAAGTCGACTTGTTAAGTCAACTTAACTTTTCAAGTGTAGACATAGCCTATGACATTAGCATTCTTGGCAATAAGGGCACACATTTGTCTCATATCCAGCTTCTTGTCCATTGTAACACACTCCCCACCCCCCAGGTCCTTTTCTGTAGAACTGTTACCTAGACAATCAGTCCCTAGTCTGTAGCAGTGTGAGGGATTCTTCCGTTCTAAGTACAGGTCTCTGTACTTGTCCTTGTAACATATAGCAAGAAGTCACTCATTATTTTAATTACATGCTAAGTTTAAAAACCCTGGTATGGTACAAAAACATACTGTGATCACAACTGAAATACATGTGTCATGCTGCCTAGATTGGCTCACAGCTGAGAGTTCCTAAAGTCTGACTTAGAAAACAGCAGAGACCCCACCAGACTGGTAGTATATTCTATCATTAGGTTTCACCATGCCAGTCATAAAAGTGTACCCCTGAACTACTATATTAGCTTTATCATGGAGTTACAGATAGCCCCCCTTAAGCTTTCCAGCCCCTACTTTGCCACCTAGACAGTCTGGATTTTTTGAGGACAGATTATTAACACTTAAATCACTACACATTAGGATCTTCCAGCCCCAATGGGCCAGTCACTTACTCAAAGTCAAAAAATACTCCAGATCTTCCAAAAGACAACACTGACAGCTAATTCCTTTATTAAATTAACTAAAGATTTATTAGCTAAGTAAAGAAATGAGAGGTTTTAAAAGGTTAACGCAAATAACATATAAACGGATGAGTTGACAGTTGTAAGTCAAAGATGATAGCAGAGGTGTAGTAATTTACCAGGCTCCTAGGGTGTGTCTACACTGGCAACTTAGGTTGATTTAAGGATGCTTAAGTCGACCTAAACAAAGCCTTGCCCACACTGGGCTTTTATTAAGTTGACTTAAGCACTTACTTAAGTCGACCTAATAACACTACTTCTGAAGGTCAACTTAAGCTTTAAGTCAACTTCTTAAATCGACTTAAAGCCAGTGTGGATGGGGAATAGCGTTAAGTCGACCTTATTAAATTGACTTAAAGCCAGGTGGATGGCTGTCTACTGTTAAGTCGACTTAACAAGGTTGACTTAAGTCAACTTAAAGTGTAGCCACTCCATTAAGTCGACTTAACAAAGTTGACTTTAAGTCTACTTAAAGTCAACCTTGTTAAGTCAACTTAACAGAGTCGACTTAACTTTGCAAGTGTAGATATAGCCCTAGACTATGTCTACACTTGCAACTTAAGTCAACTAAACGACGCTTAAATCTACCTACAAAAAGCTGCGTCCACATTGGGCGCTTATTAAGTCGACTTAAGAGCTTCTTTAAGTTGATTTAATAACTACCACTATTTAGGTTGACTCAATACCTAAGTTGACTTGTTAAGTCGACCTAAAGCCAGTGTGGATGGGGAATAGCCTAACTTGACCTAATTGAACTCGGGCTGGAGAGAAGGAGAGAGCCATGGCTGGGGAGAGCTGCAGCTGGGGAGATGGGGCTCAGGAGCCAGAGCTGGGGATCGAGGGCTGGGGAGACCTGTGGCTGGGGATCATGGGCTGGGAAGATGGGGCTGGGGAGCTGCAGCTGGGGAGAAGGGCCTGGGGATCAGATGCTGGGGAGAACCGCGGCGGGGGATCGGGGGCTGGGGAGAGCCGTGACAGGGGATCAGGGGCTGGAGAAAAAGGAAGGGATGTGTTGGGGATTGGGGGCTGGGAAGAAGGGAAAGGATACGGTGGGGGATCAGGCTGCGCAAGGTGCGCAGGTGTGGGGGGGCCCCGGGGCCCCCCCACACCCGCAGCTTAGAGGGAACATGGCTCCAGGCCCCCACAACACTCTTCTGTCGACCTAGCATCTGCCAGTGTGGACGCAGGCAGTTGATTAGAGTGTTTAGTGTGGATGCTCTAAGTCAACTTAACAAGGTCGACTTTAAGTCGACCTAAAGTCGACCTTGTTAAGTCAACTTAACAGAGCCTGTAGTGTAGACATAGCCCTAGAGTCTTTTCCTAAGTTCCTTAGGACTTGCCATTTTTTTTTTTTTTAAATCTCTGTCTGTTATCTGGAATTCTTTTTGACAGAATTGAGGAGAATTGGAAATAAAAATTGCTCCTAGGATCCAATATTTTATAGATCTTGCTCGCAGGAAGCAAGCTGATGGGCATCTTCATCTTAGCATGGGTTCTGATGAGTAGCCAATGCAGAGAGTCTGTGGGCTTACAGACTTTGAAGTTATCATTTTGTGTCTTTGACCTTGGGTCAGCACACTAAGGCCCACTTGCTTTGAAATCAACATTCTACTTCTTATACACATGCAAGTAATCCAGTTACATGGTATTAATAATACAATCTCTGGCTATTCATTACCATAGAAATAGATACTTGAAAGGTATCATTCATTACTTTTTCAGGAATTTCACACATAAAGCAAATCCTCATCTTAACACTAACACAAATCTCTGATTTAGAGCTAATTAAACATAAGGCATACATATGCAATGCAAATAAACAAGTTACAGATATGTTAAGGTAATAGCACTAATATTACTTTGAACTATTCCAACACCAAGTAATTTGGTTTGACCCCACTACAATCCTTCTTGGCATTCTTATGATTCCTCTCAGCATCAGTGAATTGGTGCACTTAATACTTCTTTGAGTTTGTGACCTGGAACAACTAGCTATTAGCATCACAACATGTATATTAGTGGAGCTATATGAAATTCAGGATTTTTTATTTCAAATCAAACCATTGTCTGAACCATATTTCAAATCAAACCATTTTTTTTTTCAGAATTTCTTAGTAGTTGGGAAACCTGGGAAGAATATGTTCTAGAATCTTCAGTACCCAGTGGTTTTTTTTTTTAAATCTTTTCGGACTGGCAGCTGATGACAGAAATTGATATTCCTGTGAGTTTCATCAAATCCAAGGTCTGTAGCCATGCCTTTTCTGCAAATCCTCCTTGGTCCAATTTTTTCTCAAAAGCCTTTAGTGCTGAACATACCCTGTAAGAAGGTGTCAATAGAATGTCACCAGGTGTCACCTGGACCCTCCAGTTCCATATGTTTTGTCAGCCCATGTTAGATTTGGATTTGCTGGTACAGAACACAATAGAATATTTTCAGTGCTCTGCATACAACCAATAATAATAACTAACAAATTAGCAAGGATCTCTCATGGATGCAGCAGATTTTTATTTTTTGGATTCAGTTACCAAACATGAGCAGCGGCGACCTTTGGCTAGTGGGGGGCCTAGGCGAAGGCCCATTATGGGGCCCCCACAGGCCCATGGGGGCCCCTCTCTGTGGCCCCACTTCCCCCACCCTCAGCCCCCCCTTGTTACCCTGCCCTCCCTCCTGCCCCAGCTCCCACCCCATGGCCCTGTCCCCCTGAGCCCAGCTCCTCCTCCTGCTGCTGACCAAGGCAGATGCGGCTTTTGCGGTAGGCGAAGCTGGAGACAGGAGACTTACTGCTTGGGGCCCTAGGCGGCCGCCTGCTTCGCCTACCCCAAAAGCCACCTCTGAACATGAGGGGTTATACACATTGGACAGGTATAACTAAAAGCACAAAAGCTGACAGCCTACAATGACTTTATTAAGATTTGTTGGCTAGCATCCCCAGTTCCCTCCTCTGACTTTGAAACAGAATGATTACAAGATAAAAGGGATAATTAGTAAACTTTTAATGACACCTTCCCTGTAGCATCCAATTAAATTTATATCAGCCACAAATTTTCTTAATTTCCAGATAAAATTGCTGTCCTGTTTTCAATTCTCTCACACAAATAACATGTTTTGAATCTGACATTTTGAAAATCAATTCCATTTTTATATAAAAGTTGAATTTAAAAACAACAACAACAAAATCCTAGTTCTAGTCTGTATGCTGTTGACTGGTGAGAAACAGACTTAATTTATACATCTAAATAGTGCAAGAGCTTCCATCCAATATTAAAGAGGCCAATATACTTTTTAACAGCATTGTGTTATTTTAAACAGCAATGTGCCAAATTATAGACTTGTAAATGGCACACTTTCAGACCTTTTCCTGCCTCCCTGCTGTTCCTAGATGCTAGCAACACTCATGTATGTGTTAAAATAACAATGAGGCTTGTATTAAAATAGCTAATTCTGATGCCATTCAAAGAGATAGTTTCTGGAATGGTACTTCACTGTTAAAGTATGAAATCATAGGAAGAGTTAGTAGTGGCTCAGAAGAGGTTATTATGAAGTATAAGGAATCGAGGTGGGTTTTTTTGTAGTTCTTAGAAGAAGGTTAGGAAAGTTTATGTGTTTGATAGAATCAAAGGCTATGAAAGAATGTGAATGATGTTTAACTACTCTGAGAAGAAAAGAAAAGGAAGATGCCCTGAAACTAATTAAGAGGATAACACTTCCCAAAAACAATCATAATGAAATGCCAAACACAGTGAGATATATCCTGTTCTCAGTGGCCAACTGGGCCTATGTAGCTGGGCTGATTGCAAAGGAAGATATAAGTGGGTAAGACAGGAAGAAATCTATGCCTTCCAAGGTTGTGGAACCTTTCTGTGTTTGCTACTCTTGTCTCGTGACTGTCACAATGTGTATAAACTCCATGACTATTACATAAGAACATAAAGATGGCCAAACCGGATCAGACCAGTAGTTCATGTAGTCCAGTATTCTGTCATCTGACAGTGGCCAGTTGCAAATGTTTCAGAGGGAATGAACAGAACAGGGAAATTATTGAGTGATCCATCCCCTGTAATCCAGTCCCAGCTTCTGGCAGTCAGGGGTTTAGGGATACCCAGAACATGGGGTTGCACCCCTGACAATCTTGGATTATAACCATTGATGGATCTGTCTGTCAGGAATTTTTTTAACTCTTTTTTGAACCCAGTTATATTTTAGACTTCACATCTTCTTGCATCCCCTTGCAATAAATTCCACAGATTCACTGGGTATTGTGTACAATACTACCTTATGTTTGTTTTAAACATAAATATTAATTTCTTTGGGTGACCCTTCCTTTTTGTGTTATGTGAACAACTTCCATATTCACTTTCTCCACACTTTCTCCATACTATTCATGATTTTATACACTTCTATTATGTCTTCTCTGAATAGTCTCTTTTATAAACTAAATAATCCCAGTCTTTTTAATCTCTCTACATACAGAAACTGTACCATACCCTAATCATTTTTGTTGCCCTTTTCTGCATCTTTTCCAGTTCCTATATATCATTTTCAAGATGGGAAAATCAGAACTGCAGGCAGTATTCAAGGAGTAGGCATACCATGGATTGATATAGTGACATTATTTTACATTTTACATTTTATCTATCCTTTTCCTAAAATTGTGTTAGCTTCTTCAATTGTCACTGCATATTGAGCGGATGTTTTCAGAGAACTATTAACGATGACTCCAAGGTCTTGTTCTTAAGTTGTAACAGCTTATGCAGAATTTATAATTTTGTATGTGTGTTTTGTGATTATTTTTTCCAATATGTATTATATTGTACTTGTCAACAGTGAATTTCATCTGCCATTTTGTTTCTCAGTCTGTGAGATCCCATTGTAACTCTTTGCAATCTGCTTTGGATTTAACTATCTTGAATAATATTGAAAATATTGCAATTTTTTTTCACTTCACTGCTTGCTCCCTTTTCCAGATCATTTATGAATATGTTGAACTGCCCATCTCCCGATAAAGATCCTTGGATTTCTCTGCTATTTAACACTTTCCATTGTGCAAATCAACCATTTATTCTTACCCTTTATTTCCTAACTTTCCAATTACTGATCCAGAAGAAAACCTTTTCTCATAATCCCATGATTGCTTACTTTGCTTAAGAGCCTTTGGTATTGGACCTTGACAAAGGCTTTCTGAAAGTCCTGCTATACTATACTAATTGGAATATTCTTGTCCACACAATTGTTTGACACCCTCAAAAATACTAATAAATTGTTGAGATATGATTTCCTTTTGCAAAAACTATGTGATTCTTTCCCAACATACCGTGTTCATCTATGGTTTCGATAATTCTGTTTCTTGTAATGCAGCCTGGGAATTTCAGTGTAATTTTGTTTTCTATTGCCATACTTTACATCACTGTGTTATAGACTGCCAAGTCTAAGACTTTGATCTAAAATCGGCTATTTATGAAACTTGTAACAATCCACTGACTCCCAGAGGTTGCATAGCTGTTTCTGAAAGCCATATGTAATCCTTAGACATCCAGTCACTTCAGCAGAGTCTATCTAATGGTGGCATTTTTACAGAATAAAAAGTATGAATATTTTGTTTGGATTCTATGGTCCTTGTTCAAGCCTCAGGTTTCCCAGGTTGCTACTGCATTTTACCAGGGATTAAAAAAAAAAAAGAAGAAAAAAAAGATTTGCAGTAGCCAGGTTACAGAATGACTCTGGGTAGTAAACTGCATCCATCTCCTTTGGTTCACTCAAACTCCTGTCCATTTGACAGAAAAACATTGCTAAACAGTAGGTATCCTGGCAGTTGCCCAAGAAGAGCCTCTTTTATTAACTGCATACAATTCCTGCTCACAGTAATGTCTATTTGATGTAGGATCCTCCTGCAAAGTGAATTTACCTAGAGAAATCTAATAGAGTTCCGATGACCACTGTCTGCAAAATTGACATTGGAGAGATTAACAAGATAGTTCTTAGACATCATTACTGACAGGAACATGGTATTAGGCAAATTAAAATCAAGCCCCTGGTGTTTAAGGTTCCAGGAAGCACAGATGTACAGAAAGGATTTCTTGTACTGGGGCAGCTTAAATGTCTCAATTATGATTGTGTTTCTAATACAGCAACTCTCTGCCAAATATAATTTCCAGACATTTAACCACATTTATAAGGACATCTTTATCTTGGCAGCTAAAAGATGTCCAGTTTGACAAGCAGAATAGAGATGCATTTGTAACGTACTGCAACATTCTCCTTCTTCCACGTGAGCAAAAATGCATTCTTGAGAGGCTTTGATGTGACTTTTAAAAATTAATATTAATGGAGAGGGAGAGAGAAATTCTAGGGCAAGGGTCTGCAACCTGCAGCTCCGGAGCCACATGCGGCTTTTTGGCTGCTCCTTTGTGGCGCCAGGACTACCCCCTGCCACCAAGGGACCCTGTGGCTCCAGGATCCAGAGTCCCCTGCCACTGAGGAGTTTGTAGGGAGGCTGCTCCTGGTTCCAGGCTCCCGCTCCCAACCAGGGGACCCTGCAACAAGCACCCTGGCCCAGCTCCCACCACCAAGAGGCTACACCCATTGCGGCTCTCAAAACATTTCATTATTGAAGGATTTTTTTTTTTAATGGCTCTTCTTATCTTTTGGGTTGCTGACCTCTGTTCTAGGGAGTTTTTTGCTTTACATGAGTCTATATATATTCTGAGCCTTTGATAGAATTCTGGGAGCACTGTTGGACTGTTTCACAACATACCCTATAATTTTCAAGGGCATAATTATCCAGATGAGTAAATAATGTGTGTCTTTCTCACATAGTTGTAATATACATTTACATTTCAGACTCTTGGCTCTCCCTTGGCTGGGCAGAATTGCCAAGACATCTATTCATTTCTTCTCTCTTGTGTTTCTCTTTTCTTTGTTTTTCTTTATCTGGGCTAAATTGGATGTAAGAAGCTTAATGTAAGAGACTGTAAATCCATGGGCCACAGGTTTGTACCTATTTACATAAGGTTTGAAATTGGCTCTCAGCCTTGCTTTCTCTTAGTCTTCTTCTTTTCTGCCTGGCTGGCTTCTCTATCCATCCCTCCATTTGTCCAGTCTAACTGTGGGCTTCCAGCTGCATTATATATCACATTAGTGTGTTGGGGCCTAAGAGATGGATCATCACACTCTTTGTGGAACACTGTCACAGATGCTGTCAGCAAAGGTGCTCAAACTAAGGAGAGAGCTGGAGGCAGTACATTTTCTAGGTAACTGGATGAATATATCTCAAATTATGTCTACCTCCTTCAACCTAACAAAGAGATAGATACTGAGCATATTCTGGAATGTACTGGGTTGCCTCAACTACCATTGATTTTCATCGGAGTTGAGAGAAGGCAGCATCTCCCAATTGGTGCTCAATACCTTGCAGTATGAATAGTGGGCAAAAATGAGAAATTGAGAGCATCTTTTCTTTCAAAACTTGACTTCCTTGTACAGTAAGGACGTCATCTGAAATCAGTTGGGGGGTGGGGGAGGGGGTTGCCATAGACTTCAATGGGCTTTAGATCTGGTCCTAAATCAGGATTCCCTTGTGCTTTTCCTGTCCCAGAATCTGGTCTGGTGTGCTGCTGTGTCTCCCCTATAGCCTACTCCTGAGCTCCAATTTACCCAGCTTCGCTAGGTGGACCCTCACACCTGGGTCGGTCCACACCAGCGTCTTGTCTGTAATCAGTCCCAGGAAGTGGGTGTACACTCTACAGCCATTCAAAGGATGGTCCCCCAGCATGCCCCTCCAGCCCACAGATATCACACTGGGAACTTCCATCCTACTGGGATTGGGACCCTTCCTCAATTACCATAGACTCACACTCCAGTTTGCCCATTTATCAAAGAAATGAGAATGCCCCAGACTTGCCCTCTCCTACCCTCTAAAGTTCACACAGCTTTAGATAAAAGAAAAACTAATTTATTGATTAGAACACGATTTTAAGTGAGTATATAGCAAATCAATGCACAATCCTTTAATAAAGAGGTCAGGAGTCGTCACAAGCAAATAAAAGATATAAAACACATTCTATCCTAATATCACTGTTTTGTCTGACTCTGGTAGTACCCAGACAGTCTTGGCCCTCCTGGCCATGTGGATAGGCCTACTCTCTTGGAGTTGTTTTCAAGAGTTGGAGTTACTCTCTTGGAGTTGTTTGCTCTGGCAAAAAGCCTCTAACAGTTCAAAGTGTCTGTGTTTGTTTTCAACCCCCCTCCCCTCCTCTCCTTCTCCTTCTTCTCTCAGGTAATCTTCTTTGTTCAGAAGGGGTGGGATATCTTCCCTTTCTGGCCTACGTGCTACAGAAATTTAGCTAGCCCATTGTCGTTGTTATTTTCTCTGGTTATGTGCACATATATGTACACATACATGATGCTGCAGAAAACATGATATCCTAATAATGCAGAACATGTTATGAGCGTCCATAAAGGACCCCTTGCATGGCATATTTGGCATCAAACCATACAATTACATTGCAAAAGTGAACAGGAAAGATACACAGATCATACCCTGGGGGTGCATGGATGTGCATCCCATGACATCCCTTCGTTTCAATATGAAGATTATGCAAGGTGACAGAGTTGTATAAAAGTCACAAAAAGCTTTTAAAGAATTGCCCGTGAAGACCATTGTGACACATACTGCACCTCCCATGTTTACCCTTACAGTGTAACTGTGTACTCTATAATCCAAAATATGTCATGTAAGATGTTTTTGGAATGCTGAAGATGTGCTGTACAACATTATTATAGTAATATGTTTGTATACAATGTCATGTGCTATGTAATCTTTCCAAATACATGTCTCATGGGTTGAGACGGCTATAGGCAAAACTCTACAGATATGAAGGGCCATTCACACCTCACTAACGCATGCATAAAACAAACCCAGCTTTTTCAGTAACAAAAGGACTAGCCAGTGCACCCACAAAGGAACCAGGCACAGCCATTGTTTGTCACCTGACCCTGAAAGTGGGGGAGCAAAGCCCCAAAGGGGGCAAAGGAACATGTTAAAAAGGAGAGACATTTTGATGTTCTCTCTCTCTTCTACCTCCATCTACAAAAACCATCAAGCAAGTACTGACCTAAGGGGAAGCCTAGATGGGGGCAAAACAGAATCATCTAAGACTGTAAGGTTTCTGAAAATGTTAAACTTAGTATAGAATGTGATTTGCCTTTTCTTAACTTTTGATCAAATCTGACCTGCTTTCCTCTGATTTAGAATCACTTAAAATCTTTCTATACTTAATACATTTGTTTGTTTGTTTTATGTAAAACAGGGAATTTGGTTTAAGGTATGTTGGAGATTCTACTTGAAGAGATATAATAAATGCTAATTCTGAATAAAAATGTGATAGATTATCCTACCCTATGATGTTTTGACTGCAAATAACAGACGTGTGCTCGGATTTTTCAGAAATCTGTCCCACCTGTCCAATTTTTTACCTATAAATGAAAAACAGGAGCTCACTTCAACTTATTTTATTGCTACCATCTTAAAGAATAAGACACTTCAATGCAATTTTAATTGACATTCCAATGCTGAGATTTTAATAAATGTTCCTACTCCTGCTGAGGACAAAACACTAAGTCACAAGATATTTTTGGCAAGTGGAGTTTCCATTTCAGTTTGTTAAACTCATGATACAAACCTAATATTATCCCTTAAATTCAAAGGATAAAGAAGTTCTGTTAAAAACATGAATCATGAAGACCAAATGTGCCTCCCCTTGTTGCCATAATTAATTAATATATTTTAATGATTTTCTAAAAGCATCTCTAGATGTGGCAACAAAATACGTGGCACAGAGAGAGAAATTTAAATAAAAGTAGTACTATTACCAACTGTAATATCTTTAACTTAACTACAATAGTACAGCTATGGGCTTGAATTAAAATTCTAGATGCAAACACATCTTTGTTTTGGACATAGTTAAAATCCAAATCTGAATCTAGATCTCAATTTTGCACATGTTCCTTGTCCATAATAGTTAAGTCCCAAATCCTGTTGTTGGGCTTCCAAGAACCTCACTGAGCTTAAAACTATCCACTAATTTTGGGTGATCAAACTGAGATGCTTAATTTTCTAGAATACATAACATTCTTTTAGCACTTTATATGGAGAACGTATCTGAAGTAAATAATATGGAATTCAATAAGGACAAATGCAAAGTACTCCACTTAGTAAGGAACAATCTCCAGCACACATACAAAATGAGAAATGATTCCTTGTGAAAAAATACTGCAGAAATGGGTCTGGGGGTCATAGCAGATCACAAGCTAAATATAAGTCAACAGCATAACACCACTGCAAAAAAAGAAAACATCTTTCTGGGTTGTATTAGAAGGAGTGTTGTAAGCAAGACACAAGAGGTCATTCTTCCACTCTACCCCATGCTGAAAGTCCAGAGAAAACAACAAAAATGATTAAAGGTCTGGAAAACATGACCTATGAACAAAGATTGAAAAAATGTCTTTGCTTAGTCTAGAGAAGAAAAGACTGCGGGAGACATGATAACAGTTTTCAGGTACATGAAAGATTGTTACATGGAGGAGGGAGAAAAATTGTCCTTAGCCTAATCTCTGATGATTGGACAAGAAGCAATCGGCTTAAATTTCAGCAAGGGCAGTTGAGTTTGGACATTAGAAAAAAAACTTACTAACTCTCAGGGTAGTTAAATAAATTGCCTACAGAGGTTGTAGAATCTCTATCACTGGAGATTTTAAAGAGCAGGTTAGACAAACACCTGTCAGGGTTGTTCTAGATAAAGGTTGGTCCTACCATAAGTGCAGGGGACTGGGTTAGATGACCTTGCAATATTCTTTCCAATCCTATGCTTGTGTGCCAGAGCACAACTCCCAATTTTTTCAGCTGCCGTTATGTCCTCTGGTTTCTCAAGTTGGGTACCCATAAAAAAAGGAAAGCTGCTACCTTCTTGCCAGGACCCACGGCTTCCTGGAGAGAAGGGAGTGTGGCTTAAGTCGATCTGTCTTGCCAGTGTAGACGCACTCACGGTGTATGAAATTATATATCAAGCTGCACAGAACTCTTCTTTGGATCTACTTCAAAGTGTCTGACAAAGTTGGATTTTCTCCCACAAAAGCTCATGGGATAAATAAATTTATTAGCTAAAGCAAGGTGGAACAGATTGTTTAACGGGACTAGTTAACATCTTTTCTGAGGGCCATTCCAGGTAGAGTGGCCCGTTAACATCTTGGCAGTCATAGGAAAAAAGAGGTGGTTACTGAAATTATCTTTCCCACACTTGAAGAAAAGCTGTGTGTGGTTTCTCAACAACAGAAGTTGATCCAATAAAAGGTATTACCTCATCCATCTTGTCTCTCTAATACTGCGGAACAGACATGGCTACAACTACACTGCATATAAGGTGGAACATATTAGCATAAGTAGTGAAAACACATATTTGTACGGGTGCATCTACACTAGTAAATTAAGTCGACTTAAGCAGGCTTAAGTCGACTCAATTTACTCTGCATC
Source organism: Pelusios castaneus (assembly GCA_007922175.1). NCBI lineage: Eukaryota > Metazoa > Chordata > Testudines > Pelomedusidae > Pelusios > Pelusios castaneus. The sequence goes on from ML685764.1 coordinate 47,006,956, forward strand.
TACACTAGTTTCCTTAAGTCAACTTAAGCTGCTGCTTAAGTCGACTTAAGGAAAAAGTAAGTTGACTTATTAAGACCTGTTTTTACTTCAACTTACTGCTTAAATTGACTTTATTAAGTCGACTTAAGCCAGTGTAGATGCAGATTAGCCCTAAGTCGACTTAAAGCTGACTTAAAGGCCCCCCCGGGCTCCCCCACTGACCTCGGTGCCAGGGTGCCTAGCACAGCCAGAACCTGGTGTGCCCACCCACAAGGCAGGACACAGCCCTGCCCACCCTGCTCCTATACCTGCCCCTGTCCCTGTCCTGCTCAGCCCCCATGTACCCTGGTACAATGGGGAAAATGCTGAGCTCCCTGGCACTTTTGCAGCCATGCCCGGGGAAGAGGGGCACCTGAGAGGTGCCCCCCTTCTCACCATTCACCACTCCCAGCTCCACCTAGCCCCTACAGGTTGACTTAGGTGTCCAGTGTGGACGCTCTAAGTTGATTTGGCAAGGTCGACTTTAAGTCAACCTAAATTTACAGTGTAGGCATGCTAAGTCGACTTAACAAAGTTGACTTAAAGTCGACTTTGTTAAGTCGACTTAGCAAAGTCGACTTATTTGAACAAGTGTAGACATAGCCTATGAGACCATTAAAGTTGAGCAGTAACACCTGCATAGTCATAGGACACAAAGGGGAGTTTGCTGGTTACATATTATTAAAATAAACCATAAATCCAGTGTCTTTATTAAATCCATGAATTTTAATGTTTAGCAAAGTTATGAATTTAAGCTTCTATGCTCAGCTTTTGAAGAAGTTGTACAAGTTTCCTTTTAGGGTGAGGACTGAAAGGTCAGATATGAAACGATTGCTTTGTGAAAAGTGTTCACCCACAGATTATATGGTGGTTTTGTCTTTCATTTTCCTGAGAGTTCATTTGGGATTGTAGTGATTGTCTTGTTTAACTCACATAATTGTTATTGGTCATTTAGTGCATCGGATGTAGTACACCACACATTGTGGTAGGCATGTGTAGTACCCATCTATAGTTAAAAGTGTGTATGGGGGATATTTATAATCATATCAGGTGAATGGCTACAGGTTTTGCATTCATTGTTATGGCAGAGTCTGTGACACTCTGAGTACCTTTCCCACACTGGAAGAAGAAGACTGTGAAAGCTCAAAAACTTGTCTCCAGTCCAATAAAAGATTACCTCACCCACCTTGTCTCTCTAAATCGGGCTCTCAACCCATGTAGCCTTGCGATATGGCTGGGAGGGCTCCCAGCCTTGCGAAACACAATGATGCCCCCCACGCACAAGGTCCACTGCCACCAAGACTCCCCCACCACTGAAGAGCACCCCCCCACCAAAGAAATTCTACCTCAACAGTCAAATTTGGCTGTGGGAGGCTTGAGCAGCAGCCCCCACCACCGTGAAACAGAAGGGAACTGGGAGATTTGACAGTGGCTCCCCGTAGAGTTGCAGCTGCTTGACATTTCAGCCATGGCTCTTATAGGGCCAGCAATCTGTATTCAGCCTATCATCGTAGCTCTCTGTGGCAGTGAGGTCATCCGACACACTCAGCCACTGTACCATGACAGGCTTTTGTGTCACGACACAGCAGTTGAGAACAGCTGCTCTAAAGTAGAAGAAGTCACTGCCAGCTCTGCCTAGAATATATAGCATAGCAATCTCATTTCTCCTGTTTTCAGTGGTTTTATTCTGTATCAAGTAATTTTTTTTTGGAAACCAAAACTAAATGCGCACATGGGGAACCCAAATTATGACTCACAGGCTACGTCTACACTTACAAAAGCTAGTTTGAATTAGTTAATTTGAACTAACTAATTCGAACTCATTTTAGTTAGTTCAAATTAACTTAATTCGAATTAGCATGGCCTGACTAGAATGCTAGTTTGAACTAGCCATGTCCATGCAGGGCACTTGCTTAGTTCGAATTAGTCAGTTGCATGAAGATCAATCTGCTGATTAGTTCGAACTAAGCAGTTAGTTCGAACTAATATGGCCACATCGACTTAATTCGAACTAACTATTTCGAATTAAGGGTTAGTTCGAACAAAGCAATCAAATTTATTAGTTCGAATTAAGGAAGCCCTTAATTCGAACTAATGAAAGCTTAGTGTGGCCAAGGCTTAAGTTAGTTCAAATTAAGCTTCCTTAATTAGAACTAACTTGCAAGTGTAGACATAGCCACATTGACTTCTATAGGATTTGGATCAGTCCCTAAGTCTCAGACTCATAAAGGTGCTTAAGTGCTTGTCTCTCACACATGGTTAGTTACTGCACTGAAGTGAACACATGTGCTTAATTAGGCACACGCTTAACACAATGCCAAAATGGAATGTAAATTAATTACCCTATACACGACAGAGCTATGTGACTACAGATGAATTATGCACATTCTGGAATAAGGCAACCCAGTGAGACAGGCCTCTCACCTTTTACAACTCTGATACACTGTAAAACATTTAACATGTTTTACTAGATAAGAGGAGTTTTTTTGTTTGTTTGTTTTTTAACTTTGTAAACAAAATACACCTTTGGGCTAATGCAAGCTAATGAGAAATCAAATAAAAAGGGTGAATCATCTTAGTGAGTTTCTAAATTCTAACAAAAAATCCTCTGTCAAAAGATTTGGCTATATAGTCATGCTACTTTTCTTCACATATGATTTAACATATGATATAGCCCATAATAGACATGGATACAAACTGGATTTTCTGTTTTGTGGGAAATTCCACAGGTTTAAAAAAATTTCTGACATGGAACAGAATGAAACAAACCAAACCAAAATTGAAATTTCCAGCAGAACTAGATTCTGACAAAAAATAATTTTGGTTTATTAAACATGCTTTGATTAAATCCCTTCCTGGAAATGCATAGAAATTGGCATTTTTTCTACAAAATGTTTCATTTTCAATAAATCCGCATTGTCCAATGGGAAAACATTCTGTTGAGAAATTCTCAGCAAGTTTTAGTACTTAATTATCTGATCCACAGTGCTTTGCAGAGATTTCAAAAACAAAAACACATTGAATTTCATCTGCCATTTTGTTGCTCAGTCACCTTGTCTGTAATCATCCTGAATAATTTTGTATCATCTGCAAACTTGATTGACTTCACTGTTCATCCCCTTTCCCAAATCATTAGAAACACATTAAACAGTACAAGCCTCAGTGTAGATCCTGAGGGGAAGGGAAGGGAGGAACCTCACTATTTACCCCCTGTTGGCTCTGAAAACTAACCATTTATTCTTACCCTTTGTTTCCTATCTTTTAACTAGATTCCGATCCACGAGAAGACCTTCCCTCTTAGCCCATGACTGCTTACTTTGCTTAAGAATCTTTCCTGAGGAGCCGTGTCAAATGGTTTCTGGAAGATTAGCTATACATATGCACTAGATCATCCTTGTCCACTTCTGTTGACCCCTGCAAACAATTCTAATAGAATGATGTTGCAGTTCCCTTGACAAAATCTGTATTGACTCTTCCCCATAAAATTATGTTCATCTATGTGACTGATAATTCTGTTCTTTACTATAGTTTCAACCAGTTTGCCAGGTGCTGAAGTTAGGTTTACTGGCTTGTAATTGCCAGAGCCACCTCTGGAGGCAATTTTAAAAACTGAGTACAAGAGGATCACTTAAGTGATAAGTTATATAACACGGTTAGTAGCTCTGCAATTTCACATGCGAGTACCTTCAGAACTCTTGGGTGAATATAATTTGGTCTGGTGACTTATTGCTGTTTAATTTGTCAATTTATTTCAAAACCTTCTTTACTGACACCTCAGTTTGGGAGAGTTCCTCAGATTAGTCACCAAAAAAAAAAGAATTGCTTAGGAGTGGGAATTCTTTTTATGTACCATAATGACAGTGCTATAATTGTACGCCAATTAGTCAACTACAGACAGAGAAAAAATGACAGATGCCACTCCTGCTTAACACCTTTGTGAATCAAAAGCAAGTCCAATGAAGTTAATAAAATTCTGCCTGATTTACATACAGGTACAATAGTAGAATCTGGTCAAAGGTCTTTAAGATGGTTGTGACAGAATGCAGAGGTCAGATACATTCTTGTGGAAGCCTTACTCCTTTATTCAGACACTTCCAGACACTCACCCTTTATCCCTCATTTGCAATGATAATTTCCTCCCCCGCTCCACATAGGACAGAAATTATGGTGCTTATGTAGCTGCTCATCTTCTTGTTCAGTTTTTATGTATTACTTTGATGTTCAAAATAAATCTCATTATTCTGCAGATCAAAGGAGACAATTTCTTTCACCAAAGTAGTCCAGTAAGCCAATTAGCATTTCATCTTTTTTTTTAAATGCTGGGAATATCACAGTATCTAAACCTAACATATCTGTTGGGACTGGGCTAGTCTGCACTGAGAACTCTACAGCAGAAATATACTAGGGGTCATAGCATAACAGCAAGAGACCAGCTATTCAAGAAGGATCTGATACTGTCCAGTCTGAAAATTCAAATGCAGTCTAATTCATAGGTTTAACTCTAGCCTTTCAAAAGAAATTTACAAAAATAATCTTCCTTATCCATTGATGGTGCCAGATCACTCCATTTTTTACAATCTCTCCACTCCTTCTTGTTTGTCCACTGTTGTATTAAATTATATAGAATATATGGGTCCAAAGAGTTAGCATGACCCTAACACCATTCAACATTAAATGATGTTAAACTAGATTTAGAGTTTGATATACAGAGATCTCAGTCTGTTTAGTTCCATGGTAATTCAAACCTTTTAATAAACATACATTCAAAGCAGGTGCATAGCTATGAGTGGGCTCAGGTGAGCCTGGGCCCACCCACTTGGCCAGCAGGCCTGCCCACTGCAGCACCCAGCAGCAGCATGAATTTTGCCACTATGGCTGCAGGCCCGCCAAGTTGTCACCACCTCTCCCCCACCCTCCTCCTCAAAACACACCCATTGATAGGTGCTCTGGATCCACTTGCTATCTACCAACTGGAGTGTTATGAGTCAGTTTACAGTCACAAAGCAATGCCAATAGTAATAGCCAAAATAACGGTGTCTAAAAATTAAGAGGGAAAGTGTGGGGCTGCCCTAAGAGCTTGGTCAACAGAAGACTTCTTCTGTCTACACATGGACATAGGTTAGTTTAACCATATTGTTCAGGATTATGGATTTTTCCAATGTTTAGGACACTGAATGTGTTGTGTCTTTCTCGTCACAGGCTTATAGTGGTGTTGCAAAAATATAGTTTTGGCCAGCAAAACCAGGCTTTTATTAATTAGACAGAAGGAAAAAGGAAAGACATAAGGTAAGGAAGGAAAGGTATTGATTCGAGAGATGGGGGAGAGACAAATTCTCATATTTCAGGTGGTATTTGGGATTTAGGCTGAACTGGTAGCAGTGCCAATGTTATCTGGTTCCCCCTCTCTGGCTTGATCTGGTCAGGATGTCTCAGTATTGGGATGAAAAAGATCCATGTCCCAGCAGACAGTGGGAGTGGCAGCCATAATGGTGAAATACACACCTTCCCCTTCTTTTAGAAAGTTAGCTTTGTGGTAATTTTTACCCTCCAAATTTTTACCCCTTGTGAGGACCCCGAAAGGTGGAACAACCTATTACTTCATTATTTTATCTACAAATTAGGCCTAATTTCTGACACGCCAGTTTTGATTAATTGAATTTTCAGTCCTACACTTCTATTTACCATGCATTGTTTTAACATAGTCCTGAAATTATTATATTTGGACTAATTCAACTTGTCTGTCTTCATTTCTTACCTGCTCCCATCAATATTTATTATTATAGGTTATTGTGACATTTTATGAATTTAAACTCAGTTTTGGAAGTGGAGCTCAAAATCAGGTAAATTCATAGGCCCAATTATTAAAATACCACTGAATTAAGTTTAAAGGCTCTAAACATCTTCATCCTGGGCTACATCTGAGATTTGCATTTCTCATTGTGTCCTTCTCGTCTCTTGAATTAACTGGTAATCAGTTAGCTCAAGTCAAAACCAGCACCATACATTCCAGACAAACTCCTTGCCATCGTCATATACTACCTCAGGGCTTCTATGTTCCATATTGAAAAGAAAAGAACAGAAAAGTACTGTTTCCATTGAAATAATAAAAGAAGAAATCATGAAACTATTTCTCCTCACATTCATATTATGTTGAATAAAACCGCTTTTAAAATAAATCTAATGGGGTGCTTAACTAGGGAGACAAGAGCCCTTTATGCAACACATTTAGATTTAGTTGTTGAGTGGTTCTTGGAATTTTGCTATCCCTACCAAATCATGATATTTTGATTCACATATTAATTGCATATTTCAAGAAAGAAATGTTTTTCTGGTATTTGTTTTTAAATTATATTTCATTTTTGAATAGAGCTGAATACATGGATGGATATAAATCTACAGCTCCCAGAATGACAGAAAATTCACATGACTTAATAAAATTCATGCCTGACTTGCTATTGCAGCTGTATATCTAAAGCAAAACTAACAGATTGACTATTTTATCCTAGAATAGCATCTGCTGGTTACTGTATTAAATAAGCCTGTTGCTATAAAGGTGATGGATGATGTAATTGTTACCATTACCAACAAAGCATGGCTTTGCAGTGTTTGACTTTTCAAATCCAAAATGGTCTCTCTATTGAGTGCTTGTCAACTAGAGCTAAATAATAATGCAAGAAACTTACTCATTGATTTCATTTTTAAAAAAAAATGAATATGCTGCAATTGTGTTCACACAACTTTATTATTAGATTATTATTCATTTTTATTATTATTGTGTTTCATTTCCAGAATTCTAGTGGCTATTTTATTAAATTAGTTACTAGCAAGGTTGTTTTCAAAAGCAGATACATTTCAGTTAATGTTGGAAAAAATGGAAAGTGAATTTTGTAGAAAATTAATTCTGAATTTAAAATCAGGAGTATGTGAACTGGGAATCTGATGCTCTGGGCAGGGCTACATTTAAAACAGTGCAGCTGCACAGCTATAGCTCTTAAGTGAAGATGCTCCTATGTCAAAAGGAGAGCTTGTCCCATCAGTGTAGTTAATCCACGTCTGCAAGAGGTGGTAGCTTTTCTGCAGGAGATACTCTCCTGCCAACATAGTGCTGTCTACACTATTGAGTAGGTTGGTACAATTACATCGCTGAGGGATGTGAATTTTTCAGACTCCTGAGTGACATCATTATACTGATATAAATTTATAGTGTAGACCTAGCCTCAGGTTCAAAGAAGTATATTCATCCAATCAGGGAACAAAGCCATACCATGAGACTTATGTTTCCAATCACAGTAGCCTATAATCCAAAATCTGAATATCAAATACTTCTAATGAACTATGTGCAAATAATCAACAGACCAATTATTACTGTCAGAGGTCATTTGGTGATCAATTTTGAATAATATTTCCAAACACGCTGTGAACCAAACTAGAGGTAAAATTCACTGAACTGATTATGAATGAGTTGCTCAGTTCTAACCTAAACTTTGTGTGGGAAAGCCTTAATTAGATGAGGATTCCTCAAGTATACAGGTCTTTGAAGGGAGATTTTGTCTTGCATAGAATTTTTTTTTAATGTGGTTTCATTATGAATCCCAAAACTTTAAAAATTCTCTGTAAAAAAGAATTCAGAAAATATTAAATTATTTTGGATTGACTTAAAATCTTTGTTTTGAGAAAATGAAAAAGTTTCATTTAACTTTTAAAAAAAATCATATTGTATTATAATTCATACAATAATATAATTTTAAAAATGAAATGAAAAGACATTGTGAAAAAATATTTTGTTCTGACAATCTCAATATTGCACATTTCACTTTATTTCTCAAGAAAATTATTTTTTAGAAAATTGTGTCTGTGTTAGGAAACATATTAATTTTGATGGAACTGGATTTTTCTGGTGGAATACTGTTCCATCTGATTTTTTCCAGTCACCTCTGAGTATATATTTGTGTTAGCCCATTGTCATGTGCTGTAATTGGGGCAACATGCTAAACTAATAAATAAATAAATAAATAAATAAATAAATAAAAATCATAATTTTAAAAATTTGTAACAAGTGCTTGAGAATGGCACTCTAATATTTTTCCCTAAATAAATTGTAACTATTTAATATTTTAAAATAATAAAATCATAAAATAAGCAAACCATTGTTTGGTATTCGGCTTTCTGTTCTGATCCTAAAAGAGTCATTTATTTTTTCCAAATCCAAATGAAAATAAGCATTGTAATCAGTTGAAATAGGGGATTGGAGGAGGAGAGCCAACAGCTTGATGTCCCTTCGCCAACACTAAGTGTAAGTGAACCTGTGAGTGGGGTTTTAGGTAAGTGGGTTTGTGGTTGGATTAAGGGTCCTGGATTTCCATAAACTGGACAATTATTATTTGGACATGTGGGTCTTGAGGTGCTGATTTAGGTAGCTTGGTTTCTTATAAAATAGGTTGTTTCCCCCATTTCTTTTGATTATTGTAGCAGTTTCATGTAGCATCCCACCTCTGCTCCCAAACACCAATCGGAGACCTCCGCTTTGTGCTCAGACCAGGGTTTCCTTATTTACAGCATGCTGGCCCCCACCAGCTATTTACACTGAATCCAGCATCACAGTCTCCAGGGCCTCACAGTCCTGACCACAAACTCATGGGAAGCTTACCCTTTTACTGTGGCTTCTCTCTCTGGCTGAACTCCCCCACCCCTTGCAGTTTCTTTCTAGTATTCTTTATAATGCCCAGCTAATGAGCTTCGCAACTGCACCCCATTAACCCAATTGCTGCAGGCTCCATCAGATGGATCCCATTCCCCCTTAAGTAGGGTTCCAAGGGCAGAGGGCCAACTCACCCAGCACTCTGTCACATTATTTTCTATTTTCTCCAAATAAGATCCTGATGGTTCCATTATCCCTGAGATGTTTGCTTGTATGAAGAACCACTGGTAACAAGGGAGATTATATTTTAATTTCCAGAGCTAGAAATAGAAATTTGTCTCAGGGTGGAGGCTCAAGATATATTTTAATTTATTCTTAGAAAAAAAGACCATGTTGGGGGCTATGCTCCCCCATGAGCCCCCAGAAGGGGAAGGTCTGAAGGCACAAGCAGGGAGTGCATCTCCCCAACTCTTGAAATCAGTGGACTGCCCTTCTAATTCAGTGTAGCATGGCCTAACGGCCAAAGGGTAGCACAGCCTAGTGGCCAAAGTCTATGGGTCAGGGTAACACGGCCTAGTGGCCAAAGTCTAAGCGCTCCCTGGGGTCAGGGTAGCACGGCCTAGTGGCCAGAGTTTTCTCACTCTCTGGGGTCAGGGTCAATCACGAGGGCACCAACCTTGGTGCCCCACTACACTGGGTAGGGGGTCTCGGGCCCGTCCACTCCACCGAGCCTCAGCCCAGGGCCCTATTGGTACCAGTGGGGTATAGTGCCAAACCAGTGGGGATCCACACCAAAACACACTGGTTAGTGGGCACGCCACGCCACACCCGGTCCCCCCCCCCACACACACACACTTCCAGCTCCCTAGGCTACTTCCTACCTGAGCATATGAGGTGGTCTGTTCCTGGAGTTTTAGGTGAACCCCTCCTGCGACAAGTGCTGGTCAGTCTCCTTCAGGGTCTGGAAGTTCACAGGTGGATGTGAGTCCCTGAGCCTCTGTCTCCAGGTAGTCTCTCAGCAGTGGATGCTCGCCTCCACGGTCAACAGACCCATGCCTGCTCTCTAACAGGGGCTGGTGTGGCTCCTCTGCAGGAGCTCCCAGCGTGTGTCCTTCCTCTACGCTGGCCAGCCCAGATTGAACTGAGCCATTTCCCTTTATAGGGGAACAGCAGGCTGAGTATGCCCAACAGGGCTTAAGGGGCGGGGCTTCTGTTGCTCATAGAGTTTTCTGGGTCGCTGCAGCCTGCCCCATCATAGATTATGTCTACACTTACTAAAATTAGTTTGAATTAGTTAGTTTCAAGTAACTAATTCGAACTAATTTTAGTTAGTTCGAATTAACTTAATTCGAACGAGAAAAAATTAGTTAGAATTAGCGATCTCCATTGATTTCAATGGGACGGTTAGTTCGAACTAAGCAATTAGTTCGAACTAACATGGCCACATTGGTTAATTTGAACTAACTAGTTCAAATTAACCCTTACTTCTAATACCCTATTCAAAGTTATTAGTTCGAAGAAAGGAAGCCCTTAATTCAAACTAATTAAAGCCTAGTATAGCCATGGCTTTAGTTAGTTCAAATTAAGGAAGCTTGCCAGTGTAGACACAGCCATAGACCGCTACGAAGATTGAACTCTGGCCTTTTTTTTGTCATTGTCACCTGGCAGAACAGTTACAGAATCATCCTGAGCAAGTTTTGCAATGTAACCTTTGCATCTTATTAATGTGATTTTTAATGTAATTTTTAATCTCCATTTTTTGCAATAACTTTGTTCACTACTGTTTCTGTATGCATAGAACTGTGGTATTTTGTCTAGGAGTTAGGTGTGAGTTTCCTGGGCAGAAACTCTCTTTGTATTATTTGACTGTATATCATGGCCTTCTTTGATTTAGTTCTTTAGACACCATCTCAATACACCATCATCATCATTTGCCAGCTAGTTCAAAGCATAACGTTCAAGTTCAGTATCTTAAGAATCTTCATATTTTCTTCTTTGCAGAGTTTTAAAAATGCATATATCCACATTTTACTATTACATTTTTGTGTAACAGATTAGGATTGAATTCACCAAAGTACTTAATTTTAAGCACTCAATTGGGACTATGACACCATGACAAAAATGTAGAGCTTCTGAGGGAAACAGCATTTTAGATTGCACACTCCAACTTGGGCTGAGATAGCATTTCTCTCAGGGCTGTCCCTGGGGAGGAGGGGAGTAACGGGGTGATCATCCTGGACCCCGAAGTTACACGGGCCCCACGCTATCCCACTCCCAGTGGAGCAGTGTGGGGCCTGCACCACCCCCTCCCCCCACTGCTACACTCTTCCCTGCTCCCCACTGCCTTTGGAGGGAGTCGAAGGCAGTGGGGCGGGCCAGGAGCACTAAGCCTGGCCTCTGGGCTAGCCCTCCCAGCCCCTGGGGTGGAGCAGGCAGGCCCGGGGCGAGGCAGGTAGCCAGGGCCCGCCTCTGGGCCGGCCTGCTGTGGACTGCCCCATGCGGCCAGGGCCAGCCCTCGCCAGCGGGGTGCCCTCGGCCGGAACCGGCTCCCAATAGTGGCCTCGGGTCCCCAGCTGAGGCACCGGCCGCTGCAGCCTAGGGTCCCGGCTGAGGCTGGCTCCCTCTGCCGGCAGCCCCCGCTTCCGGGGCCAGACCCGGAGCTGGCTCCCCCTTGGCGGTCTCAGCCTCCCTGCCTGGGCTGGCTCCCTGGGTCCAGTTGGCCCTGGGCCCCGCTCCCCCCACGGGACGGCCCTGATTTCTCTGCACCATTCACTTTAGCTGTGTTGCCCTTCAATAATGCTAATAAAGATGATAGTTCACTGTCCATATAGATTCATTTTTTGGGCTCTCTCCTGACACTAGCAACAAGAGGAACAATTGAACTAAGGTATTTGAGATGGGGATATTTGTTCACTAGGTTTTACAGATTTGTACTGTAAACTGACCTTATTATTTATTTAGGATTGTCTGGACTTGAAACTCTGCAGTGGCAAAGTTGTGCATGTCAATGTAGACAATAGCCATAGCAATGGGACTCATTCCCCTGTCAGCAGTAATCCACCTAGATGAGTGACAGCAGAAAGATCAACAGAAGAATTCTTCCATCAACCTAACTATGCTTAACTATGTCACTGTGGGGTGTGGGTTTTTCACACAACTGTGCGACGGAGCTGGGATGACCCATCTTTTTAGCATAGATCAAGCTTTATCACAGACAGAACTGTACAAACATAAAGGAAGATATAATCCATGTCCTGAAATGAAAGGATGGGACTTTCTAAAGCACTTAGCATTAGCTAAGTTGGCTGCCACTGAAGTCATAGCAAAACTCCCATTGGGAGCAGAATTCAACATGCAACACTTTTAAAAATCTCACCATTAAAACCTAAAGACCTGAACCTGCATCATTTGAAGCTAATGACTCTAATGGGTAGATGATTTGGTACTAATTCAATAGCCATCATATGGGAACAACTTTGGCTATTACTAATGTAGTACGGATTCAAGCTGGCTACCTAAACATTGATGAAATACTATCCGGTGCTTTACAAGTAAGGATGTTCTTTCCCCCTTAATATCACAATATTATTATCTCTGTCACTATATCACTATGGAAACAATTTATTGTGTGATCTGCTTTACACAAAGTTGCCCTCACTTGTTATTTACTAATACTGTTGTTCACACCCAATAATTTTGTCTATAGCCCTTGTGAGCCAGAATTTTGAAAAACAGGCACACCAGTCAGCAAATGCAATGAATGATGAGTGTTATGATTTGTACTGACATACATCCATTGGAAAAAGGTCAGGATAAGTCCTGGAAGCATATGGTATTATCTCAGTCCATTATTATCAATCAAAACATGTCTATGTACTGACATGGGTTTACACAGTCTCTCCAGTTAGAAGTTTATTGTGGCATGTTAAATCCTCATTGTTTGTCATGTTTCCAACTATGTCCAGAACTGTGAAAAGTATTAGAAGAATTGAAGGAAGGCAAATAAATGAGACAGAAATTGTTAACAGAATTTGTGTATAACTTGGTAACAGTGGCATAGTGGGGGGCGGGGGGGGGGGGCGGAGGAAGGGGGATGGGTCAATGCTAGTGGCCTCTGGAAGGCAGGTCCCAGGCTTGCAGACATCTGCCGCAGGTCCTGGCCCTGGCACTGGGCTGCAGGGGGGCACCAGGCCGGCCCTGCAAAGCCCCACCCCCCCAGGCCAGAACAGCAGAGTTAGTTCCTGGAGGAATGTTTAATGCACTTGACTTTGACGGACTTCTTTTTCGATGTTGAGTATATCACCCAGAAAATTGATTCTCTCTGACTGAATTTGTTTTGCTGTAGTCATTCATTTTCTCTGATTGAATCACTTTCTTATATATAACTGTTGCCTGTAGGTTACCTGGACTGATTGATCACCTCTCCCTGAACAACTTGAAAAAAGGTTACCTTTCTAAAGGTTTGTTACATGTCCAATACACTTATAACATTTGTATTGGATAACACTAACTCTCCGGTATCCATATGCACCAACAGGAAAATCTGGCTTCATTACCAGCTTGCATGATGGGTATGTGCACTGTACATTTCCTACTGAATTCTGAAGCCTATTTGATTTTCTGAGTGACCATTTGTTAGGTTCTTTTTGCTTCAAGGCTTTTCAGTACCTGCCCCTTTGCCCAAGTCACAAACCAAACCAGGGCCACTTGGGGGGGGAGCCCACAGTGCCAACTTGTCCTGGGCCCCCACCAAGGAGAGGTCCCCCTGCCCTGGCCCATGCCTCAGCTTCTGCTTCTATACATCCCAGGTAACTTTGGGGCTGGGTAAACTAATGAGGCTTGGTAATTGGGAAGGTGGCCGGAGTGAGCTGAGATTGGAGGAGACCTGGGGGTGGGCAGAGGTGGCAGGGCTGCTGGACAAGGCAAGTCTTGGGAGGGAGGGGGATTCATGCAGGAGGCAAGAGGGAATAGAAGGGAGCAGGAGCAACTGAGCTGCATAATGAGAGAGATGCCACTGCTGCATCTGTGGCGCCCTCATGTGCTGTGGCCCCCGAGGCTTGATTGAATGATGGCAGTGACACAGGGGCAGCTGAGGGCAGTAATTCCCATGACCTGCTTCCCTGCTCCCACAGTCAGGAGGAAATAGGCAGCAGCCCTTTACAACCTGGCTATGTTCCCTTCTCCTTGTGGAAAAGAAAATGAATAATAGGCTCTGTTGACCCGGTCACCTGGAAACACATCGATAAACCACAAAGGAAGCCAATTGTTTCCAGGGGACCTCCTCCCAACCCTGAAAGTTTTCCTAATGATTCATCCAAATGTGCATTCCCTACATCTGTTTTCTGCAAGACTCTGCTTAATGGTGAGAGTGTGAAAAGGGACTGGCTCATTTGGAGCCACAGGGCATCTGGCCGGTTCTGCTTTCCATGCTGTCTCTTTTGAGATGTGACCAAAAATTAATCCCTGTATAATTCCAGATTTTGCCGTGGGGGTGTAAATGATAACTGGAGGAAACTGTATGACAAAGTAAAGAGTCATGAAGCCAATTCTAGTCACTTTCAACATTACTTACAATGGAAAGATCTTGCAAATGCTCTTTCTGGAAAAGGAGCCATTGATAATGCTCTTGAAAAGAGTATATAGTCAGAGAAGGAAAAGTGGAGTAAAGTGTTGCAAGGCTTGATTGACGTTACCCTGTTTCTGGCAGAGCAAAATTTGCCCTTCCAGGGCTGTCATTCTACCCTACGGCATGGTGACTGTGGGCTGTTCCTTTCCATTGTAAAGTTGATCAGGAAATACAGCCAAGATCTGAAGTGTCACCTTGAATCTGTTATGGAGCATCAAATGGCTGAGAAGAGACAGAGAATGCAAGCACACTACATGTCCTGGCATAGCCAGAATGAATTTTTGGAGGTGTGTGCTAAGAAAATGCTACATACACTTCTTGAAGAGGTAAGAAATGCTCGGCACTATGGACTCATTGTGGCTGGGACACCTGATGTGTCTCATACTGAATAGTTGATATTTGTCTTGAGATATGTACATGAGAAAGACAGGAAATGGGTTATGCAGGAACGATTCCTGAAAATGGTGGACTGCAATAAAAAGAAAGGAGAAGACATGGCAGAACAGATCAAGGAAGTGCTGGCAGAGAATAAGATAGAGCTGCAGAACTGTAGGGGCCAAATATATGAAAATGCTTCAAATATGTCTGGGAAATACAGGGTGTGAAAACTAGGATACAAGCTGAAAATCCTCAGGCACTGTTTTCACCCTGCACAGCTCACTCTCTGAATCTATATGGTACCCACGCCATGGAGAAGAGTCCTGAAGTCAAAATGTATTTGGGGAATGCACAGAAGCTGTACAATGTATTTTCCTGCAGTCCTGAATGATGGGAAATTCTTCAAGAAACTACAAAACTCTTTCTACTCCATTTCAACAACTAGATGGAGCTCTAGAATTGATGTTATTCGCCCCCTTGTGAGAAATTATAAAGGGGTGCTAGATTCTCTTTTCAAAATTGAGGAAGAATTGGACTTGACAGCAGAACCTCACATTAAAATTTCAGGTCTTTTTGGGTATGTCTACACTTGTTAATTTAAGACGACTTAGCTAAGTCAACTTAACAAAGTTGACTTTAAGTCGACTTAGCATGTCCACATTCAAAAATTAAGTCGACTTAGAGGGGACCCTGCCAAAACAACCTACAGAGTCCACACTGGATGCCTAGGTCGACTTGTAGCGGCTAAGTGGACCTGGGACAGGTCCATGGTGGCAGGGGGGGTACCCTTTGCCAAGCGCCAGGGGGCTCATCCTTTGCCCCATTGTACCTTGGTACAATGGGGCAAAGGGGGACAGGGACCCTGGCAGGGCATAGGAGCAGGGTGGGCAGAGATCTGCCCTGCCCTGTGGGGGGGAGGGGTACGCCAGGCTGTGGCTGTGCCAGCCACCCTGGCAGGGATTGCAGTGGGGAAGCCCTAAAGCCCCCTAATACGACTTAAAGTTGACTTAGGGCTCTCCATATCCACACTGGCTAAGTCGACTTTCTAAAGTTGACTTAGCCAGAAAAGTCTACTTAAAAGGAGGTTTAACAAAGTCGACTTTAATTTTCCTTAAGTCGATTTAAGCAGCTGCTTAAGTCGACTTAAGGAAAATGTAGTGTGGACGCAGATTAAATTAAGTCAATTTAAGCAAGTTTAAGTCAACTTAATTTCTAAGTGTAGATGCACCCACTGAGTGGCTGAAATCCTTTGAGTTCATCCTTCTCACAACAGTGTGGTACAAGATATTGCAGTCTATTGATATCCAAAGCAAACTTCTCCAAGGATCCAAGCTCACCATGGAAGAAGGAGTGCAACATATGAAGAGACTCTTGGAAGAAATCCAACAGTTGAATAATCACTGGCCAAGTCTTCTCAGGGGAGCTAAGGTCATTGCTGAAGGACTAGGTCTCATCACTGAATTCAAGAAAACATGCAGAAGAATCTGAAGGAGGAAGCATTTCTATGATGAACCAGCCAATACAGAACATACATTTTATTCCCTTGAGGATAAATTCAGAGCTGAAATGTTCATCACAGCCAAGGATATGCTCCTCTTGGATCTGCAAAATCTAACTGGAACCATGGAGAAACTCTCAAGCTTGTTCTTACCCATCCTTGACCCACCAGCAGTCACAGAGGAGGAAGAAGCAGCAAAGTTTACGAAGCCACTGTCCACAATGTACTCACAGGATCTAAACAAGGAGGAGTTGCAAAAAGAACTTTGTTTGTTTTATAAAATCAGGAATGGAGGAGCCATGGACAATGCACCTGAGCTTCTTAACCATATTTATACCAAGAGTCTAGAATCTGTGTTCCCTTAGATATGCATTTGCTTGAGAATGTTCATTGCCTTGCCAGTCTCTGTTGCATCTCGGGAACGCACTTTTAGTAAGGTTAAGTTTATTAAGAACTGCTTGCAGTCAGCGACTGGAGAAAATAGGCTGAACCATTTGATCCTCCTCGCAGTGGAGAATAAACTTGCAAAGCAAATAAATTATGATGATGTCATTGATGATTTTGCAGCCTTGAAAGCAAGAAAGAAATACTTTGCATAGAGATTATAATTGAGAAGCTTAACTGAAAAGTGTAGGATGGTGGTTTTAAATACTGTGACTTTAAGGAAGACATGTCAGGGGAGGGGAGGGATGAGACTACTGTGGACATTTTAACTGACTGGGTGCACCGTGATGATGAGACCTTTGGCTGGCTTACGTTACACATGTGTGATCATTTTAGATTGTAAGCCTGAGGGCAGGGACTGTCTTAATTTTATTATTTTGTAAGCCGCTTTGGGAGCTTTTTGCTAGAAAGCAGGGTATAAGTACATTAAATAAATAATAATAAATTTCTGCATGTACATGTCAAGTTAACTGAAGAATAAAGAAATTTAGTTTATTGCAATTCTGGAGACTCTTCCCATTACCAGTTCAGGTCCACCAAAAAGGCAAATGGCTGTGGCCTGGTAACAGAAGACTTGCAGGGAGCAAAATATAAATGTCCTGGTGGCAGGTACAGCTGGTCTGGCTGCCATCTGAGCTCACCTGAAATCTGCTACAATACATAAATGTATGAGTTGTATGTATGGAACAGTGAGGGGGACCCCTCACATCAAATCTGTCCCAGGCCCCCTAAGTCTTCTGTGGGGCCCTGAACCAAACAGTGAACCAAATTTAGATGGGAAAAGTTTGTATAATCCTTGTACAATTTTCCATTTCTCTGTTTCTGGATTTATGGGGACAGATTCTTGTTTATAATCTGACCCTTTTAACCACTCAGGAAACACAAAAGGCTTCAAATTCTGGCTTTATCTCAGCAGAGAGATGTCTCCTGGAAGCTGGAGACTCTCTGTAGGTATAAAATTGGCAAAGTCAGCTTCTGTAACAGCTGACCCCTTCCCTACATCTCAATGTAGGGAGTGAGTTGGAGAAGGCATACAGGAGGAATTATTAGGGCTGGAGTGAGAATCTGGATCATACTCCAATGACATAAGTTAGAGCAGCTTCTATATTGCTCTAACTCACACCAGGACTGGGGCTAACATAAACTGACCCACAGATTCAAAGAATTGTTATCAACATCATATGGTACCCTGCCACACATGTATATGTACATGCCCCTGCAGTGAGCAGAAAAGAGTTTGACTTATGGACTATGGCCAGGACTGGAAGAAAAAAATTCACGTATACCAGGAGAGGCTTTTTTTGACTTCTATTTCCTCTGTCATCAGCACTAAACACAAGCAGGTAGCACAGGATATCACAAGAGTTAAAGCCTACTCTTGCAAGATTTCTACACTCCTTTTGCAAACCTTATAGGTTCTGAGTTTTTAATTGACCATAGTGGAATAAATCTATGGCCACTGAATACTTTAAAGTTTTCAGAAAGCTTCACATCATGGCCCTTTGGAGTTTCTTGGCAACTACAAGGCAAGAATGTGGTAGAATTTAACTCTAATAGGTTAAACACTTCAAGGTCCAGCGATTTGTGTTAGGGGAGAATCACTCTGCTGTTCTCAGGAAATGCATAATCTCTTGTGAGTTAAGCCATCACTAATTCTTATAAAAACATCATCCCTCCTGTACCCAGGTCTCATGCAGTCTTTATAGATGGAAATTCTCTCTTTCACTCCATTTCTTGCAGTCAATTGGATGGTGTTTTTATAGAAGTATACCCCATTTTTGTCCCCGTGCCAATAATCTGCATTATATGAACACATATTGTTTGTACCAACCCCTGGTTTGGGTGTTATTATCTTGTTCAGATTTATTTTTCAATAGCTGTTATTAAAAAGCCATATAATTAGACACTAACTCATTTTAACAGATTTGCATATTATGCTTTTTTTTTTTTACTATTGTGCTCTTTTCAACTCCAGATAATTCTGAAGTAAGTTATTAAATCATTAACAAATTCTGACCATTTATATGCAAGCCCAAGAGACTATTTTCAAAAGAGTAATAGACTTTGATGAGAGATTATAAATGAAAAGAGGATGACCTCATCTGTGAAAATCTGAATCCAAGTTTCAGTTCCAGATACAGAGAGGCCCACAGGATATTTCAGATCAGGCTCAAATTTGAGTTCCAACCTCCCTGAACAGACCCTTATCCACCCACCCATTCTCCACATTTCAGGGATGTTGAAATCTGTTTCTTTGGGACTGGATCACACTTTCTCGCATAAAAGTCAGCAGTAGAGGACATGAAGCTGAGTTGAAAGTCTACTAACTTGCTATATCTCATGCCGTTTTGTCAAGTAGCAGGATTAGTCTTTTCAAAAAACATGCCATAGGACCTATCACCAAATCCCAAAATTCTCTGGGGATTCATGCAAAGTCAGGGTCCTGTTCCTAGTCTTAGGAACATCTGTTTAGAAGAGGATCCTTGACCTAGAGAAGACTCTGTATTCTCTTTACATAATAAGTTTCACAAGACTACTGAAGAAATACTTTTGTTTCATCCCCAGTCATGACCAATGCTCTCCCAACCCTCTTAGCTACTTTCCCCCAAATTGCCAGTCTTTGTGGGCTGGGTGATACAGTGGCATGGAAGTGAATGACAACCCCCTACACACTTGCTCAGGAAGGGAGAGGTTTAAGACTTCGTCTCTTTCCAGTCCAGATCTGAAGGTAGGTATAATTTACTTGAACTTTCAAAGTCTTTGACCCAGTCATTCAGAAATGTTTTTAAGGAAATTAAATGATTATGGGGTGAGGAGTAAAGTTTGTCAGGAACTAGAAACTATATAAAGTAACTGAAAACAAAGAATAGGAACAAATGGTTAGCTTTCAATGGGTCAAAAGCTTTCCAGACAATTTTGGCTATGTCTACACTTACTAAAGTTAATTCGAACTAACTAATTCAAACTAATTTTAATTAGTTCAAATTAACTTAATTCGAACTAGCAAATTTTAGTTCGAACTAAGCAAGTGCCATGCATGGCACTTGCTTAGTTCGAATTAGTCAATTGCATTAAGATCAATGTGCCGGTTAGTTCGAACTAAGCGCTTAGTTCAAACTAACATGACCACACTGGGTTAATTCGAACTAATTAATTCGAATTAACAGTTAGTTCGAAAAGTATAAGCAAATGTATTAGTTCGAATTAAGGAAGCCCTTAATTTGAACTAATGAAAGCCTAGTGTAGCTAAGACTTAAATTAGTTCAAATTAAGCTTCCTTAATTTGAACTAACTTGTCAGTGTAGACATAGCCAAAAGGCTCAGACATTTCTGAGTTTACCAATAGCATGTGAGTCTAATCCTTTTTCTGAATCCAGCTAAAATCTTGGACTCTGTGCTATCTGCTGGCATTGAGTTCCACAGGTTAATTCTGTACTGTATTAAAAAAAAATCTGTATAAGTTTAAAGTGTTCTGACTTTCAACATCATTGCATATCATTTTGTTCTTTTAGCATCAGGAAGGGCAAATAGAAACTATTGATTTACCTTCTCTGCCACTAGTTATTTTGCATGCTTCTCTCATGTCCTCCGTAATTCATCTCTTTTCTAAACTAAGCACACTTAACGTTTTCAATGTCTCCTGATATGGAAATGTTTCTATTCTTCTAATAATTTCTGACACTCAGACATCTAAGGTGTCTGAATTTGTGTGCCCAAAAATCAAAGCACCCCAAACCAGGGCCACTTATGAAAAATTAGTTGTGATAAGGAGGGTAGTTCATCATGTTTATTCAGGATCCTCCTCCTCTGCCCTCGAACTCTTCCACCCAACTCTAAAGCATGTAGCACAGGTTGCTGAAAGAAATAAGATAATGGGATAAAAGGATCAATGGTCTAATCCAGGTGACTGATATATTTTGAACAAGAGAACCTTAATTATGTTGCACCCAAGCTTAAAATCTTTGTCCACATTCTCAGGAAATCATTGGTGGAGCTGTATTGGGCATGCATGAGTATTCACCTGACATTTATTCTGGTCTGGAGAGATAGAAAGAGGCCTTTTACATCACTTAAGCTCCACCCTGGGACTGAATAAAAGGAACATAGAGGGTGCTGGGGGTTGAAGATCTTGCACCATGACCTCAAACATGGAGGAAGGGTCTCTGTGACAGTCCTAAACAGTCTGGCAATGAAAGGAACATTATCTGGGCTTTGGGTAGGTTAAATTAATTTGTGCTGTCATGAGTACCATCTTTACATAAAAATTACCCTAAAAAAAGAAATATAAAAGAAAAGCCTTCATTTACAGGGAATTAGATCTGGCTGGAAACAACTGTCCAAGACCTCAGCCTGGGAACTATTTTGATGAGTAAAAGTTTTCATTTTCAAAAACAATGTAATGCAGCACCTTCTTTACCTGCCTGCTACAACAATTAGCTTCTGTATCTAAAACAATGAGAGTCCCGTGGCACCTTAAAGACTAAAAAAATTCTTTGGGCATGAGCTTTTGTGGGCTGCAACCTACTTCATCAGCATCTGACAAAGTGGGTTGTACCCCACAACAGCTTATGCCTGAAGAAATTTGTTAGTCTTCAGGGCTATGTCTACACTTAGCCAAATAAGTCGACTTTGCTAAGTCGACTTAACAAAGTTGACTTTAAGTTGACTTTGTTAAGTCGACTTAGCATGTCCACACTATAAAATTAGGTCAACCAAGTAGACCTTCCAAATCGACTTAGAGAGTCCATACTGGATGCTTAAGTCGACTTCTAGGGGCTAGGTGGACCTGGGAGTGGTCCATGGTGGGAGGGGAGACACCCCTTTCAAAGTGCCAGGGGCTCAGCATTTGCCCCATTGTACCAGGGTACAGTGGGGGCTGAGCAGGACAGGGGCAGGGTATAGGTGCGGGGTGGGCAGGGCTGTGTCCTGCCCTGTGGGTGGGCATGCCAGGCTCTGGCTGTGCCAGCCACCTTGGCAGGGAGGTCAGTGGGAAAGCCCTGGGGGCTCTTTAAGATTTAGGGCTAATCCACATCTACACTGGCTAAATCGACTTAATAAAGTCGACTTAGCTAGTAAAGTCGTCTTTAAACTAGGTTTTATAAAGTCGACTTAAAATTTTGTTAAGTCGACGTAAGAAAATTGAAGTGTAGATGCAGAGTAAATTAAGTCAGTTTAAGCAGGCTTAAGTTGACTTAATTTACAAATGTAGATGCACCCTAAGGTGCCACAGGACTCTCATTGTTTTTGCTGTACACAGACTAACATGGCTACCCCTCTGGAACTTCTCTAACTAGTTCATTTTCTGACCCTTCCTTTTTCTGGAAACTGTTGATATAGGCTGGCAGCAGCACTGGCTATTTAGGAAAGATAAGTATCAGCAACCACCCAGTACTTTTGTTTTAAAAAGTTGTGGATGGGGCTAACACATGTACTCTCTCCCAAAAGAAATTCCCTTGCAAACAATAGCATTGAGACCCGCTCCATATGCACATCAATGTGCATTAGCCCATTGGACATTAAGCCAGAAAGTTGCCCTCTGAGCCGCTCAGACCTGCCTAACTTGTTTTATTTCTGAAAATGAAGCAGAGTATTGTGCTGTTTATTTGACACACCACAGAAAAGGAAAAGGCAAAGCCATGAATTGCTTGTAAATTCCAATCATAAAACTGGGATTGTTAAAATGGAATTGATCAGATTAACAGGACAGCTTCTTTTGTGTGATGTGCCGCAGGGAAGCGATACTGGTATCATCTCTCCAGCAAGCCAATTGAGCACAGAACTTGGTTCATGGCCAGAATACCATAAACAATTTATGAATGTAGTAATTAAAATTAATGAATATAATGTCAAATGAGATTGACAGAGTAAAGTAATCAAAATGGAGATTTAGTTTCTTATAGCACCATCTAGTAAAACAGGGTTCATTCCAGGCAGAACTCACAGCAGTGATTACTGAAAAGTAGATTCTAGGCTTAATTTCTGTTTGTTTAATTTCATACACTAAACATTTTCCCCTTTCGAGTGCTAAGAGAATGCAGAAGCTACATTTCTGTAGTCTAGGAGTTAAAGGACGAAATTCCTCCCAATGTAGAGAGCCATCAGCAGGATTCTGGACCATTTAAGTCCCACTTTGGGAATGAACTCCGAAGGCGTAACTGTGTTAGTCTAGTTCAGCAAAACAACCAAGGAGTTTGGTGGTACTTTTAAAGGCTAACAAATTTATTTATTGCATGAGCTTTTGTGGAAGAAAATCTCACGTCAGATGCTTGATGATGGGGAACTTGCAATAAATTCCCCATCTTCAATTGTTTGACAAAGTAGGATTTTCTCCCACAAAAGCTCACATGATAAATAAATTTGTTAGTCTTTAAAAGTGCCACAACACTCCTTGGTTGTTTTGGGAATGAAGTGGGAGATTTCAGGTGGGGTGGCCCATGCTCACTACAGAATATGCCTGGGTACTGGGGAAGGTTGTAATAGGGCCCAGAGAAGTGGAAATGTGTAAGAACCATAGGATCTGTAGTTACACAGATTAAGAAGCTGCAATAACCCTACAAATGGCATAGAAGGGATGTGAATGTTATTGTAGTCAATAGGTTGGAATACAAAGAACATGGGACGGGGGTCATACTATAATTTTGGGTGCGTCTACACTTATAAATTAAGTCAATTTAAGCCGGCTTACGTCGACCTAATTTACTCCATGTCTACACTGGGCTTTCCCTAATTCGACTAAAGCTGCTCCTTAAATTGAATTAAGGAAAAACTAGTTTGAATTAATAACACCTCTTTATAATTCGAACTAGTGTCTAAGTCAACTTTATTAAGTTGACTTAGCCAGTGTAGATGCACTAAGTTGACTTGGTCGACTTAGGGCAGGGGGGAACAAGGGAGCCCTGCATGGCTTCCTGGCAGAAGGGAGCCACTGTGGCTCCCTTGTCCCCTGGGGAGCCCCTGCTCCCTTCTCCCCAGACCCGCGACTTCCCTGCCAGGTGAGCTGCAGTCCCAGGGAGAAGGGCTCGTTAGCCAGGGCTCCAGCGGGAGGGGATCCCCCGCGGGTCCTGGCAAAACGGGAGCCGCCGCTTCCTTTTTGCCGGGACCCATTGGGGTCCTGGAGAGAAGGGAGCCCTGCGGTCCCTTCTTGCTGGGACCGCTCGGTCCCAGCTAAGAGGTAGCGTGGTGCTCCCTTCAGCCAGGACCGCTCAGGTCCCAGCTAGAATGGACCCACACACTCCGTCCTAGCCGGGCCCATGCTCCAGCTACCAGGAGGACTCTGGGGTCTCCCCACCAGCTGGAGCACCGGCATGCCAGCAATTGCCAGCACTCCAGCTGTTTGGGGAGGCCCAGGGCCACGGGGAAGCCGGCACAGCTTCCCTCCAGCTCCCCGGAAGCCTCCAGGGGCTTCCCAGCAGCTGGAGCACCAGAAATTGCCGGCACGGCTACCCTCCAGCTCCCTGGAAGCCTCTGGGGTCCTGGCAGAAAGGAGCCCACGCTCCCTTCTAGCTGGACCCCTGCGGGGGTCCCAGGCAGAGGGGAGCCACCAGCTTCCTTTTTCTTGGGACCACAGGGTCCAGGCTAGAAGGGCTCCCTTCTGCTCGGGACCTGAGCAGTCCCGACCAGAAGGGAGCTGAGCGGTCTGGGGCTTGCTGCCTCGGGGAGAACCAGCCCCGTGCCGGGCTGGCTCTCCCTAGACCTAGTTAGTCAACTTAGAGAATCTAGTACAGATTCTTTACATTGACTTAGTAAGCCCCACTTTAAGTCGACGTAGGAGTCCTGTGTGGACTCTCTAAGTCTACTTAATAAGGTTGACTTAAAGTCGACTTATTTAAGTCAACCTAAATCCCTAAGTGTAGACATGGCCTTTGAATCCTGGGGCGAGTTCTCTGCACCCAATTTGTAGAGTCCATTTACTCTGGCATTAGGAGCATGAAGTGGATTTTATCTAATATAAATTAGATATCGTAATTGATGTGGCTTAAAAAAGCTTCCGAGTCTGTTCAATCAGGAAACATACTCAGAGTTTTGCTCCATTCTAAAACATTGTTCAGCACTCTGGTGCATGCAAAATAGGATATCAAATCCTTCTGAAAACAACATTTGGGAGGTATTCTGTACTTCCTAACTCAAACCAGAAAGTTCAGAGGATCAGGAATAACAAGAAAAAAAAAACTTGATATATTCAAATCTCAAACAAATCAGTTCAGATGAATAGGAATGATATTTCCAAATATCTGAACATTCTGACTCAATGA
The DNA here is from genome assembly GCA_007922175.1 of Pelusios castaneus. NCBI lineage: Eukaryota > Metazoa > Chordata > Testudines > Pelomedusidae > Pelusios > Pelusios castaneus. Next base: position 47,031,810 of record ML685764.1, read on the forward strand.
ATGCAGACTGGAAATTAAAGTGTTCTGAGTATTACTGAATCCCTGACAGCTTCAGGGTTTTGGTTCTGTTTGATATTGAAATTCTATGCCTTGATCTAACTTTACAGTTTGTACATTTCTCTATAATCTGAACAGAGCATCCCAGTTTCCAACTTGATCATTTCCAAATGTGATTTAATTCAGATTCAGCTTTTTAACCCCCAAGTTATAGAGTAGTCATGTCCAACTTTTATAGCAACACTGGACAAGTATACAGGTTCCTATAGCCCAAGCTGCATCAGTAGAGCTACTGATTTATCCCCACCCCAGCTGCCCCAGTGAACTGCAGCAATCTCTGCGGTAGGAGGGATGGCTGCTAAAGATCCTGTCTCATCTTTCACTGGCTTTAACAAGTATTGAGAGACACAACACAGAGCAAGACCATACAATATCTCAGGGAGGAGGAAATGATGAAGTAAACCATAACCTACTGAAATTATAAGAAGAATTTAGGGAGTCAGAACTTAATTAGCCCAAATTAGAATTTGTTGAATGCAGCAAATAAAGCATGCAAACTCTTGTGAGAAATGTCATGAGAGCCTCAATCATTGCTGTCAAATTCCAAAGGGGTAGCCGTGTTAGTCTATTGTAGAAAGACAACAGAGTCCTGTGGCACTTTTAAAGACTAACAGATTTATTTATCGCATGAGCTTTCGTGGGAGAAAATCCCACTTCGTCAGACGCTTTGAAGATAGGAAAGTTACAGAGTGGGAGGAAATTAAATGCAGGGGAGTGTATGACATAGCATCAGGTGTGGCTGTAACAGCAAATCAAAATAGGTGTTAGGATTGCTGTTACAGTTTGACCTGATTCTATGTCATACACTCCCCTGCATTTAATTTCCTCCCACTCTGTAACTTTCCTATCTTCAAAGCGTCTGACGAAGTGGGATTTTCTCCCACGAAAGCTCATGCGATAAATAAATCTGTTAGTCTTTAAAAGTGCCACAGGACTCTGTTGTCTCAATCATTGCTGTAATCAGGAACTCAGCTTAACATCTCATCTGAAAACAGACCCTCTATGAAAATTTGCTCAGTATTGACTCAGAGGGAAGAGCATATCAACTGAAAGTCATCAGCTGCTGGGTTTGTCTGGAGGGCTGGCGATGCTGAGGTTTTGATTTTTGATTAGGTGAATAAGTAATTAAGTGAATAAGTAATAACCAAGAAGCATTAATAAATTATATGTTGTGTGATACTTGAGCTCAACTCAACCATCTTGTCTATTCTCAGATGTTAGATCTGAAAACCACTCCTGAAAAGCATCACAGCACATCTCAACAAGGTTAGAAGAGATGTTTCATAAAACTGGCTGGTCTGAAGTAAAAAATGATCCTGAGTAATTATTAAATTTTACAGATTGCATATATTGCCCAGGACATAATTACAAACCTGTTCATAAATTGATAGTTATAAAGTAATGTGTGATTTGGTTTTTGTAGAGGATCATTCATATGCCACGATAGACCCAGTTCTAGTCTGGCAAGAGTTGTGAAAATCTATCAATTTTATATTGTTCACCAAAGCTGTAATCCAAATTAGTATGTTTGTCTGCAACAACAGATGTTTTTATGGCCGAAATAACAGAATTCTGACCCCTGTAGGCAAAATAGAAGATCTTGATGGATTTGTTCTAGGCAAAAATTCCCCATTTCTGATGCTTGAAATAAATTTATCAAAATTGCAGGCTTGCATCTGCCAATAAATATATTTAATATTTTTAAAAATGTGTTGACACATTGAGAATGAGATTTTTTCCACCATTTTTAATAGAAATGATCATTTGTGTTTCTCAAAGACTGAAACTTCCCTCCCAGCCACACAAAACATCAAAATGCTCATCCAGTCAATCTTGCTGATACCTACTTTCTGACTCAAGGATATTGCTGCTGCAAAATAAGAATTATTATGGGCCATATTCTGTCATCTGCAATCATAGGGTATGTTTACATTAGCAAATTAGGATGATTTAAGGACGCTTAAGTCGACCTACGGAATGCCGTGTCCACACCTGGCTTTCATTAAGTTGACTTACGCGCTTCCTTAAGTCAACTTAATAACTACCACTCTTTAGGTTCACTTAACACTTAATTCGACCTGTTAAGTTGACCTAAAGCCAGTGTGGATGCCCTAGGTCGACCTAATTCCTTAAGTTGACCTAAGGGGGATGGGCTGGGGGGAAGGGAGCCACGGCTCCCCGCTGAGAAGGGAGCTGCGGCTCGCTGCCGAAAGGGGAGCCGCGTCTCCCTTCCCCGAGCTGCGGCTCCCCCGAGCCATGGCTCTCTGTCGACCTAGAACCTGTGTGTGTGGATGCATGCAGTCGATTTAAGTTTTCAGTGTAGATGCTGTAAGTCGACTTAGCTTTTCTAGTGTAGACATACCCATAGTTAGTAATACTTTATGATAAGAGTAGTCCCATAGGAATGAAATGTGAGTTATGATAGAGCAATCTAGCCCTAATTTATTAATATTGATCGTTATTAAACTGCCATATATCTCTTGAAGAATGTTAGTAATAAGCTTCCTTATTCTCCTCTTCCTCAGTTTAACCAGGGTACCAAAGATATGGATCCATATTATTACTTGAATTACTATGGAGGAAAGCCAATTTAACACAAATTGGATGGACTTTCTGTGAGTTTACATTGACAAATCTGACCCATGATATTCTACTGTATTTTAAATTAGATTGATTATATTATTCTTGACATCTACAGATCCAAAGTAACTTCAATGAAGTCAAATTACAGCAATGGAACAATCAGTGGAAATAATCCAGATTTATACTTATGTAGCAGATCAGAATCTGACCATGTATCTGAGAGTTAAGGTCCTGAACCAACACTTATTGAATGGGATCCTAAATGCTTTGGGGCAAGTTGTGCTCTCAGTTGCTTCAGAGTTAATCTAGATTAACACCACAAAAATTTAATAGAGCAAAATTTAGCTAGCTATTTTCATTCAGTGTGGGAGGGTTTCTTACTTTCTCTCTGTGACTTTTCCCATTAGCAGCTGATGTTATCCTTTATTAGACCTGCTTTGAACCTCTCCTAAAGATAAATGGCTAGATCCTCAGCCCTGTAAACTGGCTTAGTTACACTAAAATTAATGGAACAACTTCAATTTATATTGGCCAAGGATTTGGCCCTTACTCTTAAGATACAAGTTTATCTACATCAGATATTATAACTGTGGCAGTCTATTATTCCTTTTACTACTTTTGTTTTAGTTGCCCATATTTTAGTAAGTCATACATAATAATAACAATTAAAAAAAAAGGATAAGGGGGACTTTAAGTGTTGGTGCTTTCAAAATTTGATTGTTTTTTTCTTATGCCTGAATGCGAAGTCCCTATGAGTTCTGTTTTTTAATAAAAAAATACTTCTATATTTTATCATTAAAAATAAAATATTGCTGGTGATTCATAGCATATGAGCAATGATACAATAACAAAAAATTGTGCACAACACAAATATGCAGAAGGAAATAAGCAACTAATGAGATCCTTTATTATGGTACACCAGTGAATATAGCCAAAGAAGTTGCAAGTTCTCCTGCAATTAAATAATACCATGCATAGACCAGAATTTATGCACAGCTCCACAATAATAAATGAGTAGGTGTACTTTTGTTGAAAAGGTTCTTTCTTTCTTTCTTTCTTTCTTTCTTTCTTTCTTTCTTTCTTTCTTTCTTTCTTTCCAAATAGATATCAATTTCAACCTTCCTAGGTGCTGCTGTGAGCATCATTTCATACAAAAGGTTAGAGGTGAGGAGAGTGGATTCTTAGTCTCAACTGCTTGTTTGCCTTTATCTTTGATGATATGGGGTGCTGAGCAGCCCCTGAAGTCAACTGGAATGGCCCCTAAGCCCCTTACAAGACAAGCCCTTTTTCCTTTGCTGCATTATGCATGGTGGATATTTTTCTCTCTCCCTCATGACTCTCACAACAGTATTAGGAGCATCTGTTTATGTGCACAATAAATAATCAGCAACTGCTGAGTTGAGGGTATACTGATACATAACCAAAGTTTATATCTTTCCTCTTTGCATTTGATCTTTATAATGTTAGCAGCCTTGATATGATCCAATTAATCTTATGCACGATACCGGGCATACAGACAGTTTGGTTTTAATTTACTAGGTTCTAAGTAGCTGTGTTCTCTGCTCTGTATGTAGCATTTTGCACCCATAAATTATTTGGTAGCAATTATCCCTTAAAATGTAATGAATGCTTGTTTTGCTATGTCCTGAATTCAGTATAATTCTATAGCTGAGAACAAAAGGTACTTGAATACTCTCGTGCTCTGCAGACCTATCCTCCTAGGAAAATTATGTTTTTTGTCTTTAGATTAAGTAGCTGCAATAGTGAATGCATATTTCTTGCTCAAAAGTAAGTAAAATTAAAGGAGATTAAAAAATGCACAGGTTGGCCTTCTAAACTGTCTATGAGCCTGATCTAAAGCCTACCAAAGTCAATGAGAAGAAGGCTATTGACATCAGTGGGCCTTGGATCGGACCTTATATTATTTTATTTGTAAGGCTGGAGGAATGGTAGAATCTCCAGTAATTGAGGCAATAAGACATGAACAGTCCTGGCTGGATTCAGGGTAATAATACCTCCTTTGTAATGGGCATGGAAAACATCAGCATCAACCCTAATCTTTGGTTAATTTTCATGGAAACCTGAGCGAAACTTGTTCAAAGCCTTGGGAAAAAAATATGTGTTCATATTTTGGGTGTTTTATATTTTTCACACACATTTTTTACTGTCTGATTTTTCACTAGGACTTAAAATGAAAATAGAGAAGTAACATTTCTGTGGATTGTCAGACCTGTATAAAACTAAAACTATAATGAAATCATTGAGGGGAAAAAAAATCTTCCAAAAAGATTTCCAGAGAATGTTTTCCTCAGAAATCCCAACATATATTAAACCAATTACTGCATTATTTTAGTACAATGGATAACTCCTTGAGGGACTAAAAAAAAAAAAATGCTAGTTAACACTAGACATAGAAATACAGATAATTTAATCAAAAAATATCCATAGTTTTTTAGCCCAAAGATGTTCAGATAAGCAGTATCTGAATGTCTGATTACAAATCCGTACTGAGACAACAGAGTCCTGTGGCACTTTTAAAGTCTAACAGATTTATTTATCGCATGAGCTTTCGTGGGAGAAAATCCCACTTC
>ML685764.1:47037440-47059080 GCA_007922175.1 Pelusios castaneus
TGAAGTTCTTCAAAGCGTCTGACGAAGTGGGATTTTCTCCCACGAAAGCTCATGCGATAAATAAATCTGTTAGTCTTTAAAAGTGCCACAGGACTCTGTTGTCTTTCTACAATAGACTAACACGGCTACCCCTTTGAAATCCGTACTAGTCATTTTCAATTTGCCCATCACCACTTATAATGCAACCTGCCATTCCAAAAGTAACCATGCATCATTAGTTTTAATAAAGAATGATTAGTTGTCACTGTGCAAGAAGAACATTGAGTGCTAAAAAGCACCCTTTGCTCTGCCACTCTTTGGAGTGAAATCCTGGCCTCTTTAAAATCATCTGAAGTTTTGTGATTGATTTCAGTTGGGCCAGGTTTTCAAGCTTGGTCTTCAGTGCCTGGTCTTTATAATCTCTTGCAGGTACCTTGCATATACGTATGCCTTTATTTTTGTGCCTTTCATCTTGTGTGTCACATGTTTTGCTTTGCATGCTTTGGATGTACTGACATAACTCATAAACCACTGAAAACCTGCCACCTTTGGAGTAGTCCATGGCAACCATTTGACAGTATTAGTAGTAGTATTACTAATTATTTGTAAAGCACTGTTAGCATTCATTGCACATCGCTGGCCAAAAGAAGAAGAAGATCCTAGCTTCAGAGAGAAGGGGGCTTCCTATAACATAACGAAAGAGATACGACATCAGAAAAGAAAAACTAACATGAAGATTGTGGATAGGGACCATAGGGAGTGAAGAAGGATTCAGCCATTAGACGGCATGGTTTACAGTAGAAAATAAAAGGAAGAACAGGTGGCACCTTGGATTTCATGTGGGTTTTGTTTGTTTGTTCCTTTTTCTTTTATTAAAATAATGATAAGGGCAGAGCAAACAGGAGCAAAATACTGACTTTTGTATACATTTAAAAGTAAAATTTAATTTAACTGTATTCACAACCAATTTCATGTTAACTTTATGCAAATATTTGAAAGTTTGATCTTTACTAATGCAAATACTCATAAAAAATGAAGTTGCTGCTTGAATGCTGGAATATCCTCCCCAAATAAATTCAGCATTGCAAAATTTGAAATTCACCCTTTGCTGTATAGTAGCCTTAATCATGTGACATTCTTTCTCTTCCTTAATTGTATCATTTATGTAACTAACAAACTCAAGTGTTAATGTCAAAGGTTTGATGTTACAGTGGAATATACAATTGGAATAAAGACTATGTAGTCAGATATATAAACCATCCAATAAGGGACAGAAAAATCACCACATAACTTATTTAAGGAAGTCAAATGTCACATGACTCATGTAAGGAAATAGGATTCTATGTTTTGAGACTGAGATGCAAGATTGTAGCCAGGACTTGCAATTCATGCTGTTGTGTAGAATAGCATGAAATGCACCCCCTGCCCTGAATCCTACAAGCCAGATGAACACATGGAATCCTGTCTGGTTCTGGAAATTCTCAGATGTTATTAAAACTATAGGACACATCTGGAACTTTGACTGTCTTTCGGATATCTATTGTTATTTATCATTTTGATTGCAGCAATCTAGATAATACTTAGTTTTACCTTGAGTACAGGGGACTGGACATTGAGGACCTTCTTAGTCCGAGCACCACTCATGGAGTAGAGCTGCTTAAAACTTCTTGGAAGGAAATGGTGATAGTATTTGGAGGAGGTTACATGAGCAACGGTCCTTCAATGATCAAGTGACTAGAGATGGGAAAAGATCTGTTGTGTTAGAACACTTTAAAATCATGCTGGTACCATTATCATGAATGATTACACAGATTTTTCAAAGCAGAAATGACTTATATTGAGCGTATAACCCTTACAAGGAGAAAATATCATTCCCTGGATTATATTAAAGTCCAAGAAAGCAACCTTGCATTCGACTCCTCAGGAAGTGGTAAAAATATCACTCCCACAAAGGAAAGAAAAAGCCATATATGTGTGTGCCAAAGCTACTGGCAAACTCAAATTAGAAAGATAGCTCTTTGTCACCAAATCAACTGTGAAAAATGTCATGCCTCATGGTTTCCTGAGGTTAGAGAAAATAGCAGAAAGAACTGAAATATACAGAGAGGGGAAAAAATGTACTACTAACCTTTCAAATACATATTCATAATTATACATAATCTTTCACAGCCTGATCCTGAGGTATGCCATGAATTGTGGTACACTGTGCTGCCTGTCAAGCAATGTCATTGGAGTCTGAGTTGCTCAACACCTCTCTGGAAGTGCTCAGATCCTTGCACAATCAGACCCTTAGTTTCCAAGTAGATCTTAAGAACTAAGTTTCTGTATTTTGATTGCTTTTACTCTTCTCCTGTGTACCTGAAAATGAGCCATGTTTGAAGTGGTTGGGGAGATTATATGAAGATCAAAGAACCCTATGGTAGGCTAAGATATGTTGCTACTAATAATTATTTACACATCTTTCCCAACCCCTCTGCTGAGGTGCTCAGGGCTTTGCTAAACAATTGAAAACACAACACAATTAAAATCAATAGAAAAAATACCCCACTACCTTGAACACTGTTGGAAGTGAACTTCAAACAGTTAGGCTCAGATGAGTACTTCAAAGTTGGAATGCTTGTCCAGAATATATTAGAACCTGTTGACATATAAAATTGGAAGGTAAATCCCAGATAAGCTTATTCATGAGATTTTTTATATTTTCCACTTTTGATCAGACAATAACCCGTAAGTACAGGGAAAACAACTTTTCTCGTGGTTAATCAGCATTTGTGGTTCTGGTCTCAGATGGGGCCCTCATATAAAAACAGCTGCAAAAAAGGGGAAAAAAAAGTTAATGTCCATTTAATTAAGCCAAAACCAAATCCTAAAATCCAAGCACCCACCAAACTTTGAGATGGAGAAATTGGAATCTGAATCTAGAACCAGATCCAAATTTCACACTTAAAGATAAGATGTTGACATCCTGGATTTTAGGTGTTCTGAATAGAAATTTAAATCTCGAGGCCAAACTATTCTTTAACTTTTCCTGAACAGCTTTGCCCATTCCCTGTGGACTCCTAGTAGGTCATCAGCAGTAAGGACTGAACCCCAGGCCCTTTAGTTCTTAAAGAGTAAGCCACTGTTGTCTGAGGTAAAAGATTCACTTCTATTAGGCAAGGCTACAGCAGGCTCAATAGATGGTCCAGCTACCACAAGATAGGATCAGAATGCCATATGGAGTGGGTATAGGTTACATTTTCAAAAAGCTCTTTCCTCTAGGACACAGGGAATGGATGACTCACAGGTGCCATGCTTGCTATGTCTCAAAAGTCCTTCTTGCTATCTCGTGTATTTTACAAAGGTATAGGCTTGCATTATTCAGGGCTCGTCTACACCATGGAGGAATGCACGATACAGGCTTGTGATTTCTAAAGTGGATTAACATGTTGTACATTAATTGGTCTGTGCAGACCCTGCTGGTGCATACTAAATTTTCCCCAGTGCAGTTTAACATACTGCTGTTTGAAACACTTGAGAGCTAATAGTTCACACCAGCAGGGTCTAGAGGGACCAATTAATGTGCAACATATTAGTGTACTTTAGAAATCACACCTTTGTAGTGTGTATTACCCCACCATGAAGGCAAGTCCTCAGTGAGAAAAAAAACTACTGTGTGTGAAATTGGGTATTTTTAAACTCAGTTTGTCAGGTTTCCACAGTTACAGTTAGATTCATCTGAATGTTTATTGTTTGATTTTCCTTTTGATTTCATCCCACTGTGCAATAAAGTACTGGTTAATTCCTGTGAGGATTTTGGCAGGTTCAGTATAAATACTAACCTCAGCCCTGGCCTCTGTTAAAGAAACTGAAGAGACTATTTTCTCCCCTAGATATAAGGTTCCTCTAAACAATGAATGTATTACCCACCTCTTCCTTCTAAGTCAGCCTTTTCCTTCTTTTATCCTATCTCCTCCACTCACCTATATAGCACGGGCTATGTAGGACCCTCTTCTCTCACTGTCACCAGTGAATTGACTTCAGTAGAAATCCTGTGATAGAAATACTTCCTCTGTGTGTCACTGTAGAGTCACCTCTGTTATTCTATGCAGATATATAAATAAAATCTGAATAAAAGTAGTCACTCTTAACTCTTACATAACACTTTATGAGTTCAAGGAACCATACAAATGTTAACTTAATAATACCTCACATTTCAAAGTGTACTACAGACCCAGACCAAATCATGAAGTTCTTACTCAAGACTGTGGCTGGGAGACCTCCTCAGTTTATTTTCCTAATATTTTAGGCTTTGCTGCTAATGCAGCCTACCTCTGTGATAGGAAGGCAGCAGCTAATTGAACAATTCCACATGGCACATGAATTGTACAAGAATTGGTGGGACCAAGATGTTTTTCTCAAGTATAACCAGGCAAACTCTTATACTTCAAGTGTCACGTGGTATCTGCAATGTCCAGCAGACCAGGTAAGTCTGCAGTTTTAAATCTTTTGTGTGAAATACCTATACATACCACACTGAATGGAGCTCATTTTGATTTCTGTTGTGAAATCTTTGCACACTCAAAATTCACAGTGCATTCAATGGTAGATTGTCAGATCGTTGCATTTCTGATCCTTTTCTGATGCATTGGACCCTCACCATTGTTTGAGACAGCATACTGAACTAGATGGATGATCGGTCTGAACTAGTAAGGCCAATCCTTTGTTTCCTGTGACTGCAGGGTCATACTCTGTATCTGTCTTTGAATTTGGGAGAAAGGTCTGGTTTTAAGCCTCTGGGTCCCAGGGATCTAACAAGACCACTATTAAATCATATTTCTTCAATGAGCTTAGCAGTCTCTGTCAAAGTGGGGATCTGGAAATTTCTATAAATAAATAAGATCAATGAAGTTATCCCATAGCATAGAGGACAGACTGACTGAATAGTCAGGATAATCACTTTCTGATAATGCAAACAAGTTCAGACTGGAAAACAATTCCTTTTATTTTAATGATGTATCAGGAAATTAAATATTCTAACCACAATCCTAGGAGCAACATTAATTTACAGGAGGCAGGGTGTGAATTATAGGAAAATGACAAGATGCACAATAGGAGAGGGTAATGGGAATAATACTAAGTCACAAAGATTTAAAGATTTTCTAAAAAAATTATCTATGTGCTGCTGCCAATTACATCCTACTCTACCTGGGAATTGAGTCTCTATGATATATGATAGCTATTAAATTGTAGATAGTAGAGCTATACTCTGATCCCTGTAGAGTCACTAATTGAGTTTTTTTCTATATTAATGGATAAATGTTGAATATAGCTACGGAAACTAAAAAAGATCTACTGTCCTCCATACCTCAACCACATGCACAAACACATCAGGAAGAATTTAGCACTCATTCAGCCTCATATGGTCCGCATCTTCCAGGTAACATTTCAACTACTTTTCTAAATGATGACAAATGCAGCTAGCCGAGATTTCCAGAGAATGGAATTATTTTCTCAAAGATAATTCCTCCATAGAATCACCACCTTAAAGGCTGCTGCCAAAGGCAACTGGATTGAATTATGCTACCTACAGAGAGGAAGAAAGTAGAGGTGAATGTGTTACAGTTACAGTGGGTTTAGAAATTTCCAGCAGACAGCTTCTTTGTCTTTTGTTGTGCATTACCATGTACTGAACAGTGTTTTATTGATTATTATTATTTATGTAACATGACTAGGCATCAGGGTTCAGGTTCTATTTGGATAAACACCTTTAAATTTGAGACACTTTGCTGAAACTCTTGGGTCACTGAAACTGCACTAATAGCTATGCTGGATCTGCCACAGAAACATTGTCTTACTTTATTTCAGACATTTTATCTCTGATCCCTTCTGTAACACAAGGTCCAAAGGGGTAGCCCTGGTAGTCTAGTTCAACAAAACAAACAAGGAGTCCTGTGGCACTTTTAAAGACTAACACATTTATTTATTGCATGAGCTTTCATTGGAGGTCTGACAAAGTGGTATTTTCTGTAACCCAGAAGATGAAAAAAATCACTAAATGAAAAGTAATGGGTAATAAATAAGCAAAGGTGACCAGTCTTCAAGAAAGTTGGGTCTGTGGTGAAAGTTGAGAGCAGGAACAATGGACTTCTACTTTATCTCAATCAATTTGTGTATTACCTGTGTAATTACCCCTTACTCAGAGAGCCAATATTAGGCTATGTTTCATTTAGGGTACGTCTACACTTACAAATTAAATCGACTTAAGCCTGTTTGAATCAACTTAATTTAATCTGCATCTACACTACAATTTCCTTAAATTGACTTAAGAAAATTTAAAGGCTACTTTATTAAACCTAGTTTTCATAGAATCATAGAATAATAGGGTTGGAAGGGACCTCACGAGGTCATCTAGTCCAACCCCCTGCTAAAAAGCAGGAACACTCCCCTTAAATCACCCCAGCCAGGGTTTTGTCTAACTGAGCCTTAAAAATCTCCAAAGATGGAGATTCTACCACCTCCCTAGATAGCCCATTCCAATGCTTCACCACCCTCCTAGTGAGAAAGCTTTTCCTAATATCCAACCTTGACCTCCCCAGCTGTAATTTGAAACCATTGCTCCTTGTTCTGTCCTCTGTTACTCTCGAGAACAGCCTAGCTCCCTCCTCTTTGGAGCAACCCTTCAAGTAGTTGAAGGTTGCTATCAAATCTCCCCTCAGTCTTCTCTTCTGTAGACTAAATAAGCCTAGTTCCTTCAGTCTCTCCTCATAAATCATGTGCCCCAGCCCCTAATCATTTTTGTTGCCCTCCGCTGGACTCTTTCTAATTTTTCCACATCCTTTCTGAAGTGGGGAGCCCAAAACTGGACACAGTATTCCAGATGCGGCCTGACCAGTGTCGAATAGAGGGGAATTATCACATCCCTCGATCTGCTGGCAATACTCCTACTGATGCAGCCTAATATGCCATTGGCCTTTTTGGCAACAAGGGCACACTGTTGGCTCATATTCATCTTCCCGTCCACCATAACCCCCAGGTCCTTTTCTACAGCGCTGCTACTTAGCTGATTGGTCCCCAGCCTGTAGCAGTGCAGGGGATTTTTCCGTCCTAAGTGCAGGACTTTGCACTTCTCTTTGTTGAACCTCATGAGGTTTCTTTCGGCCCAGTGTTCCAATTTGTCCAAGTCTCCCTGGATCCTGTCCCTGCCCTCAAGAGTATCTACCATTCCCCCCAACTTGGTGTCATCCGCAAACTTACTAAGCACGCAGTCTATTCCATCATCAAGATCATTAATGAAGATGTTGAATAGAACCGACCCCAGGACCGACTCCTGGGGCACTCCACCCGTTACCGGTTGCCAACCAGACATCGAGCCATTGATTCCTACCCGCTGAACCCATTGATCTAACCAGTTTTCGATCCACCTTACGGTCCACTCATCCAACCCATACTTCCATAACTTGCCAATGAGAATGCTGTGGGAAACCGTATCAAAAGCCTTGCTAAAGTCAAGGTATATCACGTCAACCGCTCTTTCCGCATCCACAAATCCAGTCTTCTCATCATAGAAGGAAATCAGGTTGGTCAGGCATGATTTGCCCTTGGTGAATCCATGTTGACTGTTCCTGATCACTCTATTTTCCTCCAAGTGTTTCAGGATGGATTCCTTCAGGACCTGCTCCATGATTTTCCCAGGGATTGAGGTGAGGCTGACCGGTCTGTAGTTCCCCAGATCCTCCTTTTTCCCTTTCTTAAAGATAGGTACTATATTTGCCTTTTTCCAGTCCTCCGGGACCACCCCCGTTCGCCACGAGTCCTCAAAGATAATGGCCAGCGGCTCTGCAATCACTTCCCCCAACTCCCTCAGCACCCTCGGATGCAGTTCATCCGGCCCCATGGACTTGTGCACATCCAATTTCATTAAGTGTTCCCTAACCTGACTTTCCATCACCGAGGACCACTCTTCTCTCCATTCCGCGTTACCCCGTGTAGTAGCCTGGGAGCTGGCCCTCCCTGCGAAGACTGAAGTAAAAAAAGCATTGAGTACTTCAGCCTTTTCCGCATCATCCTCCACGAGGATGCCTGCCCCATTCAGTAAGGGACCTACACCACCTCTGATCCTTTTCTTGTTGCTGATATACTTATAGAACCCCTTTCTGTTATCCTTCACATCTCTTGCTAGCTGCAACTCCAATTGTCCTTTGGCCTTTCTGATTTTATCCCTGCATTCCCGAGCAATATCTTTATACGCCTCCCTTGTTTTAAGTCGACTTTACAGGCTAAGTCAACTTTATTAAGTTGATTTAGCCAATGTAGATACAGATTAGCTCTAAGTCAACTTTAAGTCAACTTAAAGGGCCCCAGGGCTCCCCCACTGCCCTCCCTGCCAGGGTGGCTGGCATAGCCAGAGCCTGGCATGCCCACTAACAGGGCAAAACACAGCCCTGCCCACCCTGCTTCTATACCTTGCCCCTGTCTCTGTCTTGCTCAGCCCCCATTGTACCAGCGTACAATGGGACAAATGCTGAGCCCCCTGGCACTTTGGAAGGGGTGCCCCCACTGCCACCATTGACCAGTCCTAGGTCCACCTAGCCCCTAGAAGTCAACCTAGATGTACAGTGTGGATGCTCTAAGTCGATTTGGCAAGATCCCCTTGAAGTCGACTTAATTTTATAGTGTAGACATGCAAAGTCGACTTAACAAAGTCGACTTATTTGGCCAAGTGTAGACATAGCTTTAAAGCCCACTAAAAGCCTCAACGTAAGTCTTAAATGACATTTAAGAGGATCATAAGCTTTGTGCTGGGTCTCTTCATGGAATGATGGTCACCCTACTGGCTTAGTAACTGCTCTCAGTTACACTGGTATAAATTAGAGGTAATTCGTTGACTTCAGTGGAGTCACTCCAGAGTTACAGCTGTGTATTTCATAGTTGAAATGGACTGAAAAAAATGTCCATTTTTCACCTGGATCTCAAGTAATAATAAACTTGTTGGATCCCCATCTAATCCTTTGTGAATAAATGCCATACATATACATATATGTCTGACAAGATTCTTTGCCTTTTTTAGAAGAGGCCAAGAACTAGAACAGCATGAAATTTTACAAGTCAGACTGAGACTGTAGCATGCCTGTCCTACATTTTACCTGGCTGAAGCCTCTGACATCTTCCCCTTCATTGTATGAATATGCACAATGTAGGAGTTCTGAACTCCGTAATACTGAAGAAAAATAATGGAGTGGAAATAAATACTTGGTTTGTACTGGCAAGCACTGCATTCATTCTGTTTCCATCATCCTGACATATCAGTTTACCTTCTATATAGTTTTTGCCATTTTGGTTAACCTTGGCTCACCTGGGGAGGAATTTCAAAATAGTTGCATGTGACCATTATTTGGTAACTGTTTTTCTGGTATCTATCTATCAATACAAAGGATTTTTCTCAGACTGATCGACCAAAACCATTTGCAGATGGGGAGGGGAAAAGAAAAGGAAATACTAGTTTTATGGCAGAGACTACAACAAGAATAAATTAACTATTCTTTCCATGCTGAGACACAGAAAAAGTGACTTGATGACAAAGACCTTGTTCAAATATATTTACTGTATTTCAAACATGAAAACACAGGATGGGGGGGAAGCTTTCTGTACTAAATATTGTCTAATTATCCCAAGGGTGACATAAACACAGAAATGTTTATGACTCTCTTTACATGATGCTATTTTCCAGCAAGATTATGAGTGTTAGAGATTATTAAGATCAAATGTTGCAATTGATTTTAAAAGAACAGTCATTTGCTTTTGTTCTCGAGCCAAATTTAGCATCCTTTCATGTTCTTGATAATTATAGTCTGCTCAAATTACAGACTTTCTTTCATCAGCATGTCACTTTCTGGTGTTAGCTCAAGAGAGACAGACAGGCCTCATCTGTTCTTGACTGCTCTGGTATAAAATTCTGATGATAGAGAGACAAGGTTGATGAGGTAATATCTTTTATTGGATCAACCTCTGCTTGTGATACAGGCAACTTTCTGAGCTAGCTGAGAGCTCTTCCTCGGGTCAACACTGCATATAAATTCTGATGTCAATGAGAATCCAGAATAACTGCATCTGTGTTGATTTACTACTCTTGTGTCCAGTTACTCTGGATTCAGCCTAGGGTAACTGAGCCCAGAGTCTTGCCTTCTGTGTTCGAAGTTGCTTAACAGGTAGAGATCAAGGAAGGAAGTATTTTTTTCTTCAATAACTAATAAGGAAACTAATGGAGTTAACCCCTTCATTCCTGGTAGTTGCTGTTTTGAAAACAAAGTCCAAGTTTTTTATATATTGCTGTCTTCTCATGAATCATTTGCTGCTGTCAATTTTGGTTATCATTTAAAGACACAGCCAGCTCTTAAACATTGATTGAAGCCTGGAATGATTTCCAGATGTTAAATTAACCCCCCTGCTCATTAGAACTAATGATGAACAAATCTCTAAAGGTATCTCAAAGCTGTGATGGGTCCATGCTGCAATATCTAGACCCATATCCTCTCAGATCTGGGAGAGGTACAGCTCCATATGCAAACTTCTTAGCATGGGCCAACAATCAAATGTTCAAACTACCCAGAGACCAGACATGAGAATTCTGGCACCTCCAACACCTGTCTGCATGGAAATACCAGGAGAACAGACTTTTCCACAATATTTCAATACCATTTCTAGAAGAAACCAAGACTGTCAGGGGCACTTAGAAATGAAACAGATAATTTAAAAAGGAAAGGGCTCACGCTGCTAATCTCAGTTAGTGCACTTGTAAATAGTTTCCGTTCAGATGTTGGAACAGGATTCTGCTCTGTTCTTATTTTTGTCTGAACTGGTTTGGATCCCATTGATTAGAAGTTCACTGAATTGTGCTATATAGTGGGAAGATTTAGAACAGTAACATCACTTTCCGTTTGTTCTCTCTGATGCTCCCTCGAGACCTTGTGATGGTGAGATTATAGTAGTTTAGCTGAGTGTCTTGCAAATGCTAAATCTGACCTTTCCTAATCAGACCTTGGGCCAAATTCTGATCTCAGTTACATAAGTGGAGATCCAGGGCAGTTTGATTGATGGCAGAGGAGTTACTCTGGGTTTATATCAATGTAAATGAGATGAGACTCTGGCTTCTGGACACAAGAACCCACAGTGTCAGGATTCTATGGCTGTCAGTTTTTGCATATAATTTATTAATAAATTATATTAATTTTGTAAGCAGGAAAGATGTTTTTAATAGACAGATGCTGCATGCACATTAATTCTGCAGACTTATTTACTCTCAGCAATTGGGGAAAGATCAGAAGCAATGACCTCTGTGTTCTTTCCATGATTTCCATGAAGCACAGCTTTTGTGGGATTTAGCTGACTTCATTGCACACCCAGCGTAAGTCTCTCCTTGAGTAAACCATGTTAGTAACCTTCAAGAATCTCGAAATGTAGGATTTGAAATACGAAAGCATAGTGGAGATCAAAGGCGCTGCAGAAATATAACATCATCTGAAACTGACAGATTGCCCAGCCCTCATCTGTACTCACTCATTGTCTTTGATATTTTAGAGCTAAGGCACCAGAGGGTAGGCAAATTAAAATCCCTCTCAGTGGCAAAACACATAGCCTGCCTGCTGGTGATTTCTGATTTTACCAACCTTCCTGTGGGGGAGAAATATCCCCCCCTATTAGAGTTGTATAAAATTGTGTCCTCCTACTATATATGGGAGCAAAGTTTCTCCTATCAGGTCAAGGGTTCCCTCAACCATTTCATCTTCTTAAGCATCTCTGCTTTAATGGATCTCCTGTTGCCTAGGAGACTTGCCTGGGCAGAGTAGATTCATAGTATAGATGAAAGGAAACTTAGTTTAACTTTCACATTTGTAAATCATTATAGATAAGCAGTTCTGAGATATTATCAAAACTAATGCAGCACTGACATAGGCCAGAAAAAAGTCACCCCCCACCCTTCAAGAGGCTTCTATATACAGTCTGATAGGTGTGAAATGGTAGAGGTAGGTATTACATAGTGAATCTATTAATTCTACCAAAGGCTAGGCAAAAAGGCTGGGCAGTTAATGGAAAGATTGCCTCAACCCATTTACCAGGCAAGACTTTGGTATTCTAGAATGGGGAGACACATATAGTGACCTAGCAGGAGAGCCAAGTCATAAAGAAGGAGCACCTAAAATCTCAGAGATAGAGAATGAGAGCATGCAGCAAAAAGCAGAAGGAAGCCCTGGGCCTAGAAGGAGTTAATCTCCAGAGCAGCCTGGAGAAGGCATTACTAGAAGTGAATTAATCCCCTTGCAAAGAGAAGAGCACTAGGGGTAACAATATGCCAATCACCCTTCTAGGACCCCTAATTAAATTTAGCTAAATTTGCACAATGGGGTGCTGAATGGGAAAAAGACTGTTCCTTCATGCCTTCATTTGGCTGCCTCTTACAAGGTACGCCATATTCATACAGTCTCCCCTTTCTTGGTCCCATCATTAGAGAGCTATATATGTTTTCCACATCAGTCAGTCAGGAGAGAGCCATAGGTTTGGAGACTGTGGAGTTGGTGACTTTACACAAAAGAAGAAACATGTATCAGACACAGAGGATCATGGGTCATATAGTATGTAAGGTTAGTTTTCATCTAACTGGTATTAGAGAGAGGGGGAAGACGGGAACTGACTCAAGCATAGCTATAGGAAAGAGAAAATAGCTTCGAATTTTGAATGGCTGCTGGATGATCTTAAAACAATTAGACTCTTGGGGAAATGGACCATTTACTAGTAGAAGTAGAGTACTGGGTTCCAACAGATACTTTCATGTGGACCAGTGAAACCTACTAGATGTGAATGTACAACACCTACTTACACAAAGAATCACATGGAATTCAGTAGAGGTACACTCATGGCTAAGCACTCATTTAACACAAGTAAGGATTCCACAATCAGGCCCTTAACAAGAGAGTGAAATCCCTGTGGATGATGGGCTTTTATTTTATTTTCTCATTGTGAGTAAATGTAGTGTTCTTGGAAAGAAGAAGCTAATTGTGCCAGCTTAATAGAATATGTGCGGCAAAGTCTCCAATGCTCCTTTATGTGAGCCATCTGCTGTTTCAGTCTGGACCCTTCTCTACAGTTCTGCCAAAGCACCTTTACCTCATGGAATCTTCTACTATGACTGTCCTATCCAATGCCTCCAGATCTGCCACTAACCTTGATTTTGACCATTTTCCTGTTCATCTGCCATCGCACCTTGACGATAGGCTAAAATCCTGGTCTGAATTACTCTGCTGGTTGATCTTATTCCAGCCCTGCTAATGTATTGCAATCCTACTTTGCATCGATCATCTCCTATGGTGCTCTGCCAATACACATCAGTCCTGACCTGCAGCGTACTCTGCTTTTCCTTGCTTAAGTTTCTCTGCCAATGAAGCCAAATAGAAATAGCAGGACTAGGCATGTGCCAAGAGGACCACACTTTTTTCATTTCACTATCTCAGACTCCCCCTAAGGCTCTTCCTGTCTGCTAGGGATCCACCGTGCTACCTCTGTATTAAAAGAAGAATTTTAAGTTCCCACCTCTCAGTGAGGAGTCCAATTTGAAATGCAGGTGGCCTGAGGTACCCATTCATCTCATTCTGAACATTGAATTTAGACTCTGCCAGACTGCGTGCTGTTTTTCTGTGAATGGGCCAGTGACAACTAACTCATTGAGAGAAAACACCATTGTCACAGTTTTCATTCAGGGATTCTGAAAAGGAAAACCTAGTGGACTAGCCCAGTGAACCATCATAATCCCCGAATAAAGACATTTTTCAATGATATCTTACCATTTACAAAGACTGAGCCTCAGTTGGGCTCAGAGGAAACAAATAAAGAGAGAAGGTTTGTTACTTCTCTGTATATTTGTTCTGCATCTATCAGCAGTGATTAATAGATATTAAGGCTAGTGACTGACTAGAATCCAGATGTTTTGAAGTCTCTCTTTGGATAAGCATCCAACAATTTATATGTGTATTCAAAATTTAACCAAATTTATCCAATGCCCTTTGAGCAGGAAATGTCACAATAGTGTCAGTATTTAGGAAGGTGTCATATTTTAGTAGATTAAGCTTGAATCTGGGTTCCAGGGGCACCTACATTTGCTATCAGTGACTCACAATGTCATCTTGCTTAAATTCTTTAGGCCAATAATTACAAAAGAGGCCTCTCATTTTGAGTGTTTAGCTTGCAACCCTAATCGTGTTGTAGACTGGAGATCCAACAGTAGTGGAGATTTTTGAAAAAATTGTCCTGAACTTCTCTATGCCTCATTTAAACTGTAGCATGTGAATGTTGTGTAGAAACCAAGTAGACAGACAGATAGAATGTCTCCATCAGCCAGATGAAGACAATAATACTCACCTGCACCTGAGGGGTATTGTAAGGAGTCGTTTATTAAAAATCTGTGTAGCAAACTTGATAGAAGAAGTGCTACATAATTGCTCAATTATTTGTAATTATTCTTGGTTTCAGTCAGAAATACATAAAGAAAGCTTTCCCTGTAGCAAAGATCCTGAAAATCAGTTTGAAAGTTTAGTGGAGAAGATAGTGCTTTTAATGTTACCCAGTGTGATATTGCACCTCTTGCAGTTCAACTTTATTTTATTCTGTGTCCTTCATACATAGCTCCCCCCCCCCAACAATTTAAAGAATCAAATAATAAACCAAAAGAGAAGGAGAAGAGAGACCTTTTCATCTGAAATTTGAATTAAGATAATCAGTTAATGAAGCAGGAATAGTAGGGTTGTTCCAGTTGTCAATATTTCCAGAAAACAAGAATTTCTTATCAAGAGCAGTGAGGCAGTATGCAGTAAAAGAAATGGGACAATCTTATGTGATCATAGGAATAGGTCAGATTCTGATCTCTTGATCACAGCAGCAAATCCAGATTAAGTGACTTCAAATTGTGACCCCTTATATATGTGAGAGGATGAGGTAAAGCTGAGGCTTTCTGAAACATAGACGGCTATACTGAATTAAATGTGGCAATGGATAGGAAGGCAATAAAGTTGGTTTTGTATGTTTTTGTTTGTATGAGAAGATGGGAGGCACCATTCTGCTGGAGTTCAGGATTTGGAGAAGCCCTGGAATTTGGAGGTGGAAAAAAGAAGCCCCCAAGGTTAAAATAAATAAATATATTGCTGAGGGATTTAGCAAAGGTGGAATCAAGGTGCAGTGACATACACAGGCAGTGTAAACTTTTTAATATAAAGTACATTGTGACATGGTACTTGACAACTCCATATGCAATGTCATGATACGTCACATGCTTAGTGGTATGAAAAGTTTCCATATGAGAAGAGATTAATAAAGCTGGGACTTTTCAGCTAGGGAAAAAAGACAACTAAAGGGGACATGACAGAGGTCTATAAGATCATGACTAGTGTGGAGAAAATAAATAAGGAAGTGTTATGTACTCCTTCTTATAACACAGGAACTAGGGGGGTCACCAAATGAAATTTATAAACAGTAGGTTTAAAATGAATAAAAAGAAGTATTTCTTCACACAATGCATAGTCAACCTGTGGAACTCTTTGCCAGAGGATTGTGACGTCCAGCACTATAAGGCAGTTCAAAAAAGAACTATATAAATTTATGGAGGATAAATCCATCAATAGCTATTAGCCAGGTTGGACAGGAATTGCTGTTTGCCAGAGGTTGGAATGCATGATGGGATGGATCACTTGGTATTTGCCCTCTTCTATTTATTCCTTCTTAAGCACCTGGCATTGGCCACTGACAGAAGGCAGGATTCTAGGCTAGATTGAACATTGGTCTGACCCACTATGACTCTTCTTATGTTGTACTTGTTCTTAACCCATGAACAGAGCATATAAACAAATCTTTTTAGCCTGGGGGAATCTTTTATACCTGGCAAATGATCTGAATTTTTGGGTAGGGATTATAGGTCTTAGTGAATTTTACCGAGAAGGAATTTAGGAAACAAAATCACTTTCTGACATGAAAGCAGCAGGAGAAACACTAGCGAAATTACATGGGTCACTCCAGAGTGACTAATATTTAGCAGGACAGTAAACATGTCTGCATTTGCCAATGTAAACTTAGTAGAGGGACCAATACTGTAAGGTCAGGTTATATCTTGTGGGCCATCAGCAAGGCCAGCACATTGAAGGGCATGTATTAGGTGCTGGTTCTCAGTTCAGAAACGGAGAAACTAAGAGATGTGTCTTAATTGCCTATTACATGTGTAAATTAAACCAGAAAGGAACAGTTTCAAGGCAGAGTCAGGAATAATTTAATAGGTGATCTGGATTTGACCTGATTTCTGGAGAGATACTTAATGGAGAAAGAGCTTGTGAATGTATGTTGGGGGAGAATCCAAGAGAAGGGAGGAAAAAAAGATTAAATATGAAAGTGCAGGCTGCATCCTCTGACATCAGAAGGGCAGGGGGCGTTCGAGTGACAGATAAATATCTTTTGGCAGTGTGCAGAACGAAGAGGTGATAGCCCTGATTATTCCAGACCCTCACTCCATCCTTCAGAGAAACAGATTTAACACCAAGGCTGTGTTGTAGTATTGCTCAGTGCATTGCATTAGACTTACACATGGGGCTGGATCAAGGCCCAGGGAGGCCCAGGGCTGCCCACCCTTGTGGGCCTCCCAGGACCCCCACTCCCCACATGCTGGGGCTTTGGGTCAGGGGCACCAGGATTCTGGCCGGTGCTGCAGAGGGGTTGTGGGGGGCACGCAGCCAGTGCTGGTGTGGGCTGGCACTGCTGCGGAGGGCCGTGGGAGGGAGGGGACCCGCAGACCGGCACAAGCCAGCACTGCTGCTATAGACTGGGGAGTGGTGGGCCAGAAGCTGTGTTACTCCTGTCCTGCCCGAGCACCAGTCAGGCTGGGAGCTAGGGAGGCAGGCTGAAGGTGATTGGCAGCAGCTCCCCACTCAGGCCAGCCAAGCTGGATTGGGGGGAGGGCTGTGAGGCCCCCCTTTAGACTGGGGCCAGGGGCTGCAGGCACTAAAGCCCCTGCCTTAATCTGGCCCTGCTCATACAGCCTCTATACAGCTAGATTATTGTTTCATAGTCCTTTTGAAACACTGGGTCAGATTTGTCCAATGCTCCTGGCATAAACCATGAGCTACTGAAGTAAAAAGTCTGTCAGTGGAAAGAGGTCACAGCTATTCCTTTTGGGGGAGTCTGTAGGAGGGCAAGGCATCCCAAAAGGTAGACAACTCAGGGAATGAGGGAGAAAAAGTTAGGGGAGTCTGGAGGGTAACCAAGTTCAATACATCCATTCAGCAGCCTCCCGTAGATACTTAAACATATTCCAGTTCCTGTACCTTCCCTTATACATATTCCTATTGAAGATGGTTCCACACATGCACTGAGATTGTACACATACACACACACACCCAAAGCAAACCCCGTCCTTCTCTGCATTGCAGTGGCAAAGCTGGAGTTTGAAATTACCTATTTATCACCTCAGGGACAGTTTCTTCATTTGGGCTAGGGTACTTTGCAGTCCTGACATGGGAGTTCACTGAAACTCCTGTAGAAAATGTCAATTTGGTCCTTGGGCTTCTTGCTATGAACTGCATGAGGTACAGCTGAAGTGGATGATTGTTGCTTTTGCTAATGCCACTTTCAGAGAGACTGGGCAGATTAAAAAAAGGTCAGCAATGGAAAAAAAATTGAAATATAATTATCAGGAAAAAAAGCCTCTCAACCCAATGTTGCCATCAATCATCCACTCACACTTGCTATAAAAGACTGAGTTATAATGTGCCATATTCTTCCCTGTTTGATGCACTTTAAACCATATTATTTATTAGCTTAGAGATTACTTGGCTCTCACTGCCATGGCATTAGGGACCCATGTAAAAAGTGATGAGACAAGTGCATGCCTATGTATTGTACAGCACTATCACCTTGAAATAACAAAAGCAGCCAATCCCACTTGCATTCTGCTTTGTATTCAGGCTCACATCCCCAAGTATGTACAAGGGTCAAGGGAATGTCTCACTAAACAGAGCACTGAGACAGGTTTTAAGGGCCCTCAAGCCTTAAATCTACAAAAGATAGAGTTCCCCAACAGGAAACCCACTGCTAAGCATATCTCACTGATGTGCCCCAAAGTTTCTAGCCCATGGATCATCCCACCTGGTCTCAGTACTATGCAAGATTAAATGGGACCCAAAGTCACTGCAGAATTTCTCATTCCTTTACTGGGATCTGTCATTAGGGCTGACACAGCAGTCCCTGACTCACAGCTGCTAAGCCAGCTGCTGCAGACTCATCAGTGCTGCTGCATCATAGGCACTCAGCCACTATGGGAAAGAGTCTAAGCACAACGGACCGTAGCGTTGAAAGGAAGAATTTAGGAATCAAGGCCAGTTTTTATCGTCTAGATTTTCAGTTTGTTAAACTAACTTGAATGAAAGTTGCGAGCTGACTCAGAATTCCTTTGTCTGATCCTTGGATGACTAAAATGTCATGTGCCTGTGAGTGTGTACACACACACACATAGCACAGTTTCCTTGTCTAAGAGAGGACAAGGGGTCTTGTAATTAACTCTCTAGTTGGTGACTGCAGAGATCAGAATGACTGGCTATGTAGAAAGACCTTAAAGTGAGTGTATGTTACTATCCTATCAACATTAAAGCCACTTTACCTTGACAGGCCTTTAATCTCCCTGTGCCTCAATTGCTGGCTCTGCTACAGATATCTGTGGGCATATCGTATGGGCACTGTGTTTTTGTTCCCCATCTGCACTATGAAGATAACACTTACTTTCTCCCATGCTTCGTCAATTTCTCTGTTTAGACAGTAAATTCATCAGGGCAGGGAAGGTCTTTTACTATGTGTTTGCAGGGCTGGCTAAAGGGCTTTTGGGCTATGTCTACATGTGTTAATTTAAGTCGACTTAGATGTCCACACTCAAATTTTAAGTCGACTTAAAGGGGCCTTGCCAAATCGACCTAGAGCGTACACACTGGATGCCTAGGTTGACTTGTAGGGGCTAGATGGACCTGGGACAGGTCCACAGTGGCAGGGGGGGCACCCCTTGCCAAGTGCCAGGGGGCTCAGCCTTTGCCCCATTGTACCTTGGTACAATGGGGCAAAGGGGGACAGGGACCCTGGCAGGGCATAGGAGCAGGGTGGGCAGGGCTCTGCCCTGCCCTTTGGGGCAGCACGCCAGGCTGTGGCTGTGCCAGCCACCCTGGCAGGGAGGGCAATGGGGAAGCCCTGGAGCTCCCTAAGTTGACTTAAAGTCGACTTAGGGCTACTCCATGTCTACACTGGCTAAATCGACTTTCTAAAGTCACCTTAGCCAGCAAAGTTGACTTAAAATGAGGTTTAAGGAAGTCGACTTAATTTTACCTTAATTCGACTTAAGCAGCTGCTTAAGTCGACTTAAGAAAAGTGTAGTGTAGACGCAGAGTAAATTAAGTTGATTTAAGACTTAATTCACAAGTGTAGATGCACCCTTGGTGCTTTGGGCAAACTATGATTTTGGCGCTCTGCCCCATTATAAGAGATAACATATTAATATATTTTTAAAATAGAGAAATAAAATCA
The DNA here is from genome assembly GCA_007922175.1 of Pelusios castaneus. NCBI lineage: Eukaryota > Metazoa > Chordata > Testudines > Pelomedusidae > Pelusios > Pelusios castaneus. Next base: position 47,056,989 of record ML685764.1, read on the forward strand.
CTGCCATCTAATTTAGCACCCCTTAAAGCCTGGCACCCTAGGCAACTGCCTAGTTCACTTATATGGTTGGGCCGGCCCTGTTTGTTTTTACGGTACGTTGCACAATGAATGCCCAGACTCTCTTGAGGCCTGAAAAAGCTACTAGCAACTGTAATATATAAGCTCTTCCTCATGGGCATTCATTCTGCTATAAAAGCTCCTCACAAACACTTAATGTACTTAAGTCCAGATTTTTAAAGGTATTTAATTATTGCTGCACTCAGTGTTAACATGCCTAACTGATTTCAGAGCCTAAATCTCAGCTTCAGAATCAATGTAGGCATTTAGCAACTGTCTGCAATTTTGGCCCCTTGGTGCCGAAATCCTTTTAGAAAATGAGATTTAGGCGCCTAAATCAGTTAGACATTGCAATCCGAGTACAGCAATGCCTAAATGCCTTTGAAAATTGGGTCTTTAGTTTCATAACAATTCTGCTTTTATCCTTTGGCATAGGTGGGGAATTGATGCACAGTAGGTGCATCTACACTTACAAATTAAGTTGACTTAAGGAGGTTTAAGTCGACTTAAAATACTCCACGTCTACACTGGGATTTCCTTAAATTGACTTAAACTGCTCCTTAAATCAAATTAAGGAAAAGTTAGTTCAAATTAATAACACCTTGTTTTAATTCGAACTAGTGCTTAAAACAACTTTATTAAGTCGACTTAAGCCAGTGGAGACGGGGATTAGCGCCTTGGTGGAGTTTATTAAGTCGACTTAAAACGTTAAGTCGACTTAATAAGATCGAAAAGGGGCCACATCTACATTTGAAAAGTTAAGTCGACTTTTGTTGAGTCGACTTAATAAGGTCCACTTTAAGTTGACTTAAAGTCGACCTTATTAAGTCGACTTCATAAAGTTGACCTAATTTTTCAAGTGTAGACATAGCCAGTGAGATTCAATGCCTGTCAAGGTAAAGGGGCCTTAAAGTTGTTGTGATTGTAATATACACTCATGTTAAAGTCCTCTTGTATAGCCAGGCATTGTAAGTGGCCACAGGGGAAATGCAAATCAGGCCACATTTTATAGTAGAGTTGGGAACTGAACACTGGTCTTTTGGGTCCCAGTCCAGAACCATCATCATAAACCATGCTGCTTCAATTTTCCCCTTCTGTACTGCACACTTAATTTTTGTTATGAAATCCCTTGGTATTTGTTGTATTGCTGGTTAGAGAGTTCCAAGTTTAATATGTTCCCTGATTTAATTTTTAGGATCTAAAAAATACTTTTTCAACCACCATGTCCTGGCATGTTTGATAAGTATTTCCTCTCTTATTTGCTTGGCAAGATCTGAATTCAAGTGTCCTCATTTTTTCTCATGGCAGTTGATGATATCACAAATGGTCACATTACAGCTTCCTTTTCCACTCATGCCACTTTAAGTGGTAAGCATGACAGTATGAGCTGTTGCCAGGGAAATTGATCCCTGAATTCAAATTCAAAGAGACAAGTAAAGAGGAGAATAACTTTGAACAATATTTTTATTATTACATTGTTATTTGGAACAGTATCAACAGTCTTAAAATCATCCACCTAGAAGTAACTGTTCTTTAATCTAGAGTACCCTTTATAATGCCTACTTGTTTCGCTGACTTTGGTGCCTTTTGCATTTGCAAACCTGAGAGTAAGTTGTGTGCTGTACTCTCTGAGGCAAAGGTAAGCTGTATTTCTTCTTATCCCTAGTGCAGTGAGAGTGAAAATCCCAGCTCCCACTGACTGAGCTGAATAATAAAAAATATAGGCAGAAATCATTATGGAGGCTTGTTTTTGGAGTTACAGTACAATTGGGACTGCGAGGTTATCACTGTCCTGCTCTGTCTAGGAAGTCTAACTATGGCCATGGGAAATCAGCATTCATTCCAAAGATCCCAGCCATTCAGATTCAGGGAGCCAAAAGAAAAACAGTTAAACAGTGTGAAAGTTATGAACTGAACTAGCCCTGTCTAGTATGCTGTGCTGGGTATATTCCAGTCCTACATGTGCTTCATACAGGATTAAAAAAAAAAAGAAGAAGAAGAAGAAGAAGAAGAAGAAGAAGAAGAAGAAGAAGAA
>ML685764.1:47059090-47115773 GCA_007922175.1 Pelusios castaneus
AAGAAGAAGAAGAAGAAGAAGAAGAAGAAGAAGAAGAAGAAGAAGAAGAGATTTTTCCTTGAGCTAACTAATGAACTGTGATTGAGAGTTCCCTTTTAGCAGGGGTCACCTGCCCTTGGCAAAGTAAAAGGGGAGCACAGAGATAAGTTGAACTTTGAAAAAAAAATTAATGATGGAAATTTTAAGTCTTGCTGTTCTTTAATTATTAATGTCACTATGCAGCTGATCTTACAGATTTTAGCCATTTGTAAAAACATCCCTCTAGGTCTGTTTGCAATCTTTCTGAGCCTGGAGCTGCTAGATGGAATTTCTAATTTAAAAACCAACAAACAAACAAACAACCTCCCCCCCCCCCAAAAAAAAAAACCCCTCCAAAACATCCTCACCCCAATAACCCACAACCTGTGCAATTTAGCCCTGATTGCTCTCTTTCCACCGTCCTCTCCTTCCATTGTGCTCTCTGACACCTGTGTGAATTGAGAGCACAATGTAAGTGCTAGCAGCTTGTATCCAAAACCAGAAATCTATGGGGCAAGCTCATGGATTCTTTGGGCAATCTCATTCAGTGGGATTGATGTGGTTCTGCTTATGACAGGCAGATTTTAGGGAACCTGAATAAGAAGTCCTCAACTACTGTACACCGCAAGTTAGAGTGGGGTGGTAACATAGGTGAGGGCATTGGATCTGTGATTATTCTGCATTATTTTCTGTGGAGGGGTCGGATACTGCAAATTGTGTGGCTCATACTATATCAGGTGCTTACATATTGCATGGATAAGCACCTTAGAGCAACCTAAGATTGATCTATTGCCAAAGTAAGGGCTGCACTGCTCCATGGCTTAGAGACACCTCAAAGATTCTATCTGCTCAGCATCGAGGAGTATGAGTCTTAGCTACGTAAGCTTGACATAGGGAAAATATTTGCCAGTGTATCTATGAGTCCATTCAACACTTTGCAGGTCTGTTTCAGAACTGATGGTTAATAATAAATAATAATTAAAGCTTATGGAGGAAAGCGTTTCTTAAGCAACAGAGATATTTCTTAATTGAGTAGTAGCCCTATAGGCTATGTTTACACTGGCAAGTTAGGTTGACTTAAGGAGGTTTAAATCGACTTAATTTACTCCGTGTCTACATTGGGCTTTCCTTAATTCGACTTAGAATCATGGAATCATAGAATAATAGGGTTGGAAGGGACCTCACGAGGTCATCTAGTCCAACCCCCTGCTAAAAAGCAGGAACACTCCCCCTAAATTACCCCAGCCAGGGTTTTGTCTAACCGAGCCTTAAAAATCTCCAAAGATGGAGATTCTACCACCTCCCTAGATAGCCCATTCCAATGCTTCACCACCCTCCTAGTGAGGAAGTTTTTCCTAATATCCAACCTTGACCTCCCCAGCTGTAATTTGAAACCATTGCTCCTTGTTCTGTCCTCTGTTACTCTCGAGAACAGCCTAGCTCCCTCCTCTTTGGAGCAACCCTTCAAGTAGTTGAAGGTTGCTATCAAATCTCCCCTCATGAAGGAGGCACCTCATGAAGGAGCAAACCTTAAAATTGGCTTCAGACCAGGGCTCCAAGAACGCTCTTGCACGTATTGCCACATTTCCCTCCAGATCCAAGTCATCAAAATCTGCAAGTAGTGATGGTTCTGATACCTCCATTACCTCAGAAACTTGGTCACTGAGGACCGTAAGGGAAAAGATATCAGCTGTCCCTTTGAGCCATATAGTCACCTCCCCATCTGGGGAGACTTCTGCATATGTGCTTATGGTAACGAGAGTCCCAGGCTACACATTAATAAGTACTGATAAGAAAAGGAGGAATGTTAAATCTCTTTAAAAGAGAGCTCAGACCCTGAAAGGAGTGCTGTTGAGGCTCTTAATGTCTCTGGTAGCATGAAGATGTCTAAGGTTGCTTTTATATCTCATGTCTTAGTAAAAGAGGACAAATGCTGAAGACCTCCTCTGCTTCTGGAGGTTACATCCACACTAGCAGGAGATCAGCATCATTAGACTTTTCAATGCTCTCAGCACCTACTTTGATACCTGGACCATCTGAATTTGTATCTGGGAATACTCGTTTTTCGATGCAGGCCAGCCAGGTATTGACTTTGGTACCAACACCGACCTTCAACTTTCCTTCGGTACCACGGGAGTTCAGGTACTAAAGATATTTCTTCATCTCTAATGAACTGGAGTCTCCGCTGCTTACTGATATTGTATACCTCAATACTCAGATCTTCTGGGTCACCTGCATATTTTCTTGAAAAACTCTATTTTATGACCTCTATCATCCCTTGAAAACAGTTATTACTTCCTTTAGAATAGGTGCAGAAGGCTTGTGGCTTGGACTCACAGCATTTGGTTCAAGGGTCTATTCAAGGAAAGACTACATGCTTCTGCATACTCAAAGAAGGGAGGATAGGCATCCTTTATATTTGACCAGTTAGGATGATCAGTGGTGCCCTGGAGCTGGGGATCTCAGGGATTCTAGAGTACACAGCTCAGAATGCCTTGGCATCAGAGTATCCAGGGATTCCAGGGTCTGCAGCTCTAGAGCAGCCCAAAAGGTAGGCAGCACTAGGGATCCATTCCCTTTCCCAGAGAATTTCAAAATAGTTAAGAAGTTCCAGAGAGGTAGCTGTATTAGTCTAGTTCAGCAAAATAAATAAGGAGTCCTGTGGCACTTTTAAAGACTAACAACATTATTTATCTCACGAGCTTTTGTGGGTGAATCCCACTTAGTTTTTCTTCTGAACTGGAATCAAACTGCATTCTAAAATACCAAAAATTTCCACTAAATGGAATGGTCTTTCTTCTCCTAGTTCCAGGTCTGAATTTGGGCTAACCACTCAAGCTAAGGGGCAGTGGTTCTGTGTTAATAACTATACATACGTATTTGTGGTACAGAATAGCTTACCGAGCACCATTGCTTATACCCGTTATAAGCATTGTATATATACACGTCATAAGCACAGTAAGACCAGAGTAGTTACCGCTGTGAGTACATTATTTACCTTAGGAATGTTTTGTCAACATTTATAACCAGTCTTTGGATTCACTTTGATGTTATATACTTGCTCTAGATTTATAGTCTTTAATTTTCTATGTCGTTCAAGCCACTATATTTATATAGTTCATTGTTAGTGAGAGCCTGTTAATTTATGGCCATGTACTTCCAAAAGTACCTTGAAATTGTCAACTTAATGGAAACTGTAGCTCCTGAAATAAGAACTTGCATAAATTTCCTTGCTTTCTAAGAGTCATGAGGCCTAGATTTTCTTCCTTATGGGTTATGTCTATGGCTCAGGTTACTTTAATTAATACACTAAAGAATAATATTATATTAGATAACAGGGTAAAACCTTAAATGAAATCCACAGGACTTTTTCATTTCAGGTATTTTGCAGTACTCATAGAGTGTATCCTTCCAGGACATAATATTTTTGTTGTTATTTAGAGGGCTAAAACTCAGAGGGATTCAACCATTTAGAGAACAAAATCTGTAAACTATTACTGCTATTGCCAATATATTAGGGCCCTGAATATTCAGTTGAAAACCTGAATATATAGAGGGATAGAAGAAGAAAGGAGATTAGAGAGATGAGGAAAAGAAAAGTCATGAGACTAAAGATAGAAGAGACTTGATGGCAGAAGAAAAATAGTAGACTAAGTAAGGAGGATGAGAAAAGTTAGACTAACATATTTTTAAAAAGGCAGCAAAAAGGGAGGGCAGTATAATTTACATATGGGTTCTATGTTCATAAAATTCTTTATGCTCAATGTGTCCTTTTTTTGTCTGTAGTTTAAAGGAATTCTGTAGGTTCAATTTTCCACTGCCTTGCACTTTGTGTAGTCGTTTAGCTTTGTGGAAAGTGATTGTAAAATGTATATAAAATGCTACTATTCTGATCTGGTGGCTTTGCTCTGACTTTGCCCAGCTGTAAGTGATCACAGATGGTGCAGAATAGTGTCTTTCTCTCCTTTGCTTAAAATAATTCACTTATGCGTGCAGCTTTGAAAACCCTGTTGGTTTTGAGCTTTGCATGTTGTATCTGAATGGCTTGTTCCACCCCTGGTGGACTAAATTCTTATTTCCCTTTTTATCCCAGAGAAGAAAGTCAAGACACAGCTGTGGCGATTTGTTATATTAATTCCAAGATGGTTTAGAATCAGTCTGTATGGGCACAAAGAGCAGTTTGTGTGTGTATATGTGTGGAGAGGACTTGGGGGTAGAATGGGAGGTGAAACACTTTGATAGCAAATATTTCTTCACTTCAAAGCAGAGGGGAAAGAATCAATCACTCAGAAACCATTGGCTATGCTGTTTTATTACTTTAAAACATCTAGCTGTATTGAAATGAAAATAATAATTCAGGAAGGTTTTATTAGCAGCTAGAATGTTTGTTCAGTAGTATGGAAATCCACAGAGGAAGTACTAACCTATTGGAGGCCCTAAACAGGAATGTTCTTGCCCTCTGCCCCCAACACATAATAAAAAGTGAATGGGGATGGCCCTTGAGCTGCTCGGGGCCGTATGCAATTGCTTAGCCTGCATATGCTTAGTGCCGGGCCTGTGCAAATGACAGTAACTGAAGTCATATATGCAAGATATAGCTAGTTTAGGGACATAGTCTCTTGTAGTAATCTGGGATCACGCCCATGTGCAAAGCAAAAGGCAGATACAATCTGATGGCGATTTCCTTGGCCTGTTTGCATATGGGCCATAGTTAGCACATGTCAGGAGAGAGAAAAGACATTGGTGGAACATCTTACGGTTCAATAACCATCAAGTAGTGTAATGACCCAACAGGGCTGTTAATAGCAGTGTGTGTTAGAATAATCCTGAAGCAATTCTCATTGCAGGGGCTGAATGGCATCTTGGAATGGAAGGTGGAGCATAAAAAGGGCCAGAAGCAGACTTATGAATCTAAACCATACAGTCCAGGTGACATCCATGTGTACTGTAGAAGTAGAAAATCTATTTATTCACCGTCCTGGATTTTGATCTTAATCCATAGAATTCCGGATATGATTTATACTTCAGTTGCCTAAATGTTATCTCTTCCTGATCTATCTGATCCTGATGACAGCTACAGGACATATTTTGAGTAGATGGCTCATAGCCATAAATCATACACCTGTCTCTAGTCTGAACAGGGCTGGTGGGACTGATACTCCTCTCCCCTCATTTGTGGACTATTGTTTGATAAATCTCACCCTCATGCTGTGATATTTCCACTTTTACTGTACACAGAGTAGCACTTTCTATCCAATGTTCACAGAGCATATATGAATTAATTGAATCTCACTGCATCTTGTAAAGTAAAAAAAAAGAAAAAGTAAAAAATAAATATTAGAGCTAGGTGAACAATTCAGTGACCAACGTATTGCATGGATTTTATTGGTTTTTTTTAATTCTGCTGGTGAATTGTACACAAACAAGTTATGATTCTTTCATAACATGAAATGTGAAGGTAATTGGATTAAGCAGGGTGGGGCATAGTTTCTGAGCAGGAACTAGTATCACATATGAGGAGAAAAAAATTGCTATGATTCAATTTTATAAAACAGTTGAGCATCTGTTGTTGAATGACCCCAAATCCCACTGAAGTCAATGAGAGCTTTGAGTGGTCAGCATCTCTCAGGAGCATCTCATGACCATGAAGTACTGAACCCTCAGTGAGCTTCTCTGGAAACTGAATTGATTAAAAAAAAAAAAAAAAAAACCCTACTATTTTTCACTTTTCAATAATGGGATTGACCTGGAATTAGAGAGACATGGTGTGAAGCTGATAGGAAATGAGGGGGGAATGGCAAAATATTACAAAGGAGAGACAGAGAATAGGAGCTGATAATGGGCCAAGAAGTACAAAGATGGAAATGATTTTGTGGATGGGCAAATAAGACAAGATTTTTGGTGGACTCACACATGAAAAGTCCAAAAGTGTATGTAGGCAATGGGACTATTTAAACAGAGATGCCCTCCAGAGTAACATTGTACGTGAAGTACTAATATTAATAATTAAACAAACAAATAAAACTGCCCTGCTCCAATTGAAAAAAATATGTAAACCAAAACAAGATAACAAAAACATCATTGTTCTTGTATTTTTGTTGCCATTATACACTAGCAAAATTTTGCAATCTCCAACTAGCGATTTAGTGTTTGGCTGATGACCGACCTATCCACTACATTGAGAATGTTATTGCTGGGCTTTTGATTGGCACAAATTAATGGGAATTAGATGCCTAAATACTTCTGGGACTAAATGTTTCTCTTGCCAAGCAATCCTGACTAAATCTTTACAATGAGTGTTTTGTAAGAGGGAACCTGAAAAGTAGTTAATAGAGTAGATAGCATGGTCTACTAGTTAGAGCAGAGCTATGTTGATAAGGTAGATTGGTTCCCCGTTCTCATTTTGGGGAAATTGACTGAACTAGCTATTGCAGAAGAAGGTATTCTGGAATAAACTATTCTGGAATAGCTCCCTATTCTATTCTGGAATAAAAGTTACTTTACATTCACATTCTAGAAAAATTACTCTGCTTTGGAAGTGATAATTATTATAATTCTGGAACAAAGGTAACCTTTATTCTAGAATGCAGTGTCCACATAAGAAAATATTCCAAAATACTGCATTCCAAGATGTGTAATTCCAAATTAGCAATTCTAGTCAATTCTTTTTTTGTCGACCAACGCTTTTTCACTGTGTCACTTTGGTCACTAAAACCCACTGTGCCTCATTTTCCTCCTCTATAAAATGCTGACTGTACTCATATTTGTTAAATTCTTTGAGATCCTCAGCTAAAATATGGTAGTTTATATGCCAAATGACTGGGTAAAAAGCCTTGTGGATAGAAGGGAAGTGGTAGATGTGGTATAACTAGATTTTAGTAAGGTCTTGCATCACCTTCTCATTAACAAATTAGGGAAGTATAACCTGTATGGAGCTACTATAAGATGGGTGCAAAACTGGTTAGATAACCACTCCCAGGGTACGTCTACACTGACAAGTTAGGTTGACTTAAGGAGGCTTAAGGCGACCTAAACAAAGCCACGTCCACACTGGGAATTTATTAAGTCAATTTAAGCCCTTCCTTAAATTGACTTAATAAGAGCTTAAGTCAACTTAATAACACCTACTCTGAGACTGATTTAAACCTTAAATTGACTTCTTAAGTTGACTTAAAGCCAGTGTGGACGGGGATTAGTGCTAAGTGTAATACTGTTGCAAAAAAAGAAAACACCATTCTGGGATGTATCAACAGGAGTATTGTAAGACAGACACGAGAAGCAATTCTTCCGCACTACTCTGCCCTGGAGTATTGTATACAGTTCTGGGCGCCTCATTTCAGGAAAAATGTGGACAAATTAAAGAAAGTCTAGAGAAGAGCAACACGAATGATTAAAGGTCTGGAGCACTTGATTCATGAGGGACAATTGAAAGAGTTAGGTTTGTTTCATCTGGAAAAGAGGCGACTGAGAGGGGACATGATAACAGTTTTCAAGTGACTAAAAGGCTGTCATGAGGAGGAGGGAGAAAAATTGTTCTCCTTAACCACTGATGATAGAACAAAAAGCAATGTGCTTAAATTACAGCAAGAGAGGTTTAGGTTGGACATTAGGAAAAAATTACTAACTGTCAGGGTCATTAACCACTGTAATAAGTTGCCTACGCAGGTTGTGGAATCTCTATCATTGGAAGTTTTTAAGAGCAGGTTAGACAAGCACCTCTCAGGGATGGTTTAAGAGGGTACCTGATCTTGCCATGAGTGCAAGGGACTGGATTTGATGACCTCTCATGGTACCTTCCAGTTTCTATGATTCTAAAATACACCATTAGTAATAAAAAATATTGAGCCCATCAGCAAACTCATTTCTATCTCATTCTTTTTCACCAGATACAGTGTGGTGGATAGATCATCAGCCAATATGATTGCTAAAAGGAGAATTATAGATTTTTAAGTTGTCATCTGTCCATCAAAGTCGTTTATGGAATTGAAAATCTTAAATGATTTCTTAATCATCTTACAGCTGAGTTCTGAGTTGCCAAACTTCCTTCTCCTCTCATTTCATTGAAATAAAGCATTAAAAAATGAGTCTACTTGAGAAGTGTTTTGGTATCACATTGTAGATAGAGTTGTTAATTATTTAGATAATTAAATAGGCTTGGGACAGTTGCCAAAATGAATAAGATAAAAGAAAATGCTACCTTTTCAGAATAAGCGTTTCTTCCAATATACAGTTCAGACAAGTTTTTATAAGATTTTATTCTGCTTGAGAACCAGACCGAGGGCCAGTGATTTTTTCTTTTAAATTATGTTCTTTAGCTCCAATGGATGGATTTTAATGGTTGAGTTTTAACTTTGGAAGGCAGCTATTTTCTCCTAAAACAAATGTGTCAGTTTGGAAAACTGAGTTTGCCTTCAAACCTTACTCTTTCTGGTTGCCTGGTTTTACTATAAAAAATTCTGAAATGTAGAAGAAAACCAGATCTCTTATCTTTAGTACTATGATGAGGGCAGTGGTGGATCATTTGAGTCTATGTATATGAATGGAAAATTTTTCTTCACTCTGTAATCACTGCTTATCCAGAACACAGGACATGCACATACGGATTCAAGTTACATGCACTATACGTTTATAGAAGATTGGAACTCTGCGGAAAATGTATAGTATCATAGGCTGCATCTACATGTGTAAATTAAGTCGACTTAAGCAGGCTTAAGTAGACTTAATTTACCCTGCGTCTACACTACAGTTTCCTTAAGTTGACTTAAGGAAAATAAAGTTGACTTAATAAAAATTAAGTCGACTTTATAACACCTCATTTTAATTCGACTTAATGCTTAAGTCGACTCCCTAGAGTCGACTTAAGCCAGTGTAGATGTGGGATAGCCCTAAGTTGACTTAGGGCTACCCCAGGACTACACCACTGCCCTCCCTGCCGGGGGGCAGGGATACAGGGGAGCCTGGCATGCTCCCCCCACAGGGCAGGGCAGAGCCCTGCCCACCCTGCCCCTATGCCCTGCCAGGGTCCCTGAGCCCCTTTTGCCCCATTGCACCTATGTACAATGGGGCAAAGGCTGAGCCCCCTGGCACTGGCAAGGGGTGCCCCGCTGCCCCTGTGGCCTACCCTAGGTCCCCCCTAGCCCCACAAAGTCGACCTAGATGTCCAGTGTGGATGCTCTAGGTCGACTTTGTAAGTTCCCTCCAAAGTCGACTTTAATTTTAAGTGTAGACTCACTAAGTCGACTTAACTAAGTTGACTTAAAGTCGACTTAGTTAAGTCGACTTAGTTAAAGTCAAATTAAAATTACAAGTGTAGACATAGTCATAGATGTGTAAGACTGGAAGGGACCTTCTTAGATCATTTAGTATCCAGTCTTCTGCACTGAGCAAAAGTCATCTAGCCTACCCTGCCAGGTGTCTGTCTAACCTGTTCTGAAAAATATCTGGTGACAGAGATTCCACAACCTCCCTAGGTAATGTGTTACAGTGCTTAGCTACCCTTACAGTTAGGAAGTTTTTCCTAACGTCTAATCTAAATCTTTCATGTTGCAATTAAAGCCCATTACTTCTTGTTCTGTTCTGAGTGGTTAAATGGAACACTTTATACCCTCCTCTTTATAATAACCTTTTGTATTCTTGAAGACTTATCATGCCTCTCCTCAAACCTTTCTTCTCTGAAACTAAACAAACTCAACATTTTCAATCTTCCCTCAAGGTTTCCTAGACCTTTAATAATTTTTGTTCTCTCTTTTGGCCTTTCTCAAGTTTGTCCACATCTTTCCTGAAGTGTGGGTCCCAGAAATGGACATAATATTACAGTTGATGCCTTATCATTGCTGAGTAGAGTGGAAGTATTATTTTTTGTGTTTTCCTTACAACACCCTGCTAATATTTCCTAGAATTATGGGGTTCTTTTTGTTTTGTTTTTTGCAAAAGTATTACATTGTTGACTGATCTTCAGCTTCTGATGCACTGTAACTCCCAGATCCCTTTCTGCAGTACTCCTTCTGAGGCAGTCATTCCCATTTTATGTTTGATCCTGACAAACTGAAGAAATGGTCTGAAATAAACAGAATTAAATTCAATAAGGAGAAATGCAATGTACTGCACTTAGGAAGAAATAATCAACTGCATATTTTGAATTCTAATCCTGTCTTCCATTTGTCATCTTTCCCAACTTGATATTGTCTGAAAAGTTTATAAGTTTACTCTGTATGACATTATCCAGAATCATTTATGAAGATATTGAATGGGCAGAGCCCTGGAGGACATCACTCATTATGCCCTTCCAGTCTGACTATGAATCACTGAGTACAGTTTTCCAATCAGTTGTTAACTTGCCTTATAATAGATTAATCTAGGCCAGCGGCTCTCAAGCTTTTGCAGATCGTGACACACTTGACAGCATATTGCGACCTTACAGGACACACCAGCCTTCCCCACAAAAGGCTGAATCCAGCCATCTCCCCAGCTCTCTGTGACACACTTACCTTTGTGTGGCGACACAGTAATGTGTCCCAACACAGTGGTTGAGAACTACTGATCTAGGCTATATTTCCCTAGTTTGTTTATGAGAAGGTCATGTGAGAGTATCAAAAGCATTACTAAAGTTGAGATATATCACATCTACTGCTTCCCCCTATCCACAAGGCTTGTCACCCTGTCGAAGAGGAATATTAGATTAGTTTGATATGATTTGGTATTGAGAAATCAATGTGAACTGTTACATATTACCATATATTTTTCTAGAGCTTATGAATTGTTTGATTATTTGCTCCATTTTCTTTCTAGGTACCAAACTTAAGCTGAATGGTCTATAACTCCCTATGTCGTCTTTATTCCCTTTTGTATAACTAGGTGCTATATTTGCCATTTTCCAGTGCTCTAGGATCTCTTCCATCCTCCACAAGTTTTTTTTAAATGATTGCTAATAGCTCAGAGATCTCTTTATCCAGTTCCTTAAGTATTCTAGAATGCTTTTGTCAAGCCGACTTGAAGACATCTCTTATATAAATAAGTTTTAAAATATTCTCTCTCTATTTTAGACCCAGATTTTACCTCATTTATATTGATGTTCATTCTGCTATTCATCTGATCATTGCTAATTTGCATTGAAAAATGCAAGTAATTTGACATTTCAGCCATCAGTGTGTTTCTTTTAGCCATTCCTGTGGCCATTTGATCTTTTCTATCTATAATTCCCTCACTTATAGGTACCAAGTATCATCCTTATGTGGTTCAAATAATCCATTTTAAATTAGCACATGCTATGGTTGTGTTATGCTGGTGCATTTGTTAACTTCTGAATCAAACATTTACATGGAGAACCTACTTATTTTTATCAGTTTACCAATGATTGAGTCTTGAAAAATGAGAAACATAGTGACCTTATGTTGGTCTCGTGTGTGTGTGTGTGTGTGTGTGTGTGTGTACAGTAATATTAATTGGGGCTTACTTAGTATCACTAAGAAAAAAATCAGCTTTACTTTTTCATCTCTGCCTTTGCTAGGGTATTGAATTGCTGCACTATAGAAGCTCACTCTTTTCATGGGAAAATATGGGTGAAGAGATAGATAGCTGACCCTGCATGAGCTGTGCACAGATTAGACTGGGAGGTCTACATTGACTATATTGATTAGATTTGTGTCTATATCATAATGCTCTAGGAGCTCATACAATTATCCTCTCCCTTCCCCTCAGATTAATCTCTAAAGAATGTGATTTAGAAGACATATTCTGAAGACACTTTGTAGCATTTTCATCCTTTGTGTAACGTCACTGGAATTAAGGGTTGACTATGGTCCAGTTTTTAAGATCACTCCTTTGGTTCCACTAGAGTTTAACCATAATTAGACTTGACACAGTGCTGAATGTCAGTCTGTCTGGAGTGGCTCACAGCTGTGAATGCCAATCTCTGGGCAGACTGTCAAAAGCAGGGCAATCACCCTAAACTGGTGGGATGGTCTATAATGAAACAAAGCTCGTAATAAATAAACTCCTGGGTTCCTACAATAGTGAGGAAAATCTAGAAGGTGAGGAGTTGCCCATTCCTCCCTGCCAGGCTGATGTCAAGGGTCCTGGCTCCCCACTCTTAGCCAAGCTGTCCCCCCAAGGTCCTGGTCCCTGGGGGCCAGCCATGTTCCTGGCACTCCAGTGGGGAGCTGCATGGCAGAGCGAGGTAGAAGAAGTCAAGAGCATGTGAGGCAGCATCTGGAGTCCTAGTGAAAAGTGGGAAACCTGTAGCATCACATGGGCTCCTGATAGGGAGCTGGGAGCCCACGGGCAGGCTGGCTCCAGGTGGGGAGCTCTGAGTAGAGCTGGAAGCCCAGACTCTCAGCTCACCACACTGCTCTTCTTAAGTTGGTGGAAGCACTCCCAGTGAATACACACCCCACTTTAAAGATTAATATATTTTGTGAGCAAAACTAGCATATAAGTAACTGGTCTGGTCTCCTGCTATGAGGTTATCAGTTCTTAGCTAATGTCTGCAGCTGGGCAATATCAGACATCTGACCTGCCAGCATCACACTGAACATGCCTTTGCATTACTGGTCACAAAATTGTGGTGTGAGTCACGTAAGCTAACATTACTCTTTACAGTTGCATTCTAACAAAACAAGATTAAGAAAAGTAGATTTAAAATTCAGCACTGTGTAAACTGAGTGGAAGCTGACTGTGAGGGGCATCCGAGGCCAAAACTGGCACACGACCATTATATCATTCTTTCTCCAAAATTCTTAGCCTGAAAAACGATCATAAACTCTACTTCTAAGGTTTTCCTACATAACTAAAGATGGATCTGAATCAAAGCTCCAATTTCAAACACTTCTGAACCCTAAGGAAATTCAGATCCAGACCTATACTTAGTGGTTTGGCCCCATTTCTGCCCATCCTTCCATGACTAAACTTCAGCTGTCATTAATTTCCTCAGCTGAAATTGTATTTCTTCAAGTCTTTTTTTTCCCTAAGTGCCTATAGCATCTGACCAACAATAGAATGGAAGAAGGGAGTCAAGTAAAAGAAACAGGCTCATGCACTTGCAGTCCAAAGAAATTTTCAATCACACTTTAAAATTAAGTGACTCAAATCAAGATTTAATTTACATGTAAGATTTAATAACACACTCACTGCATATTAATTAAATAGCAATGTATCATTTATCAGCCTATTTAATGAGGTGTAATAACTATTGCATATAAAATATACTGACACTGTTATTACATTATGCTTAAACTGCAGTAAATCTGTTTGAATAATTATTAATATTGCTGGAATATATAGTAATTGGTGTAATTCCACATTGGTTTAAAATGCATCTCTTATAGAGTAGTAACAGGTAAATTCCAGAAGTCTATTCTCCCTTTTGTGCACATCCATTGCTATTGATATTAATGGGTGGACTATATTTGTATCAAGGGAGGGATAATCTTCCCAGACAAACCCCCTCTCCACTCCATACGTACATGCCAGAGATTATTATTAGTCCCAGGAAGAAGAACATAATTTATTGACTCACAAAACCTCCCGCTTGTGCCCACTAATACTATAATGGGAACCAGTTCTGTCCTGATTCAGAAATGAAAATATTACCCACCCAAATGAGCAGCATCGGTTGCTGATAATTTTGTTTCCCCACCCACTGACATTTTGCAATTTATAGATTTGGACATGGATGGGTGAATGAAAGATATTGGCTGGCTTACAAAATAGATATGGGATCCACTAAAATTCCTAGCCCAATGCATTCTTCTTCAGCTAAAGTAGTGAACGTCCTTGTTTCGGAGCTGACGCACAAAGGTTCTAGGCTCATGTACCTGGAAGAATGTATAATTTTTGTAGTAATTGGGTCTGTTGTCTTGATCACAAAGGCTATGTCTACACTTGTCAAAATAAGTCGACTTAGCATGTCCACACTATAAAATTAAGTTGACTTAAAGGGGATCTTGCCAAATTGACTTAGAGCATCCACACTGGACACCTAAGTCGACTTCTAGTGGCTAGGTGGACCTGGGACTGGTCCATGGTGGCGGGGGGGGGGGCACCCCTTGCCAAGTGCCAGGGGTCTCAGCATTTGCCCCATTGTACCTGGGTACAATGGGGGCTGAACAGGACAGGGACACTGGTAGGGCATAGGAGCGGGGTGGGTAGGGCTGTGTCCTGCTCGGTGGGGGGGATGCCAGGCTCTGGCTGTGCCAGGCACCCTGGCAGGGAGGGTAGTGGGGGAGCCCTGAAGCCCTTTAAGTCGACTTTAAGTTGATTTAGGGCTAATCTGCGTCCACACTGGCTAAGTCAACTTTATACTAGGTTTTATAAGGTCGACTTAAAATTTCCTTAAATCGACTTAAGCAATAGCTTAAGTCGATTTAAGGAAATTGTAGTGTAGACGCAGATTAAATTAAGTTGACTTAATCAAGCTTAAATCAACTTAATTTGTAAGTGTAGACGCACCCACAGATTTGTTTTTATAGTTTCCTATTCATTTCTGACCACATCCCTGCTTAGCATTTGAGATCTGGCAAGATCACAAGCTGAGGTGGCATCGTTATTCCTGCATGTCATTCTTGAACCTCTGCAAACTGCCCCACGATCAAATGATAAACTTGTCAAATTAAAAATGGGCCATGGTGCCTAAAGCTTTCCTTGAAACATGACAGCAATGTTTAATTTCACAGGATTCCATCTCTGAAGACTGGTTAACCAGAGAGTGATTTTGATGCAAACTAATCACTCTCCTACATATGATTATGGGCAAGCTGTTAGCAAGAATAAATGTGTGGTTTTCCAATATATATTATCTCAAGCTGGTGGGATCTCAATTTCAGGGTTACTTGTGCAAGTATGTAGGAAGCTGTCTTACATTGCTGCTTTTCAGCTGGTACCAATAAATGAAGTGCTGACATCCCTCTGCTACTGTTTTCCTTTGATTATTCCACTCACTGAGGTCCAGGCAGATAACTGACTTACAGATCCTGGTATCTTGACTGATCCTTATTTCCCATTTCATAAAGACAAGAGACCATTGTGTGGCTGTGCTGTAAATACCCTTCTGGAGTGCTTGCCTGTCAATCAGAGATTGGAATTAGAAAATCCATTCCTCATCACATATAGGGTGATCAGAGGGCAAATGTGAAAAATCAGGACATTTTTTTTTGAGGTGGGTGGGTGAATATATGTAAGACAAAGCCCCACATATTGGGATGCTCTTAATAATATCAGGACATCTGGTCACCATACTTACATGTCCCCAGCTTGAATTTGGGGTCTCTGAGGGTGTGTCTACACTCGCATCTTAGGTCAACTTAAAGAGGCTTAAGTTGACCTAAACTAAGCCACGTCCACACTGGGTTTTTATTACATCAACTTAAGGAAAGCTTAAGTCGACTTAATAACACCTTGTTTTAGGTTGACTTAAGCCTTAAGTCGACTTAAAGCCAGTGTGGATGGGGATTAGCACCTAAATCGATCTTATTAAGTCAACTTAAAGCATTAAGTTGACTTAATAAGGTCAACAAGGGGCTATGTCTACAGTAGAAAAGTTAAGTCGACTTTGTTAAGTCGACTTAATAAGGTCAACTTTAAGTCAACATAAAGTCGACCTTAAGCCAACTTAACAAAGTCGACTTAGCTTTTCTACTGTAGACCTAGCCTCACTGACACACCACTGTGAAATAACTACTGTCACTGTTACAAGAGTGCTTTATGAAAGGCACCACTCAGGGCCAGCATATTACTATTTCATTATGGACAAGGAAATCCTCGTGGAGTTCAAAATTGTGCAAATCTCTCTGGGCCTGTACTGTTCTCATCTCAGCTCTGGCATGGTGCCTGTAATACACATCAACCAATGGGTTACATTTACTTTTCTGCCCTTTAATTGAAATTCCTGTTTTCTTAAAGGGCTTAAAACAAAATAACAACAACAAAAACTAGCAAGGAAGAGTTTTCTAGCTAAATGAACCTCCATGCTAATGTATGTAACATATTGGCTAAAGACTTCATCCTCTCTGATGATTATATCAGTTTATGAGTTGGTGACTTCTTTTACCCCAATGAGTAGAGGCTTGTGCTTTTGGTGCTGAGGGGCTAGTTTTGACCCCAGCTAACCATGGTAATGTGTGCAACTGTTACACCACACTGTATTTTAGATAAAGAGGGATTTCCCTCCTAAAACAAGGCTGACATATCCTGCATCAGTTTATTCATTGGAATTTTTCTCTCTTCTCTTTTTGCACCTTTTCCCACAGTTTCTCCTTAATCAGATATGGGCCTAACAACTTTTGTGCCTTGACACCACAGAGTTCAGGTGGAGAAATGTGAGCTTGGGTGATTCATTCTTTTCTTCTATCTTCCTTTAGAGGTAGTCTCAGCATGCTCAGATCTCAGTAAATCTGAGTTCAGATTCCATATATTTCCTAAGTACAGCTCACATAGCTCTCTGTCTTTAAAAGCATCTGATGAAGTGGAATTTTCTCCCGTGAAAGATCATGCATTAAATAAATTTAGTAATCTTTAAAAGTGCCACAGAACTTGTTTGTTTTACTGAACTAGATTAACACAGCTACCTCTCTGGAACTTGTCATATATTTCCTGTGTGACTTGGGTGCTCTGGGTTTCTGTTCTCCACTTGCAAAATTAAGATAGTAAAACTTCTTTTTTCTATCCTTTGTCTATCTGGCCTGCTTAAGGATCTTCTAAGGATTGAAATCAATGGGAATTAGGAGCCTAAATATCTGGGCCAAAGCTCTTTGCAGGAGGTATTTCCTCGTACTATGTGTTTATGAAGAGTATAGCAAACTGGAGTCCTTATCTCAGCTGGGGACTCTGGACCGTACCATAATATAAATAATAAGGAACAATAATTTTTCAAGTGAAAATTGTTTTCTCAGAAAGCTGAGATGAGAAAAGAATTTCAGGGCTAAAGACACACTCATATGGCGTTCTGTAAGAATATATAATATTGCCTCTTTTATTCCGCTTGTATATGACATGGCACCATAATAAAATAAAAATCGTTTGACCTCTAGTTTGGAGTACAGAAAGAAATGCTCAGTGGCTATAGCAGTTTAAAGAACTCATTGCTTAATTTCTAGATGCCACTAAATTTCAGATCCTAGACTGGACAGAGAAGTAAGTCATAGCCCAGTCCATATGCCATTCTTGGAATTATTAGGAATTCAGAATTCATAACATGACTTCTTACATGTGGACTTGAAACTTAAAAGGAAAGCTCAGTCCTCATTTATATCCATCCATAAAGAGATGTATAGATCTTTTGGAAGCCCTTAGAAGGGAAACTTTGTAGCACCCCTCCATATTTGTCGCTATGAGAAAGTACCACTGAGCCAGGTAATAATCTGTCGAGTTAATGGTTCAGAAACAGCAAAAGATGAGAGACTATCAGCTGGAATCTAGTTAGGTATAGCTGAGCATATTTAAAGTCAACACCTTAAAAGGAGAGTGTGTGATTCTCAAAAGGGTTGTGTTGATCAGGTAGGTGTTAGGGTAGGTGTAAGCAATTCTGTATAGTTTGGCCTGTTTATGTTTGTATTTTTTAGTTTCTTGCTTCTATAAAAGAGTATCCACAAAGCATTGGAAGTATCTCGATGATGAGAATAGTAAGTTTACTCTGTTTTGCTGTAAGGGAGACACAAGACTGCTTAATCTCAATACATTAAAATCATCCAATATCATCCATTCTCTTTCCCTAGTTTGGATTTTTTTAAGTGTTGAAACTTCTCTCATTCTTCTCAGATTTATCTCATTTTCTATAGCACAAAGCAAGTGAGTTGTCTGATGTGCACCTCTTGTTCTGCTTTTGCTGAGTTGCATAGCTGCTTCTGTGCTGAACTGTCATAGCATATTAATTACTTAAACAATATTTCTCTGTTTTGTGTCTATCATTTTCCTAGAAAGTCACTTATTCAAGGAAGGAAAAATAAGGTACCATATTGAATATCCTCTGATCCAAGTCCAGCTGTTAAAAGATGCTGCTCTTCATTTCAGTGTTGAATCCCAAATGCACATAATAAATGAATATTCAGTTGAGTTGGGATACTAAAAATGACTTGCCCTTCTAGAGCTCTTTTATCAGAGAAAGTATTGTCTAGATGTGAATAGCCATTTTATCCTCACACCATCTCAGGTGAGTAAGGAAGTATTATCTTCCCCACTGTACACATGAAAAAGCTGAGAGATAGAGAGTTTCAAGTGACTTTCTCAAGGGCATGTAATAACTGGTGCTGGGGATCCAATCACTACATGTCGTGTTAGTCAAACGTCTAAGCATATAATTTATGTATAGTCTGGTAGAGCCCACAGACCTTAACCAAGACTGGGACCTGCAAATAAACATGTTTGATTGAGTAAAACACTGGGGCAAATGAAATTAATAGTAGATTTCCTTCCAGTAGCAATATTCACAGTATGGAATCAAAAGGCCAGTGGCCAAATTCTGTTCTAATGTATACTTTATGCAAGCCTATTAGACCCACTTCTGCTTTGTTCAGTAACAATTTCTATAGTTAATGGAGTTTATGTAAGTGAGATCAGTATACAACCCATTGATTTCCATGAGTAACAAAGATCACAAATTAGTGCAAATCTGTCTTTAAATTTCTTTCTAAAGATGGAATGTCATGTTCTTCTTTGGTGTAATACCTAGATAGAAACTGTAGCAAAATAGTGGTCCATGTAATCAAAATTCCTGTCTCCAACAGTGGTCAAGATCAAATGCTTCAGAGGAAAGTGCAAATCCACAAAATGCAGCTAATTTTTCCATATGATTCCATGAAGGATTAGAAAGGAATTTTATCCTGATCTCACCTGAGTTATTGGTTTAAACCTTGAACTATGAAGAATGATAGCGCATAACTTTTTATTCTACCTTGTATAATAACTTGCAATTATACTAGCCATATCAATACCCCATTACCTCACATATAAGTAGAAACTAGTTGCCAGGACCTAACTAAAGCATGTAATCCCAGGTAATTTTAAAATGGGAGATATTTTAATTTTAGTTGACTGACCCACTCTCAATCTTCATTTCCCATCAGGGATGACCTTTCAGTTTACAACTTTCTGTTGGCCTTTTCAGCTATGAAAGCCATTATATATGATCTGATCTTTCTTTTCTTCAATGGCAGACACTATATGTATAAATTATCTCTGGGGAGCTGGTTTGTCACTGACAATGGCCATATCAATGCCAGCTGTGATTTAGTTAGTATTGCAGAACACGTAATGACAATACCTCAAAATCCAAGGTAGACAATGTTTACCATAGTAAAACTAAACACTGACACTGACAATCTTTTCTGAATCAGATTAATACTAACCAAGGATGGGACTAGGTAATTAAAATAGTGATGTGGATGAATGCCTTACAGTACACCCTTGAAGATTTGATTTCAAATTCTAGCCAAAGACAAAACTGGAAGTGAAGTTGGTAGATTTTACCCTAAATGGTAACAAAACACTATACATTTTGATACAATCTTTTTTCATTGCTCAAAAACAACCCATGATTGCAATGGAAAGAGACTGCTGTGTGTAAGAGGACCAAGGTTCACTTTGGTGGAAGTCTGTGAGTGAAGCTTGCTGATTGCCTCTGCTTATATAATCTGTTTCTGCACTTCTGTCTATTCTGTGACTTAGTTTGACATTGAAAGGTCAGCATTTCCCAGTACTTACCATATCTTGGTATGTGCAATTACCATAGTATTCCTTACATGTACAATAATAGATATTTTGGTAGGTTTGTGAGGATTGACAAATACTGACATTTACATTACATAAAATTAAATTATATTCATATATAAGTTCTACAGACTGTGAATCAGAGTTTTAGCCAACCTTGTGCTCACTGAGTTTCTATGTTCTCTTGTCTATTACTGGAACTGTCATCCTTTGTCAAGGGATGACAAAAACTATAGTACATCAAGTCCTTTCTTCCCTGGGAAGAAGATGTCAAGTAATAGTTGTTGCTACGTTGTCTAATCTATCTTTTAAAAAAAATCTTATAATCAAGTGTAGACTGAACATAAAAAAGAAAGTGTTTTGATTTTACAGTAGGATAAATGTGCTTGATCTGAAAATTCAATAAAAGGAAGCCTGATGTCTATATACTTATTTACTTTACTCTGTCTTCTGTGTCAGTTTCTTCATTATAAATGAGTCGATTTTTCATTGCCTCTTCTGCCTCTCTGATTTTTATAATAATATAACATTGAATAGGTTTTCCAATCCACTGAGTCTTTTCTGGTCTTCCCAAATAAGTACATCTTCAGATCACAAGCTGTCCCTGTTTATGGTAGATGAATATTTCCAAAGCTAATATATTTATCAACTAAAATGGTTGGCATTTCTAAATAAGTGGAGTTCCTTTTATGTTAATGATTCAAATGATTCTTCGTAGACCACCTCTTGTCCTCTCAGCCCTTGAGTACCAAGTCTTAGGTATCTGGGCTGGTTGCATTGGAGGTTGTTCCATCAGATTTGTTATCCTTTTATGAAGCAATTTGAGAAAATTAAGTCAGAAAGCTACTGTTTTATTCCACTGTCTTTTACAAGAAGTTTCAGATGAATCTGTAATAGTAAGCTCTTATGGAAAAGCATGTTCAAGTTTCTACAGATATTCCAGGCAATTGGTTGCCTTGTTGAGTGCGTTTTTGTAATTTTTCAAATTTTCTAACATAGATTCATTTATTTACTTACTTATTTAGGGAAAGGATGTTTTGTTTTTCCCCTTCAAATGGACACTGTTATATCACCATCCATTGACATTATCTGTCAGTATAGTTGATAAACTTGTAATATTTCTTTATATCTCTGAATTGGATCACACCTTTTCATCCGTTTTGTAGTTTTGTTTGTGAAAAATCCAATCATGATCGTAAGTTCCTCTTCTGGTTGAAATTGTTATTATTAAAATGATCACAATGAAAATTGCTTCTACAAAATATAGTGACATACTGTCAAATTCTATATGTTAACCAGATGGGGTTTATTTATGTAATTGTTTCAAAACATACATGGTTATTATATGAGCTAGTACAATTAATATAACACCAAACTCTCTTCTTCTGTCAAACCAAATTAACCCCACTGAATTCACACTCAACTTTAGTGGCAATGTTCAAGTAGTGAATTTTTCTCATATTCCATAACTTTTCTTTCTGGCACTTTTTTGGGGGGAAATAGGAATCATATTAGTGTCATGTTCATAGAATCATAGAAATGTAGGGCTGGAAGGGACCTTAATAGGTCATCTAGTCCAGCCCGCCACAGTGAGGAAGGACCAAATATAACCATATCATCCCTCACAAGTGTTTATCTAACCTATCCTTAAAAAATGCCAGTGATGGGGATTTCACAATCTCCTAGGTAAGCATGTTCTTCCAAAACTAAATCTCTGATTAGTACATATGTTTGATCCATGATCTCCCAATACATCCAAGAACTAAGCATGGGCTTAACTTGTTCCTTTGAATTCAATACAATCACTCATGTGCCTAAAGTTACACATACGCATAAGTGCTGTATTGGACAAGGGCCCAAAACATTGTAGGACTGGAAAAAAAAATCTATTTATATGCTTTTCCACTGCAGGTCATATTACCTGTAAATAACATTAACTGAAGAGAAACTAATATTCTGTTGAAACTCAAGGGTCAAACAGATAATCTTGTGTTACCCATTTTAGAGTACTATATAAGATATGTTAAGACATGTGGCTTCATTCTTACATCAGATCAGAACCCTTTATGGTTAATATATTTTAAAAGATGTCCACATAGATAGATAGATAGATAGATAGATAGATAGATAGATAGATAGATAGATATTTTTAACAAAATACCTATACATCCCTCGATGCATTTCTTTTCCAACAACTCTGATGGCAGCATATCACCAGATGCTCAAGTGGCTGTATCTACAGCACAAGTTACAGCACAAAGCAACTTAAATATGACTGACAAGTTTCAGAGGGGCAGCCATGTTAGTCTATTTCAGCAAAACAAACATGGAATTCTATGGCACTTTTAAAGACTTACAAATGTATTTGTCATATAACCTTTCATGGGCACTATCCCACTTGGTCAGATGAATGAAATGGAAAAGTATAGCATGTAAGCTGTAAATATAAGATACAGAGAAGGGGGTCACAGGATTAATTCAAACAGATCTAGAGGAATGGAATGTTAGCCTATCGTTTAAAAGTAAATGAGAAGTTTGGATTCAAACTGTGGAATAGGAAGGCAGGAGCTGAGAAGGGTGATTTAAGGGAAATTACCTTCTGTAATGACACAGCCATTTAAGATCTCTAGTCAAATCCAGCCTGAAGGTCGCTAGTTTGCATACAAATTCCAATTCTGCAGTTTCACATTTCAATCTGGTGTTGTTTTCCCCGCACCCTCTGAAGTTCTGTAACTAGCATATTTTTTACAGAATGTCCAGGTTGATTGAAACAGCCCCCTACTGGTTTTTGAATGTTACCATTCCTGATGTCTGATTTGTGTCCATTTATTCTTTTGCGTAGAGACACTCCAGTTTGGCAAATGTATACAGCAGAGATTGACCAAACTGGACTGTCTCTGCACAAAAGAATAAATGGACACAAATCAGACATCAGGAATGGTAACATTAAAAAAAAAAAAAAAAAAGTTGGGGGGCAATTTAATTTTCCTGGGCCATTCTTTTAAAAAAAAAAAAAAATATTTATTATATTATTAAAAAAAAAAAAAAACACCCCCCCCCCCCCCAAAAAAAAAAAAAAAAAAAAAAAACCAGATTGGAAGGTGACATTTCAGAAATGGAATTCATATGCAAATGGGATACCTTCATATTGGGTTTGAATAAAACTCTTGAATGGCTGCTTGGGTTATTACACAAGGGAATTTCCCTTAAATCACCCTTCTCAGCTCCTGCCTTCTTATTCCACAGTTGGAATCCAAACTTTTTATTTACTTTAAAGAGAGAGGCTAGCATCCTATCCCTCTAGATCTGTTTTGAATTAACCTTGTGACTCACCCTTCTCTGTATCTTTATATTTACAGCCTACATGCTATATTTTTCATTTCATTCATCTGATGAAATGGGATTGTGCCCATGAAAGCTCATGTGACAAATAAATTTGTCAGTCTTTAAAAGTGCTACAGAACTCTTTGTTTGCTAAACATGACTAGATTTATTTCAAGTATTACAAGATCTTCAACTCACTCATGGGAAATAACAAACAATTCTTCTAACAAAGTCCAAGAAATCTGTGACTCTCCTTTCTTTTAATGGTTATGTACTAACATATCTCTAGAGCTGTTGTTGGAAGAAATACCTCAGTCATATGCAACAACCAGTGATTGTATTTATACAGTGGTCTTCATGCTGATTTTTCAAGTGGTTGATCAAGATAAAACTATACACACTTGAGAATAGGCATGAGATTTGCTTCCGTTTTTGCATGTACATAAACATTCTTTGGCTTTCTTAAATGGCTCTAATTCCTTGTGTGGATTCAATTTGAGATCTGTACAAACTATAATTGCACTTTTCATGTGTCTGCTTGTGTGCAAACTCTTATAGGTATGTGGCTGTTAAATAGTCAGACGCTGTATATGTACAAGTATTGGCATTTGAATCTGCAAAACTCATGTGACCGTTTTCACATGCCCGGGTGTGTGAGCTTGCCATTATGTGTTTGCAACTACCAAGCAGAGACATAAAATATGTGCATGCAAAGTTTTGCACGCACACTTGTGGACAAGGGACAAGGCTGAACATTTGTTCTCATCATTCCATAAGATGTGGTGCAATTAGAGTGAAATAATATACAATAGTAAGTTAATAGAGAAATTAAGAGGAAAAGACAATGGAGAAAAGTGTTTGTCAGCTCAGATTTGGAAAATGAATGAAGTATTAGTGAGACACAGAAATAGAAGTAATGCCAAAGCGGTTCAGCTAAAGAGAAGGTTCTCACACTGACCTCTAACAAACAGTGGGATGGGAAATGGCTTTACATTATAGATGCACACAGGGATTTTAGGAAGAGAATATTAGAAGTCATTAGCACACGTTCACAGTCACTTTCTCCTTTTATCACCTTCTCATACACAGAGCCTGTATTACTGTATAGGGTACTGCCTTTGATTTTAGTGTGGACAATTTCCAATTTTCAAACCAGTTGTCTTTCTTTGTGGGTTCTTTTTAGTTAGGAAGGATGGTCTAGTGCATTGGTTCTCAAACTGGTAGTCGGGACTCCTCAGGGATTGTGATGTAATTATTTGGGGATCATGAGCTGTGAGCCCCAATCATGACAAGGTGTGGGGCTGGGAGTCTCCCTGCTTCCTCCTGGCAGAGGAACATAGAGGGAGGGGATGAGCAGTGATACACAGATAGGCTATGTCTACATTGGGGAATTAAGGTCGACTTAAAAAAGTCGACTTTAATAAGTCGACTTTAAGTCGACCGTATTAAGTCGACTTAGAGAGTCCACACTGGACTCTCTAAGTCGACTTGCTCGGTCCAGGGAGAGCCAGCGCTGCACGGGGCTGGCTCTCCCTGGGGCAGCAAGCCCCTGAGCGGTCCGGGGGAGAAGGAAGCGAGGAGCTCCCTTCTGCCCCGGACCACTCAGCTCCCTTCTGCTCGGGACTTCTCAGGTCCTGGGCAGAAGGGAACCCTCCTAGCCTGGACCACTTGGGCTGACTCCCTCTACCCACCAGGCTCCAGCGGAGCTCAGCTGTCCAGCAGCTGGAGCCCCGCTGCAGCCACGGCGGGGCTCTCAAGCTACCTGGCGGGGCCTGGCTGTGGGGCTTGGCTGCCCAGCAGCTGGAGCCTCGCTTCAGCCGGGGCTGTGGCGGGGCTCGGCTGCCCGGCAGCTGGAGCCCCGCCGCACCCGGCTCGGCTGTCTGGGGGCTGGAGCCCCTGCAGCCGGGGCTCAGCTGCCACAGCCGGGCTTGGCTGAACCAGGACTCAGCGGGGCTCAGCTGCTGCTCAGCTGGCTGGCAGCAGCTGAGCCCCACCTGCAGCAAGGGAGCCCCAGTCTATCTGAGCCCCAGCTGAGTCCCTTTTGGGTACCCACCATGCACTGCTCCTTCTAGCGAAAATTCAAAGAAGCGTGTGAACACTCCTTTCGCTAGAAGGAGTGCTGTGTGGACACAGTAAAGTGTTATAATTATAACATTTGCTTGTCCCAAAATAACTTTTATTGCGGGACAAGTCTGTAGTGTGTACATGGTCCTAGAGGGCTGTTAGGAGAGGGAGAGAGATGCAACAACGGGGATCCCTATATCTAGCTCATTTTCCCTACCTGGGCTGTGCTGTGATGTGAGCATCAGGAGTGGCTGCTCTGTGCCCTTCTCTTATGCAGTCCATATGGGGAAAGTTGTCTGGATGCAGGGAGCCCTAATGTTGCGTCTTGTTTCCCTGACCACAGCCCCTTAGGGGTGCATGGAGAAGCAGTTTTCAAGGAGGAAGGAAGCATGCAGGTCTGTTTCCCCATGTGGGTGCATGGTTAGGGGAGAAGAGAACACAGTGCAGGGGAGGAGGGGCAAGGAGGAGTGAGGAGTCCACAAGGGCCAGGGGCAGACAGAGGTAAGTGGGTCATGCTCAGGCTTGCTGCGTGAAAGGGGTCACCAATAAAAAAAGTTTGAGAATCATTGATCTAGTGGTTGGGATGTTTGCCTGGGACTTGGAGATCCAAGTGTAATTTATTCCTGTGCCACAAGCTTCCTTCATGACCTTGGGAAAGTCACTTATCTGCTCTGTGCCTCAGTTTCTCACCTGCATATCAGAAATAACAGTACTTGCTACCTCACAGGAATGTTCTGAGGATAAATCCATTAATGCTTGTGAAGTGCTTAGATACTACAATAACTGGCTGTAGAAGATTATTTTCAGCTATTGGATTTTGCTGAGGATTGTCATGGAATTACAGAAAACAGAGATGAAAGAAAATCTATCAGTCAGATCATCTAATCCATCTCCTTGGGTCATGGCAGGAAAACTCATTACTATGTAATCTCCAAAGCTTTATTAAATCCAGCTGCAAATGTTTCATCTGTCAAAGTTTTCACCCAATCAGCTAGGAAAATATTCCACAGACCAACAGACCTAATGCTTAGAGATGGCCTTGGAAAATGGCTGGACCATGGTTAGCCCTCCTGTCAGGTTCTGAGACAAACTAATTGGAGAAGAAAACTTGCATTCCCACTTCATACACTGCCCTTATTCTGTGTTTAAAGAAGGGACCTCAATTCCCATGACTGCAAATTTGAACATTTCATTAGAAGAAAATTAGTTAAATAAAGCCGATACATATATTTATATATTTAAACTAAATTCTGAAGTGGGATTTTCTCCCACAAAAGCTCATGCGATAAATAAATTTGTTAGTCTTTAAAAGTGCCACAGGAGTCCTTGTTTGTTTCTGAACTAGACTAACACGGCTCCCTCTTTGGAATCTGCAACCTTTGTAGATGATCTCTTTCCTACTCCTCATTCTGGATCATAACGTGTGATGTATTGGTGCAGAGACATTGCGTAAACGGCTACTGATGTCTGATAGCATTATTCTATTCATTATAAATGAAGTTTGTAGCAATAAAATTGGTGACACTAAGCATGGCAAATATTAATAGCACAACTAATTATATGGCAATAAATTAAGGTTGTAGCCTTGCAAACATCTATTTATTAAAGCAGACGACCATCGGTATCATTATATGTTTGACAGGGTCATATAAATCAAGGGGGTTTTTTTTAAAGAAAGAATGAAGGCTGTAGAGAGTTTTAGGCAATTCTTATTACAAAGCACATCACAGAGCTGGGTGGAGTTGCATCGGATGGCCTTCTGGATCTGTAATGAGCTGGGGAGCTGGTAATGAATTTGCCACAGCTTCAGATGGCCCACAGATAATGCTAATTACCTGCTGTTCCTGAAGATCTGCTAAATGCACATCATAAACTCACTACCAGCACACAGAAGGGATGATTTGTTCCTGATACACGGTAAGCTCTGAAAGTGATTGTGTTCAAGGGACAATGCAGTGGGATAAGATGTTTAGAAATAGTCAGACATGCCTTTTTGCTGTGAGTGAGCACCACTGCTTTTGGGCAGCATGCAGACAACTCAGAACAATGCAAATGATGATCTTATTTACTGGGACATTACTTAAGGCTGCCGGACTCTATTGTTTATTTACTGTATTTTTGGATAGAAAACTAGTAGGTAAAGCACAGGATTGTGAATCAGGGCCAGTGTTCTATTTACATCTCTATGTGACCTTGCAAACCACACAGGCCCAGATCCTTAATTCATTTAGGCACCTAATTCCCATTGATTTGTATAGGAGTTAGGTGCCCAAATACATTTGTGGATCTGGGCCCCAACCCTGATGTGTCTCATTTTTAACACCTATTTAAATAGGGATTATGGTATTCACCACACAGGAACGTTGGCTGGCAAATCACAAGCACAAAACAAACTATGGGCCAAATTCTACTGAAGTCAATAGTGTTTCATGTGCTAACGCTGATGTATGGGTGGACCAGTCAAAGAAGAGACAGCTAAGGAGGACTCTGCATACCTACATGCTGCAGAAGTGACTCCACATGGCATGGGTGGGAGGGAGGGAGGGAGGGAAGAAGGAAACAAGCATACCATGCACAGATAGGATTGTGGCATAAGTCAACCATGCTCCAAACACCAGGAGAGCTGCATTAGCATAAACAGTCCCTGCAAATTCAGCTGAAAACTAGCACCATGCATGACACATCCAGCACGTTGTAGTTGCAGTCTCTTTCTTCCTGTTCCAAGCATTCTGGGTATTTTTGCTAAGCAAAACCTTTTTATTCCAGTTTATGCTTATTAGCAACCTTTCTCTGTCTCAGTTTGCAAAGTATAAAATGGAGATAATCATATATAATCATTTACCATGCAGCAATGTTAAAGAATAATTAATGTCTGCAAAGTTCTCTAACGGTGAGTAGGGTTAAAATACTATTCTACTTCACACTATTCTTCTTCAATTCCAGTTCTAAATATTGTTCAGTGTTCTTAAGATGTTATTAAGCAACTGTCACATTCCACCCCAGAGACAGCTGCATTTCAGCGGTAAGCACAAAGATTCCTGTTAGCTTCTATAATGATTTTCTTTTATGTGATTTACTATATAAATGCAGATAATATTTTAAAAGTGTCCTTTAGGTCCCATGTCAATCCTGGACTGATTTTTTTTTTTTTTTTTTTTTTTTGAGCAAGATACATTTGGATTATGCCTCGGAACTTGGAACCAATAATCATGTTATTTTTAATTTAAAGGTACACTTTTGTTGTTATAGTCCCAACATTAGGTTGGATAATAATGGATTTCAGTGAAAACTAAGAGGAATGAATATATTGCTAGGTTATTTGTTCAGCATTCCCAAGAAAAGAGATTTTTTTTCTTTGAAAATCCTCCCTGAAGTGCTTATAACATAAATATTACATTGTTTTGTTAGTTCATGAGATACTGATACTGAAAGAAACCTAAAAATAAAATGGTACTAACAGACTTATTTTCATTTTTCAAGCTTTGAGGGAAATATGAAAAATATTAAGCATCATAAATAGTAATAAATCAATTACATTTTAAAAATTATTCCATGTTTATTACTCCACTGTTGGTGGTATTTTAAAAATGCAGTACTTGATTTTTAACTTGATGACATCCCTTTATTCAGATTTAAATTTAAGATGGTCCTGAACCCAAATATTTAGTACGGGCAAGATGGAAACTTCAGCAAGTTCTTTTTAGATTTGGATACAAAGTGTTCCTTCCTTTACCAATGTCAATTGTTTTCATTTTAGTTGTAAGCTTCATTTTCATTTAAATTCAAAACTTCCTAAGAATTGTGTAGGCTGGCTTTGAAGTCTTTTTTTTTTCTATGACCTTGTGATCTTTGATGGAAGAAATCCCTTTTAATCTCTGAACCTTTTTTAGCCATTTGATCAGAGTAATTTTTGGTCTCACTTAGGTTGGGAGCCCACTGCTAGATAAAATCAGACTTTTTTTTTTGCATTTATATAGAATTCTTGGAAGGTCAAATATTTTCATCTCTCAAAAAATAAGCAATAGAGATTATTTATAGTCCTTCCTCCCCCCAGCAAATGGGCCAGATTCTTAGAAGGATTGAGTAATAAAAAGAAGAGCACAGATGACAAACCACAACTTGCAAGTTTGCAGTTCCAGCATTTTGATTCAGATCAATATTAAGTTAGGGGTCACTTGTAAAAATTGGATCAGCATCTCTGTTTGAATCCCATGTTATGTGCTCATCTTAGTACTTGCCTACCCCAGGGTGCTGCAGGGCTTAATTAACAATGATGGCAAGATACTGAATTTATGCTCTTGTGACAGGGTGGGTTTAACCTTCACTGAAAGAGTTCAGCCTATTCTATGGGCGGCGGAATTCCCGTCCCCCATATTCTGCTGGGCATGCTCCAACTGCTACCTTAGTATAAAAGGGAGAAGTCCATCTCATTCATGGCTGACCAGCAATGAGGATGGACATGTGCTAGAGGCTCTGAGCTGGTAGCCATGTCAGCTTCAGACAGTGGGAGTCAGGGTCTCAAGGACCCTCACCAGGGAACAGACACCCTTTGTTGACCTCTGAGAGCTGGACGCATAAAGACCAACCTCTTACAATGGAACCCTGACTCCCAGGAGATGTGGACAGTGACCACACCGACAGGGAAGCCAGGACAACCTGGAGACCCATGGGATGATCCCATCAATGAGTGGGTAGGAAGTAACCTGGGGGCTTGAATATTGTAGCAGGGGACGTGTGGGGCAAGAGTCAGCATGTTTTGGGTGGATCCTTGTTGACTGAGAACTGGTCCTCCTCCATCCCACCGGCACTGCTAGGGCCCTGGGCTGGGATTCAGTGGAGCAGGGAGGACTGAGCCCCCCTACCAGGGGTGCCATGCCCCCTGTCCCCCCAGCAGATGCCTCTTCATACTGACTCTGACCACTAGGCCATGCTGCCCTGAACCTTATCACTGGCTTTGATTACTTCACTGGGCAGCCCTGATCCACAGGATAGTCGACCTAATGGGTGGTTCTTATTAAATTGAGTTAAGCTTTCATTAAGTCGACTTAAGGAATTTCTTAAGTCGACAATGAAAGTCTGGTGTAGACAGGGAGTAATTTAGGTCGATTTAAGCCTCCTTAAATCGATCTAAATTGCCAGTGTAGACATACCCTGTGTGTCTCTAATCTCTACAGTACTTAGCACAGACAGGGATAAATCATGTTTACAATCACATTAGCTGGTCTTGGTTTATGGTTAATGAAGACCAACTAACACATTTTTAAATACAACTCTTGTCCACAATAAAGCTGTGTTTAAATTCATATTAGGAAATATTTTAGCTGATAAATGTTAAAATGATGGTTTGCTTGGGCTGACAAAGCAGCAGGGGACATGTAAGTTATATCAATTTAAACATTCTTTAGCCAAAGCAGTGGTTATTTAAACGTACGCTGTCTGGTCAAGGAAATCCCACCCAGGGGTTTAAGCAACCAGGTAACATGAGGTAAAAATACAATCTGGTCCAGTGTGTATATTAAATGTAGTGGTATAGCTACAGACATACAAGAACTTGGCTTACACTTTTTGGGAAAGGAAGTCGTTCAGTCAGGGTGGAATCATGGGCAGCAGAAGGACTGTTAACTCTAATGGAAAAATATCATATTAAAAGAGATTTTGACACACCCATCATCAGCGTCTCAGATTTTTTTTTTCATTCATTTATTTATTTCCCCCAGCATCTCTGCTCAGTAAATTTCATTTACTACCTCTCTCATTTTCACATCTCCCTAATGATATCTGCCTTCTATTGATAATTAATCCAGATAATGACATTCCTGGATATGATGCCACATCTCTGGACACTGAAGTGTGTCCAACATGCCATTAAAATCCCATTAAAGCTTTATTTACCAGTCCCAAATTAAAAATAAACAGTGATGGTACATATGAGAGAAGAATGATTGCACTGACCTTGGAATGCACCTTCCAAAATTCACAGCAGAAAGCACTCTGATATGAACAAACTGAGGATGGTACTTTATTTATTTGTTGTCTAGGGAAAAATATGAGTTCTTCTTAGCTACAGTGTTCTGACGCTGCAATTTCTTATCTACTACTAGAGAAAAATAGACAGCAATCTCACAACAGCATACACAGCACAGGGAATGGATTTCTAGTTGGCAAAGCACTTTGGCACTTACCCTTCCATTGGTACTTTTCACAAGCGTAGGGGGTTAGCCCCTGCAACCTAGCTAGATTCCAAAATTCATAACTGCAGTTTTTCTAATTAAATTCTTCTTTTAGTTTCAAGCTCCTTTCCTCTTTATTTCCTGTTTCATCATCTTATCTCATGAACTCTACCTTGTTCTATCTTTCCACCATTGTATTTCTAGTTCTCCTCCCTTAGAAATTTTCATCTCATCTCTGTCCTCCTTCTACCCCGACCTAGCTGCTGGCAACATCTGGCCCTGCACATGCATTTGTAACCTTCGGATGGGCTAAATTCATTTAGTTGCCCTTCTCCAGTGCCCCACAGAAATCAATCCCAACCCCTATGGGGAAAGCAGCTGGAGACCCAGGATCCAGTCTGTACAGGACTCACGGCGAAGCTTGCTCAGAGCTACACTCACACATTAAAATACTACAAAAAACAAACATAACAATGAACTTTATTAACTACTAACTAAATGAACCTTATCCTAAGAAAACAAACTACAATTAACCAAGAACAATCCCTTGCATGAAAGATACCCAAGAGTCCCAAAGTCTGTGTGGAGTTCACCCAACTCTCAGCTACAGTCTCTGTTCCAGCGTGGAAGCTTGAGTGGCAAGAAATCGCTGTCCTCTTCTTTCTTTGCTGGGATCCTCTGTAGCATTACATGCAGGCTTTCTCTTCTCCTCTGCAACCAGCCCTCAGTCCCATATGCATGTCTGCAAGGTCTGGTGCAAATGACTCCTTTACATGGAGAAAACATCTTGTTCACTCCTGGCTCAGCTCCTCTCCAGAACACTGAGCACATGGTCTCCCCTCAAGGCAGCTCCTGCCTGCTCTCTGCTCAGGCTGCTGCTCTCCAGTCATCTGACTGATCACATCACACCAGCAGGGTACACTGTGGAGCATGCTCAAATTGCTACCACTTCCTGCTACTGGAAGTTTCCAGTTGTGGGTCACTAATCTGCCCAACAACAGTAACCCACCCTCAGCAGGTCTCTCAGAGATAGCCTTTTCAGGCATATGGGTTACACATTCACACGTTCTTGTCCTCTCATTAGCATCCTTATTCCCCTTCCAGCTCTTTACCCTTCATTCCCTCTGATCATGTTCCTCTCTTGTGCCTTCCCATTGCCCCCTTTCCTGTATCCTACTCATTTTGGAATGTGCATTCCATCTCTAAAAAGCCCATTTCCATCCATCATCTTTTTATTGCTTATAAGATGTACAGTCTATGGGAGTAATGACTTCATAGAATAGACAGCCAGATTTTTCTCAGGTGGATGGCTGCATTATGCCTACAATGGTTTTGCACACGTACAACGAACAAATACACCAACTGACATCCAAGGGCTGCCTGTGTGCTTTCCTCTTTGCATGCACAAGTGCTCAGGTGCAGCAAGTGTAGCTCAAAGATCTGCGGGCAGTGTAGATGAACAGTCCTGAAAATTTGCCCCATAACTTCTATGTTTTTACAAGTACAGTAGAATACTATCATAGTTTATAAAGATTTCTGGCACTCTCCCTTACTTGTTCAATGCTCTAAGTATACAGTGTGGTGTGTTGATGGTTCTTTAAATGGAACATTAGGAATGTGGCAGAGGATGCAGTCTTACTGGTTGTATAAATACACTGACAAACAGAAAATGTAAATTACAATTTTCACATAATAATAATAATAATAATTAATAATATAATAAATACATGTGCACTTAGAGCACTGGATAAGAGCAAATTTTTATGATTATTCCTTAGACCATTCCTTTCCAAGATCACAAAGCAATTTACAAACATTAATGTATTATCCTTAATGGAGTAGAAATAGGTAAATCTTATTAGCTCCATTTTACATGGAGGGAAACTGAAGCAAAGAAAAGGTAAGTGACTTGCACAGGGTTATACAAAAGGCAGACCCAGGAATAGAACCTTAATCACCACAGTGTTAGCCTAAGGCATTACCCACAAACCCATTACTCTTCACTACTGTAAGTATTATAAGAAGAAAGTGTTAAAATGAAATGAATAAAAATCTGAGCATGTATTTTAAGATCAATTTTAATCAGTAATTCTTTGCATCATCATTTTTTTTTTTTAATTCTCCAAAGGGAAAGACAGCAGACAAGCGTAAATGTCTCAATAAATTCTTCTAAAATACTCTCTGCATAATTCATGCTTATTCTCAGAATCTCTTAGGCCAATTTAAAATGCCAGGAGATATTTTTAAATGCTTCAGTGATCTCCAGTAGTGCAATTGAATTACATCAAAATAAGGAAATCCAAGTGAAACCCCTTTGGTAGATAATTAAGAACACTGAATTTCAAAATGTCCAAAATATTGGTCTTATCAAGATTCCTGAATTCTCTGAGAAGGGCTGTGTTTGACATTTAGAGTACAACACACATTGAAATGATTTTTATAAGTCTTAAGTATCCTTCAATAATGCAAAGATCTAAGCTATTAAAAGATCATATGAGATAAAAGTCATGTCAAAACGAAACACAGCTATTAGCATTTTGATTTTTAATTTTAATTTACCTGTTTATATTTCATCTCTGTTTGGATGAGATTACATGAGACCAGATTCAGAAGTTAAATCTAAATTGAAGGGGAATGAATTTTAAAACAGGGTACCTTTATTTTAAAACAGGGTGTTAGGGTATACCTAAAATAAGAAGATACAGCTTTGTGACAAAGGCTAACACAAAGGAATGCTTTGTCTTCTTCTATTGGTTAGAGAAGGGAAGAACTTCAGAATGGGCTTTGTGCTATGAATAATGTCAGTGAGAAAAATGGAATATTAAAAAGACAATAATCATGATGATACTTCATTTAATTATATGAGCAATCCCACTGATGCTCATGAGACTACTTACTCATCTTATAGTTACACATATGTTCCAGCTCTTTCCTGGATTGGACCTAAGGCCTGAAGCCACAGAGGTGTTGTAACGTTTTAGCAGAATATGATCTTTGTTATGAACCTTGCTAGAGCATATCTCTTGAGTTGCTAGGACACACTGAGAGTCAGAGGGACCCATGTTTAATTCCCCCCCCTGTGACTAATGAGAAAAAGACAAAACAGGGATTCTGACTTGTCAGGTGGGTGCCTCAGCTACTGAATGATAGACTAATTCTTGCTCTGGGCCAGGCCCAATTAATATTTAATTAGAGTGGAATGTCTCCAGCAAGAGAGATTGAGAGCTCTGCATCAGAATGTTTCCAGGCCAGGGGTTAAGGAATGTACCTGAGTAGTAGAGAATTACTGTTGAAATCCCATCCTTTCCTCACATAGTGAGGGAATTTACCGGGCTCTTCCACATCCTTGGTGAGTATTCTAACTGCAGGGCTAAAAGTTATAAGGACAATGACTGCTGTCTCTTTCTGTTGCTCTTCAGTTTTATATGGAATTAGACATGCTGTGAGTATTCCTTTGGTTTCAGCTCTTTCTGAAGATCGTGATGGGGTTTAGGTATAAAATAAGTGCCCTGGGGAAGCAGTGAGCATCCCTGGAGAGTAAAACTTAGGCAAAGTGGGAATTTTTAGACAAAAAATTGGATGCCAAGTGAGTTCAGAGTAAGGCAGTAGCCAAGAGGGGTTTTTGCAGATCACAGACAGCCAAAAAATGGGATTTAAGAACATACGAATGGCCATACTGGATCAGACCAGTGGTCCATCTCTCCCCAATGTCTTTTCTCCTGGCAGTGGCCAATGCCAAGTGCGTCAGGGGGAATGAAAATAACAGGTAATCATCAAGTGATCCATCCTGTAGTCACCAAAATCCCTTTGTAGATCTATCTGGCTCTAAATGCTTGGCGTGCGAGGGGGCGGGGATTACTTTTCTCTGTCAGCAGAAGCGCTAGGCTCTGGCAGATCAGTGGTATGCATAAATTTTAAAGTCAAAGGATTGGTGACTATAATTCTTTTTATGATAGACATCCTCATAGTGAAGGTGAACAATTCGAAGGTGAACAGTGCTAAAAGTCAGAAAGCCAGGAGAGGTATATTTTAAAATAATTTTATAGTTCCAGATATTTATGTGAGGTGGTAAATAAGTCCTATACAAGGCTTGATAGCTAAGAAGTTAAATCGCTGCTTGTGGCAACCAGATGTGCCTGCAGCCCCTGTGACTGCATAAAGAAAGGGACACCTGAGGATCTGGCTGCCTGCATGGGAACCTAATTGAGTAACAAGAGTCCTTGGGCAAGGTGAGCAGGGAAATGTTAATGAGTCTAATTGAGAGTTTAAAGCTGTTTCCCCAGGTGAAGTAGGGTCTATAGGCTGGCACCAGGGAAAGAACAGAAAATAGGTGGAGGAATACTAGTTCTTTGATATGCGAATTAGAATTATAAGAAAGGCTAATGTTTGTTTTTAATGGTGAGCAAGCTTTATATTTCTGTTTGGGAGATTTTCCTTTTCCTCACATGAGTTGCTTTCACATGAACTGATGTATAGAGTAGCATCCAAATTGCACAAAGAACAAAAACAATAGATATAGATCTGAGCTGCAAAGTTTGGATCCTCCTCTGAAACTCATCATTGTTTGGGAGATCTGGGCTTTGGGGGTGAACTGTTAGAGACAGGTAGCCCAGGAGATCTGAATTTTAATCCAGAGCTAGAGGGGAGCAGAGTCTTAGTCAGCTATCAAATGAAGGTTCTGGTTGGGAAGCAATGCTAGAAAACAGACAACTCTTCTGAGGGAGTTTCCTATAGGCTCATTTGGCTGGTACTTCATTCATTGCCACCACTCTGAGTTGCATTCACAGACCCCTTCACTTAAGAAGAAGGGTTTCATGAGCGATTGTCTACAGCTTTTGTGTAAGGAAGTGGGGAGCTTCCTTCCTCAACAAAACAAGAAAAATGCATGCTAAGGTACTTTCCTAAGCAATGGAAAGAGTAACTCGTCTTCCGTATCTCAGCTGCAAGTCTAAAGAGAGAGGAACTTGACCGTGTCTCTCTGCATTTCAAACCAAGGAAGGACACTAGCTGCAAACAGAATGTTTGGGCTGAAAAACAGAGAGAGGCCAAAGGAGTCTAAAGTTTCTCTAAAGAACATCAGAGAAGGAGAGGTCCATGGAGGTGTACTGAGGCAGTGGGATTTTTCTTGCCAAATAGCAGTGTGAAGGGAAATGAAAGGAAAAGCATCTGTGTTCCCTTCGGGAATGCTTATGGGGTGGGGAAGCATGGCCTTGAAATAAAGCTGGTGAGGTTTCTTCTCAGAATTCTGTACTTCCAAATCTCAGTTTTCCAATAAAATAAATTAGCCTGAATATAAAAATTACCACAGCAACAAGTCAATTTCAAACCCACTCGGCAAGTCAAAGCAGTAGAGAACAACGAGCATGGTAATAAATTGTTCATACACAACTGCCCTGTACAGCAATGATTCCCAACCTGTGGTTCATGAGGATATTGCATGTGGTCTCTGGGGGGAAAAATAAATTATTGTACGTAAATGTACTGTGAGGAGTGCAATATGTTTGTGAGTGAGCATAATAAATTATTAGAAATAGCTGCATTTTTAATACCACTTGATATACAAGTTTGACTCCCTTCAGCCATAGGCTATGTTAAAATGTTTAAAACGGTTTGCTTATGTCGTGGTCCACAAAAGCTTTTGATGACAATGTAGTGGTCTGCATAAAGGAAAAGGTTGGGAACTGCTGCTCTACAGTATATTCAGAAGTGATATGTATGTCATCGCCATGTACAGCAAACAGCCAAGGGATCATTTGATTTTGCTCAGATGATAGGGCCTATTGCTGTCAGGGGCAGGAGCTGAGTTCTATGATTGTTGTCACTATGAAGTTCAAGTGGTCTGTTCAAGAGGGGAAATTAGATTACTACCAAACTGTTTCCCCTTATTTTCTCAATGTGAAATGGTGATTAGAGATGGGGTTGTCACCAAATGCTAAGTATTGCAATGTGGGTGCCTATGTCAGTCCCACGGATTCTGTATATAATTCAGAAACTGACTGCAAATACAGGGCTAAAATTAAAGGCACTAACTCATAGGTCTGTTCTGCAAAGCAAAGTTCAACAGCTAGTCCATGCCATAGCTGCCTGGGAAGTGAATGATGGAAGAATGAGCAGATAATTCAATGTTAGATTGAATTTAGAGGCAAGAAAACTGAATTGCAGTTTTACTTGGGCAGTTCTCTATTTTGCTGTGTGTTCGGAGACATTAAAACAGCAAACATCCCCCTAACTTAAAAAAAAAAAAAAGCTGATCCTTCCACAAACACAAATCAGAGTGAAAAAGAGACTGCCAGCCAGCATTGCTGTAGAAGGCAGGAACAGATCAGATAAGATCAGCAGAAATGCCTCATAAAGGGAGATGATAGGAATTAAATTAGCTGAACTTATATTTTTATAAAATATTTCTTGTACATTGCAAGTGTAATAAAGAATGCAACCGAACACTGCCCGTAAGAATGTTGGGTATATAATTGGAAAAGGGCAGGGGGAGGGGGGGATCTGATAACCTATTGTAAATGAGCCTATACAAATGAAAAATAATCTATAATAATTTGCTCTCAGTGATGTCTTCCTTTATTTGTATCCAAATGATACAAGCACAAAATGAAGCAACACGAAGCCTACAGCCAGTTCATTGTAACAGCCCACTCTAAATGTTAAAGAGATACTGACAACTTAAAATTATGTTTAATAATCACATCGTCCCTGTGTTCAGGCACCTGCACCTAGAAGGTCCAACAAGGGCACACACTTTAGTGTTCTGGCTCTTGAGTCACCATCTCACTTGAGAGAAGACCCACATTTGTCTCTCCTCACTGGGGTATTTCTGGATCACTCAGCTCCCTGACTGTACAGTGACCTCCCCAGTAAAGTGAGGCTCCTTAAGCTGGTGTGCTTTATTTTTCTCGTCAGAGACAGTAAAACAGTGTATTACATATTAAGCCATCACACTGTTCTTTCCACATAGCAAGCACATTTATTCTTAAATTAAAAGCAACATATACAAAAAAGAGTAAAAACAATAAGAGAACCTACATGAATGCAAATACGTTTACCAGCAATCACACCCTCATTTCAACAAAGACTGTGGTTGGTGATTAGTCCTTCAAAGCCCATAAAGGGTTTTTCCCGTCGTCACAAATTTATCTCAGCTTCAGGTCAGAACAAACACATGCATGATAAGTCAGTTTCTCAACTGTATAATGTGCTGATGTAACAGGAGAACCTCAGATAATAGGTCCCTTCTTCTGGGCAAAGCATCACAAGCTGAGTCCACTGATGGGAGTTTGCCAACCCCACTTCTCAAGTATTTCCTAGGAATTCCACCTCACAAGTATTTTCCCAAAAGATCATTCATGTCTGCTACATTCTTCAGCATAGTTTTCTGAAGATCACAATATTTCCTAGAGTAGTCAAGCTCCAAAGGGGTAGCCATGTTAGTTTATTGCAGAAAAATGATCTGTTAGTCTTTAAAAGTGCCACAGGACTCTAATATTTCCTAGAGATTGCAAGAATCCTGTTGTCCTGTAGAAGCTGTCCCATCCAATCCTTCCATAGTATATATACATTTGAATTTTTATACAATGAACTTCTAAAACACTTAATTCAATAATGTTTGTTCAGGATATTGGAGGAAAATACCATAAGTGTCAGTTAGGGCACTAAAATACCTTAGAATTCTCAACATACTTTTGATTTTTCCATTAACCATTGAACATGTACACCATGCTATACAAGATGGTATAAGTAGTGGTTCCCAACCTATGGCCTATTGGATCTTACAAAGTGGCCAACTGCTCCCCTCCAACCAGTGCTGTCCCATGGCGGGAGCGGGGTCCAGGGCCAAGTGGCCAAAGCAGGGCCCCGTCTGCGGGGTGGGGGAGACGTTGGAGCCTGCTCTGGCCCCAGTCCCCTGCCTGTGCGGGGGCGGTGGAACTGGAGCCGGCTGCGGAGGAGGGAGCCAGCTGTGTGGGACAGGCCGGCCCAGAGGCCAGGCCCCACGTGCTCTGCCCTTGGGCCTGCCTGCTCTGCCCTGGGGGCGGGGAGGTCCATCCCAGGGGCTGGGCATAGCCCACCCTCCCGCCCCGCCCCACCGCCTTCGGCTGGGTGCCAAAGGCAGCGGGGTGACCATGGGAGGAGGGGCTGTGGCGCGGTCCTGGGCCCCGCACTCCCCCGCTAGGAGCGGGACAGCACAGGGCCCGCGTAAGCGCGGGGCCCAGGGCGATCGCCCCTTTCGCCCCTGCCAGGGATGGCCCTGCCTCAAACTGGCTGCAAAAGAGAGCTGCTGCCTAGAGATCTAGGCAGAGCACGGGACTGCAGGGCTATAAGATTGGTGCAAGCACCTTACTACAGACAAGAAGATGGGAGATCAGCACTCCCCTCCCCTTGGCTGTAGCGGGGTATATGGCAAAGTGCTTTGCTTGGGTCTATAGGCACTGGGGTCCTTGCTGAAGCCAGAGGAAGGGGAGCACTGATCTCCCATCCCCCTGGTAACAGAAGGGAGAATAATTTGTAGGCATACAATAGTGAATGTAAAAATGATCATCATAGAATCAAAATGCTTACTTTAAATATGAAGTGATTGGTAGTCCTTAACAGTGTATACACTAGTACATTTTTATGAGATAATGGAGCATGGCCCTTCAGGGTTGTAAAAATGATATTTGTGGCCCTTGAGCCAAAAAGATTGGAAACCACTGGTATAGTTTGACTGATTTTGTTTCCTAGTATTTTTTAAATTTAATGAAGATTAGGAATTAAGATTTAGACATGACAATCGATCATATTTTGTCAATTTTTTTTAACTTGCTTGCTCACAGTGCAGAATGGACACTGCAAAACATTCTGTAAATAGACAATGTTTCAATGATATCATGTCCTATTTTGTAATTTGTTCGCTGCAAGCATTCTAGCAAAAGGGTTAACTGGCAGGGGATGCTCATGAGAACAGCCAGTCTGGAAGTAAATATTGAGAAAAGTGAATGTCAAAATTGTAACAAGTCACAGTGAAGCTTGATTCTTGTCAAAACTCACCAGTGATGCTCG
The DNA here is from genome assembly GCA_007922175.1 of Pelusios castaneus. Lineage (NCBI taxonomy): Eukaryota > Metazoa > Chordata > Testudines > Pelomedusidae > Pelusios > Pelusios castaneus. Next base: position 47,099,407 of record ML685764.1, read on the forward strand.
AATGGTGAATGATTGTCACAAACAGCTGACAAACAATCAACAGGCAAGAATTTGATAAATAATTTCTATTAAATATGTTTGAGGAATCTGAAGTTATTTGCAGGCATTTTGCATACAAAATAAGGCATAATTCACTGAATATATGAATATATCTGAGAAATACATAGCCTGATAGATTTTCTGTGTGGGAAGTGATGGGGTTCTCTAGAGTGGTTTTCTGTCTGCATGTGAGTTTTTGCAGCTATTCACTGGAGATTCTAAGGATGCAAGAAAGTCAAATGTAGAAATAAAAAGGCAACACAAAGCTTGTGTGACTTGAAGCCCAACGGGGTATTTACTATTGCCCTTCGCTATTGCCTCCAATACAGAGAACTGCAGCAGCTAATATTTCTGCTCAGCACTTGTGCTGTATTCAGTGTTATTCACCGCCCCAGTCAAATAATTTATTCAGCTGCCTATTTTTTTAGTTGTAGCTTTCAGTAAACATCTACCTCAGGCAACCAGATTTAAACGCAGAAATGAAATGATCCTCTCCTGAACGCTGAAAGAGAAACCTACTATGTAAGACAGTCATAGAATTTAAGGCCAGGAGGGGCCCTAGATCATCCAGTCTGACCACCTATATATCACTGATTACCACCAACAACAGCCAGCTTCCCTCCTTCCCCTTCTAAACCCAACAACCAAAATTAGACCAAAGTAAATGAGACCCACAGGAGTTTAGATCATGTGGCACAGGCAGAGACCAGGAGGAACCAAAGTGAACAAATGGTTGAGGTCCATGCAATGGGAAGGAAGTGATTAAATGAGATTTACCTAGATAATCATGACATACAACCCAGCACATACTGCACCGTTTGGTTTCGTTTGGGTTTTGGCGGCTTCCTAAGCTCACTGCCAAACTGACCTAGGGGAAAATTCCTTCCTGACTCCACCTGTGGTGATGTGAACAAGAGTCTACCAGCCAAGCACCTGATGGAGAGAAGGGCTTGTGCAAAAGTCAGAGAACATATAAACAGGAAGCTGACTTTGCCTGAGAGAACAAATCCTAGGGCAACTAGGCTTGTTTTAGTTACATCTACGTACTAATGAAGATGTCGGGCTGAATTCTGAAAAAGAAAAAAGTGCTCCTGAGAGAGATGGTGGGTTTCTGATTTCAAAGAGTGCGATCGCCTGTGAAAGGGGCATTCACCTCTTGACTGCTTCCTGCTGCTGCATGTGGTATTGCAGGTCTCTTCCTGTTCCTGGTGTCCTGTAGGTTGTTGACCTTGCTTGGCAAGTTTTCAGTTGCTCGGCCTTCTGGCTGGGTTACATAGTCAAAGTGAATCCTTTCCAGGATAACAGATGTCCAACAAAATTATTTATCTGCCCTTGGACTCCTTTGGTCAGAGAGAAGTGCTGTGCTGTGCCATGCCCCACCCGAAACTGACCTTTTAAGGCCCCTGCAGCTCCTTTTACCTGAGTCTACTAACTCTGGCTGCTTCTGCAGGGCCTCTCTAGGCAGGCCTGGAGTACCCACATTTGATGCTCCTTTCCTAGGGTGGGGTATGCTAAGACTGCAGAATCTTGTGTAGAGAACTAGTATGCTTTGGTGCAGAGGAGGGACGGAAGCAGTGGAAGAGTAGTGCATATAGGAACATACAGGGTTCTGTCAAGTAAATATTTGGAAACTGGTGAGAGAGACAAAAATGAGGCTGATAAGGTCTGAATGTGATCTCCTGTAACAGTGTGTGGACAGTGGTATAACAGAGAGAGTAAAGATCAGCAGTGCAGAAGTAAGGAGTTTAATTCACACATCAGAAAGTTATCGCTAAGTAATAGCAGGAAGCAGCATCGATGAGATTTAAAAACAGAACAAAACAAAAACCACAGTAGCTTATTTTCAGATATTAGAAGTCGTGTGTATTGGTTCTGAAGAAGGCAGAGTAGTCATGGCTGTCCACCATAGCAGCAAGAAAACCTGTGCTGGTGAGGGAAAGCAGAGAACGTTTGTGGCCCTCACTATCAAAGAGCATCAGTCCCACCTTTGAAGAGGGGAATCCTTCAAACAGGTTGGAACATGCAATAGTCTGAACACAGCTGAAGAGATCAACCCTTGACCTTACAAACTACAGGCCAGTGTTAAACATCCATTTAATGATAATGAGGATTTCCAGCTTAGGGGTGATTTTAGATTTCCCACTGCTGTTTGCCAATCATATTCCAGTGGTAACTCAGTCAACTTTTAACCAACTGTGCTTGGCAAAGAGGGTCTCACCTCTTCTTTCAGCTATCGACCTTATTCCACTGTTAACCATGCTTTTGCTCCCTCAAGTTTAGACTGCTGTAATGCATTTCACATGGGACTATACTTTGTAAACAGAGAATGAAGCAGGTGCAGAATGCAGCACCTGTTTTACTGAGCAGAGCATGCTTCAGGATCTGTACTGGCTGCCCATTGGTCTCTAGGAGGTGGTGGAGTTTAAGATCTTGGTTATCTCCCTGAGGGGATGACCTTTCTCCCCATGCAGCCCACCACAGTTGTGGGATGCAGAGCTCTTCAGCTGCATTCCCTTTGCTAGAAAAGAGACTAATGACTGGCAAGGCATTCTGTGCAAGGGGCTTCAGGACTTCCCCTTCAGTGTGAAATTGCCTCAATGTGCTGACTTTCCAGGAATTCTGCAAAATGCATCTGTTTGATATGATTAAATATCAAGGGATGAGGATGTGTTTCCTGGAAGAAGGGATGGAAACGAGTTTTTTGTTATGACTGGCTAGTTGAATTCTAGTTTTAAATGCTTATATCAATTGTGCTGGGTACACAAACCCTAGAGCAGCTCTAACTAGTATCAGAGATAATAGATCGCCTGCAGAGCATCACAGGTAACTTTGAACATACCATATAGTGTACACTGGATCCTTACTGAATGCAAAGTGAACTTCCAGGTATCTGTGCTAATATGGGCATTAGCCACCAGAGAGATAACGTCCCTATTTGACACCCAGAACTTCCATGACAGCTCCATGCCATCGGTACAATGCAATTGTCAGCCATTTGGAGGAGATACTTTCTGGGGAGCTGGGCCAAGACTCTAGCACTCACTCCCTGAAAAAATATGACCACAGACTTCAGCACTTCCTCAACTAAATGCAAAAGCCTATTTTCTCCCTAGCAAATTATTTTCTCCACAAGATCTTCACAATTAAAATACAAGCTTTTCTTCAATGCCATCTTCTGGAATCTCTCTCAAATAAAAGAAGAGAAACTTGTAAAGCATAACCATTGCCAGGGTCACAAAAGAGTCAATATCATCTTGTACCAACAATACTTATGGCTTCTGACAAAACTGAGAGAATCAGCATGTTCATTTGGACCTCTAATTTATTGCCAGAAGATCATTGAAACTGGTGCAGTCTCTCTGCCTTGACACCTAAATTGACAGGTACCAGAGAAACACTAAAGTTTGCTTACAACAGAGTTCTTAACCTTACATGGTCCATTATGTTTTTTCTTTCTTTAAAGCCAAAGCATGAAAACAAATATGTAATTTCTCAGAACAAAAATGCATGAGTTCCTTTGAAATAAAGACATATGCTGACCCTTAAGCCATAAACCCAGCGGCAGAAACACAATGTACTACGTATGTTACAAAAAAACTAGTCTGACACAAACACCTAAATCCCACTTATCCTCCATGCTGTGCAATTTCACTGCTTCTGTGAAGGGAGTGTAAATAAACCTTAAGGAAACCTTCATTATTTTATGCACATTAAGAGCTAAAGAATATTTCTGGAATAGAATGTGACTGATTAAAGATCAAGCTGAATATATACCACAAAACTCAAAAACGAGATTCCAGGATGTTATTCAGTGTTGAGTGTGTTTTACATATGCAAATACAAACAAAAGATTTTCAGATATGTTTTTCTGCTTTGTAACATATGTTTATTGTGGCAGCACCTAGATATCCTGAAGAAGAATCAGGATCTGATTGCAGGTTCGAAGGTGCCATCCAAGACTAGAAAGATATAATGCTATTTTTTTTTCATCTTTGACAGAAGTGCTAATTCAGCCCAACATACGAAGTTTGTATCACAATCCATATTTCTTCAACGTTCTGGGTGTGTCCTGACCCAGATGTTTTGGTTCAACTCAAACTGGAGTACGTGCCAGCCCCTGATGATTGGGTGTGGATTGGAACTTCACCAAAATTTAGGATTGTTTGACTGTACACTTTTATCTTTTAAGTCCATCTGTACTCAGCTGCAAGCACTCACTCTGTACATCTGAGAGGAAATAGGAGGTTGTCAGACCCTCATTAATGAGTTAATATTAGAGTTGGGTGAATATGCAGAAAAAGTCTGGTAAATACTTTCTCTATTTTTAAACAAATGCATGCTTCTCTTTGTTTTCTGAAGATATTCCTGTAAAGGACAAATTTGGAAGCAAATATATGGAAATATAAGATAAGAATTTTCATTAAATACCTAATTCTGAGGCTAAATCTACATTTGGAGCTAGGGGTACCTCCTAGCTTGAGTAGACATACTTTCACTGGGTCTCATTGAGCTAGCATGCTAAAAATAAGATATCTGTGGTACTGTGGGCAGCATAAAGTGACAACATGGGCTATCCACCCCAAGTATAAATGCATTGGATTCTGAGTACACATTTGGGGTAGCTAGTCTATGCTGCTACTTGCCATTACCCATGATACCACAGGTACACTATTTTTAGCATGCTTGCTCAAAGAAAGATAGTGCAAGTATGTCCATGCAAGATGGGAAACACCCTCCTAACTCCAAGTGTAAACCTAGGGTAAGAGTTCTTATCTTGTAATGTAGAAAGAGAAATATACCATGTCACCTATGTGTCCAGTCAAAATAATCCAGTACCATTTACAGTTTGAATATCCAATGCAACACACAATTCCCAAAAAGAAAATAGAAAAAATATTCTGTGAATATATTCCAGTTTTTAACATAACCAAGACATTTCTCAGCTGTTCTAGAAGAAAAAAAGTGAAATTATTCTAATGAATTATGCACTGTGAATCATCTGGCCAACTCTTTTAATTCTAAAATAACAAATTTTGGAGATTTAAGAACTGTAAGGTCTGATTTTCAGGGCTTGGCTTTCCATTCAAGACACAAAATTACATACGCACTCATGCTCAAGCACAAAAATTTTAAGCTCAATATCTTTCTTTTCAGGATAGAAATAAAACTTTCTCAGTGCAGGTGTCTGTAACTAATATGTGAACTAAACAGTTAAGGTCACTGTGGTCTGAGTTTAAGTTATATGCCTTTGTGTGATGTTGAAGAATTTGATGTGTGCATTGTGACTGGTTTTATGCTGGAAGCATGAGGGAATTTGTTCTAGCACTGAGAAATCTTGGGAGTGTGTGTGTTGAAGATGTGAATGAAGTTTCCTCTGGTTGATGATTTCTGTTATATTCGATGACTGTATTAGTGAGCTCTACACTTGAACTGATAAGCAAACAATTTTTTTTGTGTGTAACAAATCATTTAAGACTTGCAGAAGGCAATCAAAAGCAGAATTAATTAATACGTAAGTGGAATAAGGAAGGCTTTAAAATATTAGTGAGGAAGGATACCAGAAAACAAGTAGTTCCAGTAATAAATAAGTACTGAATTGAAAATGAAGACAACTCTAAAGTGCTGAGATGTTGAACTCCTTTTAAAAATAAGTCTTTAAGGAAAACAGTTTGAACAATTGGGAAATAAAGGAAGATCTTTTGAAATAGCTATTGATAAAAAGATGGTAAGGGAATTTTTTAAAAAAAATATTTTAACATCTCTAAATTCTCAGGTCAAATTACACATGTTAATGGAACTAATTGACCAATTTAGCAGTTGGGTATCAAAGACTTGAGGATGGATGGAGAAATCAAATATGTTGCTGATCTTTTAAAGAAAACCACAAGAAAATAACTAACTTCTTTTTCATTGGACTGCTTAGCCAAACAGAAAATTTCTTTTACAATTTGAATTCTTAGCATTATCCATTCCAGAATTTGTTTCTATTCCACTCTAAATTGAGATCCCATACTGCCTATTATATATGCCACTGTAAATCCAAAATAAATACTGGAATTAAGTGAGATCAGCATCTGGCCTCATCATATGAAAAACTCACACCTGGTTTCTTTTTACTTCTAAAAGACAGCACACAGAATAATACACACTACCTTCAGAGTCGATGCTACCAATGTCATATAATATGAACAAAATTCTAGATAAATCAGTCATAAACTGAATAGCAGCTAATGACTGTTGTATTAATTAACAGAGTAAAGGAAATCCATTAACATTCTGACTGCCAGTGGTTAACCCATTGTCATATCTAATTCCCAGGGTATTAAAAGCTATTATAAACCATATTCAGAAGAGTCCAGTGGTTACTATAGTGGCAAATAATGTTAATAGCTTTGTCAATTAGGTGAACTCTTCAATGATTTATTAAAACCAGACATTAAGTGATGATTGCCCAGCAATTAGGAAAAAAAAAAAAAAAAGAAAAAGGAAAAAGAAAAGAAATCCCCTAGTTTATAGCAGCAGAAGTAGTGAAGGAATCCTATCTATCAGTTTGGTTTTTATATGGAGCCCATCACAATGACGCCTAAGTACTGATGAGTGATGGACAACCTGGCTGTGGGTGCATGAGAAGAAAACAGAAATTGGATTTATTTAGTAGTGCTTTTCATACTTAGAGGTACTCCAAGACACTTCGGAGAGCAATCTTAAACACACAAACACATACACACACTAGCTGTGAAGTGACTGCTAACCAAAATGAATAGTCAAATTCCAAAGGGATAGCTGTGTTAGTCTATTGTAGAAAGACAACAGAGTCCTGTGGCACTTTTAAAGACCAACAGATTTATTTATCGCATGAGCTTTCCTGGGAGGATTTTCTCCCACGAAAGCTCATGCGATAAATAAATCTGTTAGCTATTCATTTTGTGGCACTTTTAAAGACTAAGTGGTAGCACATGTTAAGCTGTGACACTAGAACTTGTTTTTTCGAAGGAAGGAATATTGGCCAATGTTAGCATCCATTTACATAATGAGAGATGTATGGAAGGAAACTTGGTTTAATGTCCAGTCAAAAAGCAAACAAAACAGAAGAGTGATAGTTACCAGCTTGTCTCTAATATCTTTGGACCAACATGGCTAAACCAACACTGATACAGTTATCATTTAAGTCGTACAGTCAAACAGAAGTTGCCTATAAAGCGAATATATATCCAGGGCCAAATCTTCACTATTACATATTATTAGGCAGGGAAAAGGAAGACTGCTCATAGTCAATTTTAGGTTGCATGAAGAACAGCACATTTTTCATACTGTAAAAAATGTTTCCTGATGCCTTCCTATGACTATGTCCTTTCAACTACATGGAACTGAGATCCAGAATCACCTGGGAAAGAGATGTCCACATCAAATGTGGGCTTGTAGGTGATTGCTTACACTTTTCCCCTCCTCTCCACTTCCTGATAGTTTTTCCTATATGTTTGTGGAAATAAAATAAAGTTTATCTACAAATTGTTATGTCTCAAGAAACAGTCACAAAACTTTTAAATTAACAGAGTGGAAACAACACATGAAAGGAACTCCCAACTCCAGTGAAATACCTTTCCTACCTGATCCAAAATCTCCTCTTCTTCCTTGCCATCTCATAAAATATCTAAAGAAATAGATGTTCCTTATTGTGTAGACAGAAGATTCATAGATACTGGCTCTTATGGAGAAACTGAATTTCTTCAAATGCGACAATTCTGGCTTTAGTCAGGTGGGGAAGGGGAACCTATATAAATTGAAATCAAAGACAGTTTTGTAATAGTCTCTGTTATAAATGAAATGAACCTGTTTCTTACCCTACTTACACCAGAGCCCATCAGAAGTAACTCAATTAAAATTGATGTAGCTATACTAGGTGTAATGTGACCATAAATGAGAGGAGAATCAGAGCTTAGGTAGGCATTCAGAGCCATACCCTCAGCTTGTGTAAATCTGCATCATTCCCCTGAAGCCAGTAAATTGTTATTTTCTAGCCCTCAGTGTGAAGGAACTTACAGAGAAAATAAGCAGTTCATAGAGATTTTCATTTTCCTTATTCCTTGAACATGCAATTTGCCACAACCCAGAAGACCGAGGGAGTGTATTTTGTTTGTACCATCTGTTTTTAAAAACCCATTTTTAATTCTATGATTTCCAGTATAGTAGACGTACAATTTCCAGCCTTTCCTACCTTTTCATTGTTTCTGTCAAGTATGATCTCATCAGGAACATACTTTGAAACAAGAGTTTCACGGAGCATTTCAAGAATCTTTGAAGCATTCCAAAACTGGTATTTATTCAACAGGATAAAAAGGAAATCCTTGCCTAAGGTCAATCCCTTACCAAGACCTTTTGATTTTGGTTAGCAAAGCTAGAATCAATCACTGCAGTAAAACCTTCAGTTTAGATTTCCTTTCCCTCTGCTGTTCCATTTACTACTGGATGGCTGAAAATTTACAGCAGGGTTGCACTTAGCAAAAGAAAGACACGAGAATGAGCCATGGGAAAAGTGTATCATTTTTTGTTCTGTTTTCTGCAGCTGCCCATGTTCTTTAATGCTCTAAACCTTCCTTTCTCTCTCTCTCACACACAATCCCTAAGGGATCCCACCTTCCAAATTGTTGATGAAAGGAGCATGTCAGGCCTCACTGAGAGTGAAATTCACCCCAGTGTGGAAGGTCAGTGAAATCCCTACTTGATATGGGAGTATCACATTGTGGCTACATGGGGAAGGACAGACTAGGAAAGATGATGCATGGGGGGAGGGGCTGCAAGCCCCCAGAGTGCTGCTCTGGAATTACATGGGTCAGACCAGAAGTCAGTAATAGGAATGGATTAGGGGGATAGGCTGTAGGCTTTTTTCCAGATTCAGGTTGTGTGGTGAGGCTGTGGCTGTTTTCCAGGCCATGTGGAGCAGTTGTCCTAGGTGGCCATGCTGTCTTCTCCTGCATTGAATGTTCAGGGAAAAGTTGGCCCCTTGAGCTCCTCAATATTTTGCCAGCATAAAGCCCAGTTATTCTGACTTGATGCCCATCTAGTGAATTCCACACTTAACATCCATTGCTTAACACATGAATGTTTGCATTTAATCGACAGGAGGCTGCTGGTAAAAGGCACGGCTGTTTTTGCTCCTTATCTTTATGAGGATTCTTCTTATTGGCCAGACACAGTAAGTTTTTGAACCAAACCCAATCAGATAAAACAAGAGACCCATCAAAAGCATTTTGAGATACTTTATGTCTGAGAAGGGAATTTGGAAAACACAGCTTAACTCTACAAACAGAATCCCTACAAAGAAAATGTTAAAAAAAATGGATATGTCATAAGAGGTTCTTGAATACATTTCTAAGTACAAGATGTCATGTGTGGAGGTGGGAGAAAATGCATTCAGGATGTTGAGTAGCCAAAACATATTGATTCAGTATTTTTAAGTATGAAATAATATATTTTAATTAGTTGTTTACCTAAAGCTTTTCTCATGTAGTTTTCTAACGGTATTAAGAGTGTTTATCCTTAGATAATGATAGGACATTAGCTCTCTGTTCTGATAGAATGTATTGTATCTAAAAGGGTGTAGGTGGAAAACAATTCTGAAGACTGAAATCCTCTCATTATCTGCTAAACAGATATAGGGTTGGATCCCCCTCAGTGCTGGTATGGAGTGCTGACATTTCAAGTGGAGAGTAAAAGGCGCTGAGCAGGATTAGGGGCACAGATAGCCTGACCTGGCATCTGGAGCCATGCTGGATTGCAAGTTACTCGTGCACAAAGGCAGAAGTTGAGTCACATAAGGGAATGTGGAGCTGAACAGCACTTTGATGAGGATTTGATGATGAGGATTGTCTCCTCGAACACAACCTATTCTCCAGCCACATCCTTCCTCTGTACTGTTGAGATGAAAGCTGCAGGCCCACTATGGTTTTAGATGTGTAACCATGGACGATAGAGGTTTACTTTAACGTACACATAGGCATAGTCTCTTCTTGCAGTAGAGTTGGATTTTTGATAACCTTGTGCCATACAAAGACTTGCAGAATCAAGGTTACAGTTAGAGAAACTATAATTTAAGGGTCAGTTGTAGGCATGAGGAGAGAAGACAGTCTCAAGGCCTGTTTCTTTGTTTGTTTGTTTTGCCTTTCTGTTGTGATTACCACTGAATTTTGACAGCGAGGAAAACACCTCTCCATAAGAACTGGAATGAGATTCAGCATGTTTTCCACAGACCACCAAACAGCTATAAAAAAAAGAAGCATGTTGCATCACCATGGCCTGGGATGGATTTGAATCAGTTTCTTAAAGGTGAACTATTATTATAATATTACTTGTGTTGTGGCAGTTTTTAGAGGTCATACTAGAGATCAGGGCCCCAAGATGTTAGGAACCGTATAAAAACAGAGTAAGAGATAGTTTGTGCTTCAGTAACGGCATAGACAAGGCAGACAAAGAGTAGGAAGTCAGAAGTATTATTATTTCCTGTTTCACAAATGGGGACCTGAGGCACACAGGAATTAAGGGATTTGCCCAGGATCACAGAGGAATTCAGTAGTAGAATTACAAAATGTGAAGAAATTTCTTCCTGAATCCTACCAGATAAAATACTGAGACATGAGGGTGGATAGAACCTGTGTCATTGTTATCATAGTTCATATAACTAGCAAAGGTAGAGATTAGATAGTTGCAGTTGTGCCTCACTAATGTATTCATGCAAATATAACAGTTGCATGTACAAACTTGAAGAGGTGCACAGGTACGTGGCTAAGTACTCATCTAACTAGCCATTTTGCATATGCAAATACATGATGTACAAGAGCGTGTATGGAAAAGGTATGTGAAAATATAATGAGCACAACTGCATACGCTAATGTTTGAAAATTATATGCTCAGATTTATGACTGGTAAGTGTGCAATTTCATATATTGTTTTCCAAGAAAAGCGGGATAGGAATTGCTGGAAATGCTGAACATTCTCTCTTTGGGACCATCTGAATACTTCTGGAAATGTCACTTATTTCATAGAGTGGTACCATATTGAAATATCTCAGCAAATACATCAAATGAAAAAAATATTGTCTTAAATTCAATATGAAAATAATTCAGAAAATATTGATAAGTAATATCCCTGTGAGTAAATACAATAACTCAGTATAAAGAGCATTATAATTACTAAGTCAATTTCCATCACTTCAACATCTAGCATCCATCTATTGGACATGTACTTTTAAAAATATTGTTAAACTCTAATCTTTATTTCTGGTGATTCTCTAGCTTGCTTGCAAATATTTTTTTTATGATAATTTGAAACTATACCAGAGAAAATAGGTAGTTTCTCTCAGTTCTACTAGATGTGGTACTCAAATACCATAGTATTGAGCATATCATAAAGGCCTACGTGGTTGGATGGAAAGTTAAGGACTCTCTTAACCTATCAGTTATTAAACAAATCTTGGTTTAAGAAATCACAGTAGATCAAAATCCTCACTAAATTTGCTATTTAAATATTTTGAAAAAACTTTTAGTTCAGAATATTTTATGGCCCCTTTCCCTCTGCTGTTCAGGTCTTTGCTGATCATTCTGTAGATTGCACAGGGAGATGATTTCTAAAATGAGTAATATGTTCCTATTCTGAAGACAAATGACTCTTCACTGAAGACTCTTCTTTTCTATCAGATAATAAGGAATGTGCATATTCATTCACTAATACACGATGTGCCTTACAATCCTTTTAAGGATTTTTCGCTTTATTATTATTATTATTATTATTTAATACAACATACTCTCCATTTATGTCAGAAACTCAAGGAAACCATGCCCCTCTTGATCAGCATACCAGAAGGAAATTAAAAAAAAATAAAAATCCAGGACTACCAACAATCTATGAAGTTTTGATCAAAACTTAAACTCAGTAAACCATCATATGGCAATGAGGATTTCCTTTTTGACATTTTACAGAGGTGAGTTGTTTCATCTCTGCTGTTATTTTGTAATATGTGCACTAGAGGGCAGTACAGTTATTACAATTTTCAATGGGAATATTCCAACCTCCCTCTCTCTTCTACCCTTTTTTGTGTTTTTTAAATCTTTTATAAAATATAGAAAACACATATTAATTTAAAATAAAGCTGTGTGGGATTGTTTTAAAAGCACTTGGAATGTATCTATTGGTTAATAGATATGAATTGCTTTGAGCTCTGATATTGCTGCACGGAGTGGTACATGTAATGAATTTTGCAGATAAAAAAAGAAAACGGACTAAACTCTTTCATTTGCTTCCATACCTTAGGGGAGAAAGCAGCAATAATTCAGAATCATTGTGAATAAGCTGGTAGGTACATTAGTTTACATTTAAATGAAAATACCTAGTGTGTGAGAATAAAGGCTCTTCCAAATTAGGGCAGACATCTAGCCAGAGATGTTAAGGAGCGGTTAGTATTTATGTTAATTAAGGTAAACAAGTTGCCTAACCAATTTGTTGATGTTGTTCACTTGGACAATACTCCCAGCGCTCAGGTGTGTTATGTGTGTTTTTCCCCTGAGTACACCACACAGTGACTAAATCCTAAGGTAACTGCTGTATAGTGGATGCAGGCATATGCATTCTGGGGGTTTATATGAATGAGGGCCAGTTAGGTCCTTACTGACCTTGGCCAACCTTCAAGGATGACAAGGAGAGAGAGTGGACCAGGAGAAGCTCTAGAACTTTATTTCTCCCACCCCAATTCTCTGGCAAACCTTAAAATAATAAATTTATGAACATAAAGCACCAGAAATAAAAACATCCTTTTGTTCTATTTCCTTCAGTGACAAGAGATATATATACTAGATTGTCGACACAGCTGCCAGGGAGATAAATCGTTTGATTTCAGCATCTCAGCAGTAGATAATAGATTCCCCTCAGAACCACATAATTAAAAAATGACATTTTGGCTACAATGTGCCAGCTGGACACTGCCATTGCCCAAGGGTTCTGGGGACACAGGAGCCCTGCAGGGCACAACAGAATACATTTTACATTATTCCAGGGGACAATATAAAATCATACTAACAAAGAGAAAGTTCCTTTGAGGGGAAAAAGGTCTTTTTTCTTTTCTTTCTTCCTTTCTTTCTCTGTGAACATGGTGGAGAGAAGGAGATAAGATGAGGAGATCTATTTATTAAAAATTAACAGGATGAGAGGAAGCATATGCAGAGTGGCAGAAGAAATTAAGATCCTAATATCCGAAGCATTTAGAGAGCAGGAGGCCAGCATCAGTCAGAAATCTAGCCAAGTGCAATAGGGATTCTTCCCTGCTTCAGGCAGCTCTTGACTATGTGGGCAGTTGACGCCTCCATCACTCCCATGACTGGCCACAAATCAGCAACTGCTTTATAACCAAATTCGGCCTCCCTTAAGCTTTAGTGGCTGGCCACTGAAGTTGAACATATACAGACTGAGACTAGAAATAAGGTACACATTTTTAGCAGTCAGCATAACTAACTGTTAAAACAACTTATCAACTTATGGTGGAGTCTCCATCAGCAAGGCCGGCCCAACCATACATGTGAACTAGGCATTCGCCTAGGGTGCCAGGCTTTGAGAGGAACCAAATTAGATGGAAGTGATTTTTTTTCTCTATTTAAAATATATATGTATGAATATGTTCATTCTAGACTTTCTCATCTTTTTCTATACTGAATGTGGGGGGTGTTCACCTAGCACCAAAACCACTTGGGCCAGCCTTGTCCAACAGTGGCAATTTTAAAATCAAGGCTGGATGTTTTCCTAATAGCTATGCTTTCATTCAAACGGGAATTAATACAGGGAAGTCCTGTGGTCTATGTTTTCTCTCAGTACCTTCTGACAGCTATTGAATACACCCAATGATTGTCACACCTATCTCTGGATAGCTACAGACCGTTCTAGAAGAGTCCCCCTTGCCTGGGTTATGGCAGATCTTCAGGAATGCAAAAACACTTGAAAACTAAACAAAGAAACAATGTAGCCCTCTCACACACTGTGTTTATTCTTCTAGTAGGATCACTATAGCCTGAAATGCAAGCTTGCTGATTACTTTAATCCAGGCTAAACTCATGCTGACATCATTTGGTGTTTTGCTGGGATAAAATCAGTGTCAAACACTTCAGAAGGACCACAAGGTTTGGCCCCTTATGACTACATATGTGAAGACACTAAACTTTCTTTCCTTCTGCCAGATGCATTTCTGCTTCTCTCTTGAAGGTATTTAAAACGAAAAGCGCCAGAAAACAAGAAACATCTCCTGTGATTTTTATTATTATTTCAAGTGCTGGTAATAATGATTGACATTTAGCACTGAGCACCATTAGCATATATCTAGAATTTCCGATCTAAAGATTCTCAAGTGCTTCACAAACTATGCAAGCTATGGGACTGACTTTGAAAGCACTTATATATATAAGTAACTTAACTCATGTGAGCAGACCCATTGTAGTCCCATTATTACTCAGCATAGAGTATGTAAATGGGTGGGACTCTTCTTATTAGTAAAATTATTACATGTGTAAATGCTTGTTGGATTGGGCCTAATTTACAAACAATGAACCATACACAAGGATCACCTAGTTCACCACTGAAATACAATATTCATCTGAGGTGGAAATGGATATCCCTTTTTCATCACACAGCAACTCAAAGATAGAATGATGAATCTTCAGCTAATGTAAATCAGCATTGCTCAGCTGAAATCAACAGGATTATGGTCACTTTATATCATGTGAAGATCTGGACCATAGTTTGGAGAAGGTCTGGAAAATACCATTAGATATTTGCCTGGCTAATTTTAAGTAAGCAGGATGTAATTACCTCAACTGGTAAATAATCCACATTACTATCATTAGGGTATCGGTGTATTGGCTGGGATGCTATGAATATGGAGCATGGAATCATCCTCCCGAAGATGAAGGGAGAAGAATAGAGTTTCTCTTAGGAAGGATCTTGAGACTATGGGGAGGATTACCAAATCATTAAACTAAGAAAGTTGTTCCCCTTCATCAAGAATCAGAATTAGGTGAGTATATCCCTCAAAATCAATTTCCTATAGGCATCAGTGAACCTCAGTCCTTCCAGGCTTCTAGGCATCAATGTTTCTTTAACTTGTCAGATCTGTAATTGCTCCTAAAGAGACATTTAAAGGTGCAAAGGAGAAAGAAAAATGGAATGTTGAAAATATTTTGTCTTGGTAGAAAAGAATAAGATAAATCAGTACAGAGAAAGGACAGAAAAGAGAAAATATTAATATTGAGAATGAGAAATGAGTGTATGCATAACGATTATAGAGGAGAACAAGAAAGTGGAAAAAATAAGAGGCATAGATGAGAATGAAACTTCAGATAGAGCTGAGGGATGGAAATGTTCCAGACTGAAGTTAAAAGACGGTAGTTTGAGTGAGCATAGAAAGCAAAGGTAGTGATTGAAAAGAATGATTATAGAAAAGGTGACTGTAAGTACAAGAAATCTATCAAATCCCTAAGGAGCAGGAGGTCAGTGAAGGAGGAGATAGCAGCAATGATTCTAAGAGATAGAAAGCTTCAGGTATTGACAGTAGAGCTTGGGTAGTCACTGAAGAAATTAAAATAAAACTTTTTCTTCTCTCTCACTCTCTCTGTGATTTCTAACAGTGGAGAGAACTTAAGATCATCTCTACAAGGGAAGAGAGAGATGTGCCTGAGGTGATCAGGAACATATTAGAAAAGTGGATTAATCTTAGAATGAATTACTGGAAGATATAAAACCTCCAAGGCCATTTGAGAGTTGTCTTGGAATATGGATGGAAGCAAAAGAAGATGAGAACTTCAGTCCCAGAGAAGTTTAAGAAGTCTCCACAGACCTGTGCACTGGAATCATCTCAAGTCATAAATACACAGACAACAGGGAGCTCTTAGGAGTTTATATTACAGGTCTAAAGATTTATGGCCGTGGCCCTAAGCACCCATGTATTCACAGCCTACACGCTGTTGTAATAATCTTTGTACAAAATATACCTTGTGAAATGTCATTTGAAAACTAGTAACTCACTGATCATTAGAATTCTTGATTGATGTGTATATGCAGTAAGTATTAAGAGTTATGGTACATGCTAGAATTATGACTAAAGTGTGTTTAAACCAGGCATGCCAGCGGGAGCGGGTAAATGGGATTGCTTTAGACAAAGAAATGTGTGTTTGATTCTTTCACCTGCCCAATCTTTAAGAAAAAATGATGGTCCATATTTACATATAATCAATAAATGGGACCATCATGACAGAAGGGGACCGCAAGAAACAGAACAATTTGCACTTCAGCAAACACCA
>ML685764.1:47120773-47131100 GCA_007922175.1 Pelusios castaneus
GAAAGAAAGAAAGAAAAAAGAAGGAAGAGAAGAAAGAGGAAGGAAAGAAGAGAAAAAGAAAAAGGAAGACAAATAAGGAAAAGAGAAAGAAGGAAGAGAAAGAGAGGGAGGAAGAAAGAAAAAAGAAGGCAGGCAAAGAAGAGAAAGAAGGAAGAGAAAGACAGAGAGAAACCAAGGCCACTGGTGGGGGAGGACCCTACCGCGGCCCTGGGAAGCCGCCGGTGGGGCGGACCAGACCCCAGCCCCAGAGGCTGATCCCGGCCCCGTGCTGGGAGGCCGAGGCCATGGATTAGCCCGGCCCCGGCCCGGGAAGTCGAGGCGGTCGGTGGGTGGGAGCCCGGGAGCCCGCCGCGGCCGCAGCCACCCCGCTGCCCCGGCCGCGTGGGGCAGGCAGGCAGGCCCGCGCTCCTGAGCCTAGCCTGATCCTCCCTGTCCCACCCTGGGGACGGGGAGGGCCAGCCCAGAGGCCGGGCGCAGGCCGGGTCTGCCGCGGCGAAGCTGCAGCCCCGGGGGTTGGAGGGAGCGGCGGGGGCTGCCGGGCTGGGCGGGGGTCCCTCACTGCTGCGCGGCGGGTGCGACGGCCGCGGCCGCGCACCCACGCAGCTTAGAGGGAACACTGTTCCTCATATATATTCTGAAACAAAGAATGTAAGGTATTTACTTTACTTTTACTCTTTTTTTAATCCACTACACTTTTTTGTTTTCTGTTCACCCTTTCATTCATCTTGGACAGTGAAACTAGATGAGTCAATTACATTTTTTTTTAATAGTCAGTTTTGTTAACTGATTCATAAGCACATTTATACTGTGTTTGACTTCATATCACTATTGGGAACTATGAACTGCTACAACTGCTATTTTAAATCCCCAAATAAAATGTTATATTGAATTTTTTAAAGTCATGGTACTATTTCTATTAATATCTTTTTTCTTTCAAGAAGAAGAACTTTGAACCTAACTGCCATGAATCTTTATATTACAATGGAGTACAAATATAGAAGATGGACTTGATAAAATAATCAGTCTGAAGACACTTGTGCACCAAGAAGAGCTTTTTTCACACATGCATTTTTAAATTACTCTTTGATAATTTGATACATTTGATAATTTGATACTCTTTGATAATTTGATACATCCTCGAAGCTTGACATCTTCCCCCTCTTCCTGCCCCCCCCCCACCACACACATTTTGCCTTTTTTCCATTTTAGCAAATCTAGAAAAATATGCTCTATGTTTCTTGAAATGAATCTGGCTATTGTTTCTTTGCTTCCTCATTTGTGTACCAGGTTGACTTATAGCTTGAGGAACCCTGTATGGCAGGGGTCAGCAACCTTTGTGGGCCCCCATGCCAGCTCCTCCTTCCCGATCCTCAGCTGGTGCCTCCACTGAAAAAAAGCGGTGGCCACATAATTCAAGAGCAGCCACAGCTGGGGGGGAAGGGGGCTGAACATTTCACACATAAGCCACTTTCTTGTGGAAAGAAGCCACCCAGAGTGGCTCCTCTTGGCATGCGTGGGGTTGGGGGTCCCCAGGGATTCCACGGAAAGAAGTTGCCTGGAGTGGCTGCTGCTCCGGGCAGCTTCTTTACGTGGCATGCTTGGGGGCATGAGCATAATGGGGAGGCCCCCTGTACTCCAACTACCCCTGGAGTGGCTTTTGGTGGCAGGAGTAGCAATTTCTGTGGTGCTCCAGAGGGTGCTGCATGCCACTCCGAATGAACTCGTGTGCCACTGTTGGCACACATGCTGGGGGTTGCCTACCCCTTCTGTATGTGTTGCAGCTGAATGGTCAGGTGGAATAAAAGAGCACCAAATATTTTGTGTAGCTCCTACATAAATATTTCATCCAGTTTTCTGAACTAATATATAAATATGTTCCATACAGACACACATTTGTTACAAAATCAGTGCTAATATAAGCCTGATATAAGCAAAAACCCAAACTTCAGGTCTGTCCCCCAGCAGATTGTATTTGAATCAGACAGGGATAATTTGTGCATGTATATAGGGGACATGTAAAGGGTGGGGCTGTCCTATAGCACTGCCTGCTGTCTGAGCCTGTTTTTGTAGTGCCCTGCCTCAGTTTCCCTTTCCAATCAAGTGCCTCAATAATTCCACATAGTCCAAAGATAAACACAATATTATTCTGGTGGGATTCTACTATATTAAATCCAAATAAACTTGAAATAAAGGCTCCCTTGCCTGTAGTTTCTCCCCTTGGGTCAGTTCACTTTATTAGGGCTATATTTCAAAATTCTGGACTCCTCGGCCTATAGTCCTCCCTTTGGCATTGGTGGCTTCCAAAGTCCTCCTGGGGCCTGTGTTTCTGGGTGTCTTAGCAGCTTTCCCAGTTTCTTCCACCAGGAGCCCTACCAGCAGTTCTCTATGCAATTCTTTCCTTTATCTCCCAGTGCAGAGAGATCCATAGGTAGTACACCATTTGTGATGCTGACCAGGTGTACATGTGGTTGTGACACACCTTGCCACCACTTTCCTTTAGAGGGAGTCAGTCCCATCTGCCTACAATGGATCAAGTCCAGGAAATCAACAGCCTCTGGCAGCACAAGCATTCCTTTCCAGGCCTCCACAGGCCTTATTCCATCTCTACACATCAGTAATAGGCACACACCAATGCCCGAGTCTTCAGAGCACTCCCTGCAGTATCTAACCTCTTAGAACTGAAAACTCATAGAATTACCAGACTTGCTGTTCCCAAAGCAACACTGCATACCAGCTTGTAAGATTTAGCTGAGGACCAGCAATTTGCTTAACAGCACAACACTTATATTTATAGTGAAAATCATAAGTGTATTGTCAAAAAACAGACATTCAAGTGATAGTAAGAATTGTGTATATATATATATACACACAAAACAAGATCTCCTCCTGTCTAAAGAAACTTATCTCCCACAAAATTCTCTCCAGTGTTTTCAGCCAAGCCTGGTCAAGACTTTGTTTTTATGAAGCAAACTTGCTGTCTGTTTACTTCATAAAGTCCAGTGTATATCCATAACTCATTACATAATAACTATACATACATTTCACTATCCTATTGCTGACTAGAGTGATGTAGGATTTTATTAGAGAGCTCGCTCAATCTCTTTGGTGAACTAGAATATAAGTATTGGATTCATGGGATACCTGTGACCCCTGTATAACTCTTGTGCTGTCTGCCAGTTGGTATCAAGGGGTCATGTCTTCCTCTGCCGCTTTCTTTTCCTTTATGAGCTTCAGGAGATTTTCCTTAAGCTCACTTTGGCAGCCGGTAGTCACCGGTACACTGGACCCCATTCCTTCTTACTGGAGCAAGTCACCAGTGTCAGGCAATTGCTGGACCAAAGCATTAGCATGCCTGCAATGACCTTTACAAGCTGTTTCCTATAGAACTGAGTTAGGGTGGAAACTTTATCCTTGCTCTCCTCCTGTTGTTGAGTGAGACCCATTGTACTATGGTGCACCAGAACTGGCTGTTTAGCTCTTGTTTCTAAATAATCTGAAGCACAGTGGTACTTTTATGACTCTTGCAGGCCCTTCAAACCTATGATTCCATGGTTTAAAGAGAAAGGGGTTGGGGGGGTCATTTAGAACTGGGAGGACATTTGCCCAAGGTAGGTTACATTTGGGTAGTGAACAAACCTTTGGCTGTAGCAAATGGAATGGCTGTTTAAGGTCCTCCTACGTCTATATATCTGGGTCCTACTTCAAGTGCAGAGTTGATGCATGAATGGATCAGATAGGACTTTAAAGAGCTTGATAAGGCTGTCATTCCTCATGGAAATCAGTATTGCTCCATTGCTGATGTGCTAGGTTTTGTCTGTGTTTAGAAAGAAAGTGCTAGTGTGTTGAGAAGATGACTGGGTTACAAATGAGGAATCAGTCAAAGAGAGAGACCCTTAAGGCAAGTAACTTGCAGTATAGCATATTTCATCTTTCCTATCCACAGGATGATCTCTGTAAACCATGAGAGATGAGTTATTTTATATGACTTCTGACAAGATACTCTCTTGGTAAGAGCTGGATCTTAATTACATGACTTGAAATTGAGAGAAACGTCACTCAGCTCAATAGATTCATACAGTGGTATAAAACTCATTTAAAATGAGATCAGAATGTGGGCTAAGGGCCCATTGTCCTCACACATTGAACTTACCGTGTGGCTCCATTGACTTCGCTGGAGTGACTCGTGATTTATGTCGATGTCAATGAGAGGAGGAGCAGGCTGCAGGGTTTCAGTTGAAGATTTTGTGGAAAGCCGTTTCAATTAATGAGCTGCCAGTCATGGAGTTGGTCATTTGCTTCAGTCCAGAGGCAGGCGAAGGGAAGTGTCATATTGCTATTTGTGTCCCAGTCCTTTCAAAAAAGCTGTGGGGAGATCTGGCATTGATTTCAGTGGGAATAATGAGCCAGCAGAGAGGAAAAACTTGTGATCCGCAAGGCTGTGTAGTCTGGGAAGCTGAGAATTGGGAAGGGTGGGAATTTTGATTTTGGCTGAGCCACTGAATCACCCTGTGTTCGTAGCCAAGTCTCTTTATTTATTTTCCTCAGGAAGACATAAAATGTACCCAATAAAAGTACAAATGATTCTAATGAGCATGCTGTAAAAACACAGATAAATAAAACATGGAAAAGACAATACAACACTTGCTCAGCTGAATCAAATTAAACCTTTGGTGATGTGACCAAGAGGGATACCTGCTTTTAAAGGGCTCAGCACTCAGATGGATACATGCAGATCCACAGATCAGTGTTGCATTAAATCCAACAGTAACCAAAGCTAGATAGTCCTGAGGGAGGTTTAAAATCCTTCACAATAGAGACTATTTATTTATTTATTTATTTATAATAGTATCTAGAGATCTCAGTTGAGATTGAAGCCGGAAGGCGCTAGCTGCTGTACAAACACATAGTAAAATGAAATTTAAAAAATCCCTTCTTCTAAGGCTTACAATCTAAATAGACAATACTGACAAAAGATGACAAGCAAGACATTTTAGGAAATGAGGCAACAGGAGATTAAGGAATTTGCCCAAGATCCTACAGAGAATCTGTGGCAGAAATGAGACATGAACTCAAATCTGAGTTGATCAATGGGAATTTTTTGGACCCCCCTACTGACAATTAACTAATATCTTGAAGCAGGTGGATGGAAATAATCTTTGTCATTTTTATCATAGTCAGTATAAGTAGAGATTTCATTCTTATTGACTGTATATGTGTAATCCTATTTCGAAACTCACTCATCTTTTTTTTTTTTTTAACCTAGTAAAGAACCATTAAACCTAAAATGCAACATTCTAGTGCAGCAAGGTTTCCTACTGGGCAGGTTTCACCAAGGACTATAAGATGGTGGAGGAGAGAAGTGAACAGACTATTCTTTAAGAAGACAAAGTCAGTTCAGTATATGCTTTAATTTAGAATAACTTCATCAACCTACAATGCTGTTATTCCTCATCTTTCCTTCAACCTGTTCCATTGATTTCATTTTGTCTAGCGTCAAGTTTGCCCTGAATTAAATTCCATAACCTTCAATAGGTACAACTCATCTTTTCATTTCTCTCTGTGCTGAGATCAGTTCACACAATCATAACAAAAACTAATCAACTTCCGCTTGAGAGACTGAAAGTGTGTCAAGGAAGGTAAATAGAAGCACTAAATCAGGAGACATCAGTGAGTGAAAACAGAACATTAGGGCTTCCATAAAATGCTGAGACAGGTGGGGAAAGAAGCATTTATAGAATTAACCTGCCATGCTGTGGGTGATCTCAAGCTCTATTGCTTCTCACAGCTTGGTGTGCGTCTGCCCCGTAATTAGGGAGGGAAAAAGAAAAATTGCTCCTAATGGAAAAATCTAAATAAAAACAACTATTAAATGGTGCATTTTTCACCCTCATTATGTGTTAAATGAACAAACATCTTTTTATCTCTCTTGTAGACAGAAATGCACCTTTTCTTTCTATCTTTCCTATTTAAAATGATGACAGTAATTCTTTTCTACCGCACAGTATGTTGGGAAGCTAATTTAATTTCAACATCTCTAACGTGCTTTGAGCTCCTCAGATGAAAGGCATGTAGTATAAAGGCAAAATATTAGAGTCTCTGTCTTCTATGATAGCCTCACAGGTTGTCTTGAAATAAATTCTCACTGTTGTTCTGTGACTCAGTTTCCCCATCTATCAAAAGGGCTATAAAGGGATGAAGATCAAGATTTATTAACTCATGAGGGGTATTTCACCACCTTCCGATTGCAGAACGCTGGATATCTTTTCAGTGCAGAGGCAGTTTTAGATGCCCTTTTATTCACCTGCACAGTTCAAGACTTTGTGCTTTTCAATATTACCCTCCAGAGTCCTAGAGAATGTGCTCTCTTATGTGAGAAATTTGGAGCTCTCTTGGGGTGCGTCAACACTTGTAAATTAAGTCGACTTAAGGAGGCTTAAGTCGACTTAATTTACTCTGCGTCTACACTAGAGTTTCCTTAAGTCGACTCTAGCTGTTGCAGGAAATCCTGGCTCTCATAGCCATCTGGGGGATGAGGCAATGTCCCCCAGGCAGCAGGACAGCCAGCTCAATAGGGAGGTTTATGCCTCTATTTCCCAGGCCCTGGGTGCCAAGTGCTACACCCGGGACATGCAGCAGGACCAGGTGAAAATAAAGGACCTGAGGCAGGGCTACCAGAGGACCCGGAAGGCAAGCCTCAGGAGGTTGGCAGCCCCCCGCACCACCTGCCGCTACACGGCTTCCTGGGGCAGGAGAGTGGCAGCCTGCCGAGCCTCCCTCCCCCAATGACATCTGGGAGGAGGGCTCAGTGGATGAGACTGTGGTGCTGGAGGAAGGGGAGACCAGCCAGAGCAGGAGCAGGAGGGCACCTCTCCGCCCCTGTAACCATCTGACAGCCCGGAGCTGATCCCTGCCCCGAAAGTCAATCCAGCCTCCCAGCGGGAGGGAGAGGAGCAGGTTCTCCCCATCGAGGAAGACCCAGGTGAGGGGCCAGCACCGCAGACACCTGCTGCACCTCCTGGTGAGTGCTCCCCCCTCTCTCCCTTCCCCCTGCGGCCAGGGCTGGACATGCCTGTGGGACAGGGACTGCAGGGGGACATGACCCAGGGACAGACCAGGTTGCGGGTGGAGAAGGCACTCCCACAGGGGCAGAGGGGCTGGGGGCTGTGTGGTGGGGAACCTGGAGGCGAGCGGTGTAGTGATGTGTCTGGAGATGGGGTGGGGGGACCATAGGCAGGAGCACCAAGGCCACACAGCATGCACCTGATACCGCTGACACGTGGCCTCAGGAGAGACCCCCCCAAGGCAGGGCTGCCTGCAGCTCACCACTGTGGCCACTGCACTTGAACTGGGCAGCACAGCACACCAACATGTACCAAGGGATCCCTGTCTCAAAGGATAGGGACTGGGAAGCCGGGGGATGGTCAGGGGACAGCAGCTGCTCTCAGGCTGCACACCGCATGAGCTAATGGGATGGACCCTCTTCTTTGCTTCTTCCCAGCAACTCCTGCACCCTTGACACCCGGCACTCCTGGTGCCCCAGCAGGCCCGATCAGGACCAGAAGGAGGGGGCGGCACTCATGGGACAAGCTCCTGGAGGACCTGGTCTGCATGAGCAAGTGGACTGAGGCACGCCTGGCAGCGCGGCAAGACCAGAACAAGGGCCACCGAAGGGTCGAGCAGTGGCTGCTCGAATGGATGCTCACCCTCCTCGAGCGGCAGATGCAAGCCCTGGACCACCTGCAGGAGTGCCTGTTCCCCCCAGGGCTCCGTCCTGTGCCCCAGAAGCAGCTCTCCTCAGCAACGGCCCAGGACCTGGGGCGGACGCCAGCAGGCCAGGGACCCGCCTCCTGGAGGCCACTAACTCTGACCCCTCCTCCAACCCCCCACTCTCCCCCCGACTCTCTTCACTCCCCCAAGCTGCCCTACCCCCTCCCTCCCTCAACCCTCTTCACACCCCCCAAACCTCCCAAACCCCGCAGCTCCCAACCCCCATTTCCCTCCTGAATAAACACCCAGTATCCCAATATATGTTTTCTTGTGCTTTTTATTGGTTTGGGGGCAGGGGGAGATGGGTGTGTGTGGGGATGAGGAGGGAGGCATGGGTGGATGGTGGAGCTGATGGGGCTTGGGAACAGTCCCAGCCCTCAGTGGACCTCGCTGGCAAAGTGGGCCCTGAGCGCATCGTGAATGGCCTGTGCTTGCCAATGAACCCAGTCAGTCCGGGGCAGGGTGTCCTCGGCCTGCTCATAGTCGGCGGTGAGCCACTCGGCCTCAGTTGGCCCTGGGCCCCATTCCACCCACAGGACTGCCCTGGATACCGATTTACTGCAAAGGCCTCAGTTCTCACCATCATAAAACATTCTAACACTCAGAAATATATTTTCTCTCTTTCTTAGGTTTGTTTTCATTTTTTTATCCTTTATGGCAAAAATCCAGTAGAATCTAATAAGGATGAAGCTAATGTATTGTTTATATGGCGGTACTACCTAAAGGCCCTACTCAGCCAAAAGATACCTACAGTGCTAGGTGCTGTACAAACACATAGTTTAATCTCTGTCCCAGAAAGCTCTCATTCTAGGATTATGGCACAAGAGCTAAAGAGACAAACAGGGCTGGGGTGTGGATGGGTAAATTTGCTTAATAAGTAACCGTTTCAGTTGTCACAATAGCCACGGATGGCCTCCCACCTAGTCAATGCCAATCAATAGTAAATTTATAGGCAGTAATAAGGTTCCAAAGAAAATAAACAGGATTTTATAATAATTATCCTAATAACCTATATACTTTAAGAGAAAGTGACCTCTTTAACAGATAATTTTCAACCATTCTATAGAACTTCATGGAGAATTATATTTTTTTAAAATATTTTAGGAGTCTTAATTTTCTCTTACAGTTGAAAGGACTGACCGGCGCTCCAGCTGACAGGGAAAATCGCGGGGATCCCCTGTCAGCTGGACTGCGCTCCCTTCTTGCTTGGACCCTGTGGGTCTGGGGAGAAGAGAGCAGGGCTCCATTCTGGCCAGGACTGCTCGGTCCCAGCTTGCAGCTGGCGGCTTGCTGTCTCGGGGAGAAACTGCCCCGTGCAGGGCTGGCTCTCCCCCAGACAAGCTGCTCCTGGCTTGCCTGTCCCAGCAGGGAGAGCTGGTCCGTGGAGCCAGCTCACCCTGGGACATGCCGTGAGCCACCAGCAGCTTGTGTGTCCCTGCAGGGAGAGCCAGCCCTGTGCAGCTGGCTTACCCCGAGACAAGCCTCTGGCAGCTTGCCGGTCTCAAGGAGAGCCAGCGTGGGGCTGGCTCTCTCCTGGATGAGCCCCCCTAGCGTGGGGTTGACTTAATAAGGTCAACTTTAAGTCAACTTAAGAGTCTTATGTAGACTCTCTAAGTCGACTTAATAAGGTCAACTTAAAGTTGACTTAATAAAGTTGATTTAATAAAGTCGACCTATCTTTCTAAGTGTAGACAGAGCCTATGATACTATAACTATATGCCATCTGGTGGCTCTGATGGCTTTATCACTAGCTCTCTATGGACCTTTTATCATTTTTACTTGTTATGTACAGGAAAAGAAAAGGGAGTAAACATCAGGTCATTGAACAGAGCTAAGCTGATTAGGATGCATTAGTAGGAGCAGAACCATGAGCTTCAGTCTAAGGGACAATCCTCATAAATCCACGGTTGCTACATAGAAATTTGAAGTCAGGATTTTTTTTCCTCTTTATAAAGCAGGAAAGCCTTTGATGACCATTTTATAAAATGTGCACCTTATTAGCTGGGAACCTGTTCTAATTTACTGTTGTCAAATCCCAGACACCAGTTTGATCAGCTTTAAATGAGACACAGATGGTTGTGGAATTGAGTTTGGATTTGCTTAATGTTAGCTGCTATGTTTGACCATTTCATTCACTGATGCCTTGTTTTGCATCAGTTGCAATTCAAAAATCTTCAATCTGTCTTCTGGGCGTTTTGTCAGTGTGAAGAAAGTGGTAGAGAAACAATAATTGGCATATACAATTTGGGATCATTTTATTTTAGGGAGTTATCTGCCAGCTGGTTTAGGAACATATTGTTTTCAAAATCAACTGCCTATCTATTCTTTTTTGTGTTATCAAAGAATATCAGGGTAGGACATTCTCTGAAGGATTAATATTTACACCTTATATTTATAAATCACTTTCACTTGTGAGGTATTTCAGAACAATTCTGAAATCATGTTTCATCTTTGCTGAAATGCAGCCATCACAGGAACAATACAGCTCTTTAACAGACACAACAAGAAATGAGGGGAATAATATATATATATATATATATATATATATATATATATATAT